>JALAZF010000110.1:430000-522500 GCA_022829125.1 Lathyrus tuberosus | reverse complement strand
AGATGGATATTCAGAAAGCATACGATACGGTATATTGGAATGCATTGGAAGGTATTCTGAATGAAGTAGGTTGCCCAAGAAAGTTTACAAATTGGATCATGACTGTTGTAACTATGGTATCCTATAAATTCGATGTAAATGGGAATTTCACTGAGATTATGGAAGCTAGGAGAGGACTAAGGCAAGGTGACCCTATCTCACCTATGCTCTTTGTCCTGGTTATGGAATGCTTAAATAGGTACCTCCACAATATGCAAAAAGATAGCAACTTCAATTATCATCCAAAATGTGAAAAATTGAAGATTACAAACTTATGCTTTGCTGATGACCTGTTGATGTTCTCTAGAGGAGATAAAGTTTCTCTGGCAATGATGATGAAAACATTCCATAATTTCTCAAAGGCAACTGGATTAGAAGTAAATCCCCATAAATGTAGACTATACTGTGCAGGAATTGAAGGGTGGGCTAGACAGGAACTTCTGCGAACTACTGGATTTCCGGAGGGGCAACTACCATTTAAATACTTGGGTGTGCCGGTGACTGGTAAGAAACTGTCTACTACCCACTATATGCCTTTGGTGGATCGGATTGTAGGTAAGATCAAACATTGGACCGCCCGAATGCTAATGTATACAGGAAGACTTCAACTTATTAAGTGTGTGAAACTTGCATTAACTAATTACTGGTTGCAAATATTTCCTATCCCTAAAAGTGTGCTCCACAAAATAGAAACTATATGCCATAATTTTTTATGGACTGGTGGTTTTGAGGGGAGCAAAAAGGCCCTGGTAGCGTGGAAGAGAATCTGTAAACCCAGATGTCATGGCGGGCTGAATGTTATTGATATTGAAGTTTGGAACAGAACCAACATGATCCGTCTCCTTTGGAAATTGAGTGGTAAAGCGGACTCTCTTTGGGCTAGATGGATACATTCCTATTATGTGAAGAATAAAGATCTGAGGGAGATTGATGTTAAACCCAACGATACGTGGATAATGAAAGCAGTTCTAAACCAAAGAGAGGAGGTTAATCGGATGGATGATTGGGAAGATATCATGGGATGGAGTAAATTCAACATGAGTAAAATATATGTGAGGCTGCAAGATTATGGCCAAAAGGTAGTATGGAGAGATTTGATATACGGGAACACTGCGAGACCCCGAGCCTGCTACATATTGTGGCTCACTTGTCATGAAAAGCTAGCAACTAAAGATATGTTGTTCAAATTTGGAATGATTGATAATAAAGGCTGTTGTTTTTGTGAGAAGGAAGAATCGGTAAACCATATATTCTTTGAATGTGAATACATGAAAAAAATCTGGATGGAGGTACTACAATGGGTACAGATTCATCGTGCACCTGGAGATTGGCACAATGAAATCCAATGGTTAATTCGTCACACAAGGGGTAAAGGGGCTCGAGCACAGGTGCTTAAACTGGCGGCTGCGGAAACTATATATGAATTATGGATACTGAGGAATAACAAAAATTTTGAAAATTCTGTGGATACCGCAAATATAGGAAAAATAATTATAGACGCAATTATTTATAGAGGGTGGAATAATAAGAAACTTAGGAAGTATATAGCTATCCTTATGATGGAGGATTGTTAGTTATAAAGGTTTATAAGTCCATTAGATTTAGATAGTTGCTGGATCCGAATTGGATCGCTTGTAAGAAACGACTTTTTTTTATTTAAATCAAAGTATTTTTATTTCAAAAAAAATAACAATAATAATAATAATAATAACAATAATAATAATAATAATAATAATAATAATAATTGTTAGTTCTTGGATTGGCTAGAATTTTGGTAAAACAAAGTTTGTTCAATGTTGATGTCACATGAGTGATGTCTTAACATTGAGTCTTAACATTGGATAATGTTAAGTGTTTAAGTTGTTGAAGTTTTGAAGTCTGATGTCACATGCGATGTCATAACATCAGATATGCAGATCATTAAAACATCAGGTTTGAGATGTTTTTAGGGTTAAGCGTATTAGCTGGAATTTGGGAGAGCTGGTAGAGTTATTGGATGCGAATATCTTGGAGGAGATATTTTCGGTTGCAAACAGATTTGATGCAGATTTGTAGGAGTGTTTAAAGGCTGAAGATTTAAGAAGATTTTGAGAGAGAAAATCTGTTTTGAAGATTCAGTTTTAAATAACAAATCAGGTCAGATATTGTAGCAGGTCCAAGACCAAATCAAATAGTTATATAAAGCGCATCAATCCTTTGAAGAAAGTACAGAAGATAGAGAGCATAGACTGAGTGTCAATTATTGTCTTTGTACGAGTATTTTGTAAGCCATTCTAGATTGAATTGGTGAGTTGTAAAGTGTACTCTCTTAGAGCTGTGAAGCAAGAGAGTGTTGTTACTTGATCAAAGCATGTAAGCAGGATCAAGGGGTTTCTCAAAGTGTGATCTTTGAGGTGTTTTAGGAAGTGAGTAGTGTTCTCATACCTAAGTGGTCTCTTAGGTAGAAAGTTCATTAGGTAGGGATTAAGTTTAGGAGATGTCAACAGGGTTGTTGAGTCTGTAAATTAATTCTACTGATAGTGAAATTCCTTTCTGGCTTGGTAGCCCCCAGAGTAAGTTGTTTAACTGAACTAGGTGAATAATTCTTTGTGTACTCTTCTGTTGTTTTACATTGTCCATTGCAGAGTGTGTTGTTGTGACATCACACGTAACATCACATATCTGGTACAAGAATTTCAATTGGTATCAGAGCAGGCATCCTGCTCTGCATCTGGGTGAGATCTAGGGCTGATACTTTCTGGTAAGATGGACAAGGAAGTTGGTGGATTTGTGAATAGACCCCCTATTCTGGATGGCTCTAATTATGATTATTGGAAGCCAAGGATGATTACCTTTTTGAAATCCTTGGACAACAGGGCTTGGAAGGCTATCATAAAAGAATGGAAAGCACCTGTTGTTGTTGAGAAAGATGATGCTGGGAAAGAAAAAGAAGGCAGCTCAAAACTGAAACCTGAAGAAGAATGGACCAAGGAAGAAGATGAGCTTGCCCTTGGTAATTCCAAAGCTTTAAATGCTATTTTCAATGGAGTTGATAAGAACATATTCAGGTTGATTAATACTTGTGAAGTTGCTAAGCAAGCTTGGGACATCTTAAAGACTACTCATGAAGGAACTTCAAAGGTTAAGATGTCAAGACTTCAACTTCTGACATCAAAGTTTGAAAGTCTAAAGATGAAGGAAGATGAAACTATTCATGACTTTCATATGAGCATTCTTGACCTGTCTAATGCCTCTAGTGCTCTTGGAGAGAAGATGACTGAAGAAAAGCTGATGAGGAAAATCCTTAGATCCCTTCCCAAGAGGTATAAGATGAAGGTGACTGCAATTGAAGAAGCTCAAGACATCAGCAAAATGAGGGTTGATGAGCTTATTGGATCTCTTCAAACTTTTGAGTTAGGGAAGAATGAGGAGGAACCTGAAAAGAAGACCAAGCGTATAGCCTTGGTATCGAATACTCAAGAAGAGAAGAAAGGGAATGGTGCTGAATCTCAGGAGGAGTTGTCTCAGGCCATTGCTATGCTGGGAAGACAGTTTAACAAGGTTTTCAAGAGGATGAATAAGAACTACAAACCTAATGTTAAGAACATCTCCTTTGACATCAGCAAGTCAAAAGAGAAGGATGAAGAGAAGACTGCCCAAGATAAAGGGATTCAATGCTTTGAGTGTGAAGGATATGGGCATGTCAAGAAAGAATGTCCTACACTCCTTAAGAAGCAGAAGAAGGGCATGACTGTTTCCTGGTCTGATACTGACAGTGAAAGTGAAGAAGAGTCAGCCAAGCATGTCAGAGCATTGACAGGGACATGTGTGTCTGATGGAGAATCAAGTGATGAGGAACTGACTTTTGAGGAGTTAGCAGCCTCCTATCAAGAGTTATGTCTGAAGAGTGCAGAGGTTTGTCAAGAAATTGAGAAACAAAAGAAACAAATTGGTCAGCTTGAGACTGTTAAAGCTGATCTTGAAAATGAAGTCTTATTGGTTAAATCTCAACTTGATCAAATGACAAAATCTGTGAGAATGTTGAACAGTGGATCTGATACTCTTGATAAGATCCTTCAGGCAGAAAAGGTAGCAGGAGACAAGTCTGGATTAGGATTTGTTGTTGAGGAGAAGGTTTCTGCTGAAGCTAGTACTTCAGGAACCAAAAAGGACATGTCTCAACATAACAAAAAGAGACATAATCCTAAACCTAAGTAGGTTGCTCACCAACAGCCTCAAAATGTTGGGAAAAGGTATGCTCATGGTCCTCATCAAGGAAAGGTACATACTTATGGAGCTAGGCAGTATATGCCTCCTCAATACCATAGGAGCATGCAGGCTTCTAGGTTTAAACAAAACATGTTTCATCAGATGTCTCAACATCAGGGGAATATGTATGGCTTTGAATATAATAATGTTGTGCCTCATTTTTATGGTAGAAGGAAGCCACATCATCATAGAAGACAGCCTAAGAGACAAAATCCTCACTACAGAAGACAGGAAAACTATGGAAGAAGACAGCACCAGTACTATGGATGGCAGCCACAGCAGTTTCATCATCAAGGTGGCAGGAAGTTTAACAACTTCAGAGAAGCAAGAGTAAGGTGCTTCTATTGTGGAAGATTTAGCCATATGCAATTTTCTTGCTTCAAGCTTCATGGTTATCCCAAGTCTATCCCTCAACCTAGACAGAAGGATAACAGGCCCAAGGTTGTTAAACAGTGGGTTCCTAAAGCTGAGGTTAAATGTCTATTGGCTCACATTTCAGATAGACACTCTGCTAAGGATGGATTGTACTTTGACAGTGGCTATTCAAAGCACATGACTGGATTCAAAAACCAATTGGTGGATGTCAATTCTTGCTCCTCAATTGATGTTACTTTTGGAAATGGAGAGAAAGGGGTGGTAAAAGGTGTTGGAAAAGTGAAGTGTCATGATGGACCTGATCTTGACAATGTGCTTCTTGTCAAAGGTTTGAGTGCTAATTTGATTAGCATAAGTCAGCTTTGTGATGATGGATATAAGGTCAGCTACACTAAAGATGAGTGTTTGATAACTAATGAGAAAAATGAGGTAGTTATGAAAGGAGTCAGATCCAGAGATAATTGTTATCAATGGGTACCTCAAGAGGTCTGCTCATCTAATGATGTTAAGGATGATGTTGTGACATCAGACTGTAACATTAAGTGTGAAAGTCTGAGCATGTTGAAAGGTCAATTAGGGTTAATAACTTATGGTGTGAATTCTTTTAAAAATTTAAAAGGAAAGTTATTTTGGAGGGAGAAACTCATTGATGGGCGTTTAAGTGATCCAAAAAATTAGGCTCCACACTTTAGGCCATCATTTCCTATTGTAGCTATCACACGCTTCATCAAACACCATACCCCTAGACTGTTCATCTCCTTCTCCATCAACAGAAGTAGCAATCCTTCCCTGATCCTCAAGTGCTTCACAGGAACAATGTCAAAACATATATCATCTCCATCTAAGAAATCTGCTTCACAAAGGTCATCGCGAGATAAAGCTAGGGTTTCTACAGAAGAGGGCTCTGCAGAAGAAGCTTTGAATATAACACCTATCTCCATGATGGTTCCTGAATCTGGTAAGTCAAGACCTTCCAAACTTCAACCCAAAAGGGCTGCAACTAAATTTAATGATAATGAAACTAAGAGGCTAGTCACTAGTGTACTTTTTAGCGACAAATCTGCATCTATGTCTTCCACCTCTCAAGCTGTTGAAGAGAGGTTTGATGTTGATCGCAGTCTTAATCAGATTGCCACCAAAATTTTGGATAAGGGTTTGTCTGTAAAAGGCATTTCTGTTCCCCTTAGACAAATGCCTGCTGAAAAGGAGGACATGCAAAGTGCTGATACAAATCTTCATAGACTGGCTATGTCTGTTATTGAAGATCCTGAAGTAGGTGGTGAAGAAGAAGGTGTTCATGAGGAAGCTGATGTTGAAACAAATGTCAGAACATCGCCTGATAGGGATGTTGGAGCTAGCCCTAGTGAAAAGAATAATACTGATAAGGTGGATGTAATTAATCTTTCTGATAATGAAGTGATTGGAAAAGTTGTCCCTGGGATTGCCAATAGATTGAAAACAAGGAAAGGAAAGAATGTGGAATCTTCTCCTAAGAAGTCAGCTGAAGGAAAGAAGAAAAAGGCTTCTGTGGTTGGTCTAACCAAGTCATGGAGCAAAGTGGCTGTGAAATCCAAAAAGAGAAAGGTGTGGGAGGATTCAGAGTCTGAATTTGATGTTGAGGATGATGTTCAAGACATCACACCTGTGAGAAGGTCTATATTAAAGAGAATTACTGATAAGATCCATGATATCCCTGTTGACAATATTTCATTCCACTATGCTAGCAGTGCATCCATGTGGAAATTTGTCTGTCAGAGGAGACTAGCACTGGAGAGAGAACTTGGTGGAGATGCCTTGGATCTTAAGGAAGTCATTGAATTGATTAGATTTGCTGGGTTAATGAAGACTGTGTCTGGATTGTCCAAGTGCTATGATGGATTAGTCAAGGAATTTATTGTCAACATTCCTATGGCTATTAATGACAGCAGAAATATGGATTTTAGGAAAGTTTATGTGAGAGGTCAATGTGTAAACTTTTCTCCTGGGGTAATTAACACTTACCTAGGAAGGGATGAGCAGAAGTATAGAGAGTTAGAAGAAACAAACAATGCTGTGTGCAAGGAAATCACAGCAGGGCAAGTGAAAGTCTGGCCTCTGAAAGGAAAATTGTCTGCCAGTTTGTTAAGTGTCAAATATGCCATTCTACACAGAATAGGAGCAGCTAATTGGGTCCCTACCAATCACAAGACAACTATCTCTGTTGGATTGGGAAAATTAATTTATGTTGTTGGGACAAAGAGGTTATTTGATTATCGGGCTTATATATATGATCAGACTATCAAGCATGCTGCTACAAATGCAGTGAAGATGCCTATTGCCTTTCCCTCTCTCATTTGTGGGATCATCTTGTCACAACATCCTGAGATTCTTCATCAATCTGATATGGTGTGTAAGAAAGAATCTGCCTTGTCAATCCACTATAAGTTGTTTGAAGGGAAGCATGTCCCTGACATTGTCAAGACATCAGCTTCAACATCACAACAGCCACCTGCCAAAACTGGATTGATTTCAGAATTGGAGGAGGCTTGCAAGGAGTTGGATGAAGTCATCAGAGTGAGTACTGAAAGAAATCTAAAATTTGAAAAACTTCTCATGACTCTGAGATTGGCAGGAAAAGAAGTTGAAGCGGTCAATGCTAGCCAAAATGATGATGATGTTGAAGGATCAGGTTCTGAAGAAGATGGGCCTAGCACTGATGAAGAAGATGGGCCTAGCTCTGATGAAGATTAATTTTCTTTTGTTGTTTCTGCTAGACAATAATTTTTTTTTGCTTTTGTTGTTTTGTTCTGCACTTGATGTGCTTAATTATGTAATTTGAATATTGTGGCTTTTTAAGCACTTCTTATGTTCTATGATTTGTCTTGTCTTGAATGCTGACTTTAGACTGACAATGAGAGCTAGCTTAGGACTAACTGGTAGTTAGTAGGGGTTTGTCCAATTATGGCTAAAAAGGGGGAGAGTTAGCCTTGTGAATCCTGTAGTTAGTCTTGTGAATCCTGTTTCTGATGTGGTGTAGAAGTTGAGGGGGAGAGTGTTTGTGCAGCTGTATGCTGGTTCTGGGTTGAGGGGGAGCTTGACCCTTTGCTGAGCTGATGGAGTATGTGCAGCATTTTGAAGAAGGGGTTGTTTTGAACAAGGAGTGCTGCTAGGAGTTTTTAACATTTTTCAATTTTTAACCGCTGCTGAAGTCTCTGATGTTGCAGGGATTGTTTTAGCCAAAATTAGCCAAAGGGGGAGATTGTTAGTTCTTGGATTGGCTAGAATTTTGGTAAAACAAAGTTTGTTCAATGTTGATGTCACATGAGTGATGTCTTAACATTGAGTCTTAACATTGGATAATGTTAAGTGTTTAAGTTGTTGAAGTTTTGAAGTCTGATGTCACATGCGATGTCATAACATCAGATATGCAGATCATTAAAACATCAGGTTTGAGATGTTTTTAGGGTTAAGCGTATTAGCTGGAATTTGGGAGAGTTGTTAGAGTTATTGGATGCGAATATCTTGGAGGAGATATTTTCTGTTGCAAACAGAGTTGATGCAGATTTGTAGGAGTGTTTAAAGGGTGAAGATTTAAGAAGATTTTGAGAGAGAAAATCTGTTTTGAAGATTCAGTTTTAAATAACAAATCAGGTCAGATATTGTAGCAGGTCCAAGACCAAATCAAATAGCTATATAAAGCGCATCAATCCTTTGAAGAAAGTACAGAAGATAGAGAGCATAGACTGAGTGTCAATTATTGTCTTTGTACTAGTATTTTATAAGCCATTCTAGATTGAATTGGTGAGTTATAAAGTGTACTCTCTTAGAGCTGTGAAGCAAGAGAGTATTGTTACTTGATCAAAGCTTGTAAGCAGGATCAAGGGGTTTCTCAAAGTGTGATCTTTGAGGTGTTTTAGGAAGTGAGTAGTGTTCTCATACCTAAGTGGTCTCTTAGGTAGAAAGTTCATTAGGTAGGGATTAAGTTTAGGAGATGTCAACTGGGTTGTTGAGTCTGTAAATTAATTCTACTGATAGTGAAATTCCTTCCTGGCTTGGTAGCCCCCAGAGTAAGTTGTTTAACTGAACTGGGTGAACAATTCTTTGTGTACTCTTCTGTTGTTTTACATTGTCCATTGCAGAGTGTGTTGTTGTGACATCACACGTAACATCACATATCTGGTACCAGAATTTCAATAATAATAATAACAATAATAATAATAATAATAATAATAATAATAACAACAATAATAATAATAATAATAATAATAATAATAATAACAATAATAATAATAATAACGACAATAATAATAACAATAATAATAATAACAATAATAATAATAATAATAATAACAATAATAATAATAACAATAATAATAATAATAATAATAATAATAATAATAATAATAATAATAATAATAACAATAATAATAACAATAATACTAATAATAATAGTTTAATATTATTAGTAATTGTTTAGAGTTTTAAGTGAGAGATAAATAATTGGATTATTTGATTAACTTAAATTATTTTCTATTTGGTTAGAGTTGTCTATAGAGTAGTTAGAGTTGTCGATTGAGTCCATAAGAGTTATCTTTATGTGTAATAGTTGTCAGTAGAACATTTTTTAGCACTTTAGAGTTGTAAGGAGTGGTGTAGAGTTGTTTAGAGTTCCTTGGAAACTCCCTCGATGTTATAATTTTGAATGATAATTTTGATTATACTCTTGAACGATAATTTTGGTGATAATTTTGGTGATCATTTTGGTGATTAATTTGATGATTATTTTGGTGATGATTTTGGTGATTATTTTGAATGATAACTTTGATTATACTCTTGAACGATAATTTTGGTGATCATTTTGGTGATTAATTTGATGATTATTTTGGTGATTAATTTGATGATTATTTTGGTGATTATTTTGGTGATTATTTTGGGTGGTAATTTTGGTGATTATTTTGGTGATTAATTTGATGATTATTTTGGTGATATTGCATTTATTGTGAATTCATGTATCATGGTGTACGGATCTCTGTCCTGTTTTGGTGAGCCTTAATCCTATGGTGGGGATCAAGTGCAAGTAGCTAATTCTATTGAGAAATTAGTGAAGCATTGCCTATGGTGGGGGTAGTGATTTTGGTATGCTCCAGTTCCAAGAGGGAATCGATCCTATGGTGGAGATCGTGGAGTGTGAAGGTGTGAGAAAAAACACAAGAAATAGGGGGTTTGAATTGGGTTTTCAAAAATGAAAGCTTTTTGTGAAACTCAAACAAAGATCACAAAGATACCAACAAGAGAGAAAGACACATAATATATCCTGGTTCACTTGAAAACTATCAAGCTAATCCAGTCCATTCGCCAAAGTGATTTCACCTTATACTCAAGGACTTAATCCACTATAATCAACTAATTACAATTTGCACTAACAACTGCTGGTGACTAACAACCACAAAGACTAACTGTCTTTTCTTAAGGATTCTGACCCAACTAGTCCCTTAAGGAATTACAAACAACAGATTGAAAAAATGTTTACAAAGAGATGCTTCTACACAAGCAGATATAAACACTATGAATAACAAAAATGACTTAAAGAAAATATTCACACAGTATGAATATAGTTTATGCGTTGTTGCTGTGCTTCACTACTGTTTCATGCTCTTTATTTTCTTCAAGTAATCAAGTCCTTATATAGCCAGTAAAAGATCCGTTGGAGGGCACATCAGAAATATCCTTGAATGAGCTGGCGACTTGAAGGAATGTCGTTACGCAGGGATGAAAATCGTACACAAAAGTTGTTCTTTGTACCACTAAATCAGGGTAGTGGAATGGAACATTTTTTATACGTACTATGTACTATTTTCCCTGGTAAAACTTTTGATCTTATATTCTGTACATCAGAGGCTTCTGAATAGAGATGATTGAAGCATGCGTACAAGAGTTGATCACTGGGTCTTCAGAGTCTTGAGTCTTCAGCGTTTTCAGAGCTTGTTCACCAGAACCTTGTCTTCAGAATCTTTAGCACTCAGTCTTCAGAACCCTTGGTCTTCAGAAACTTAAGTCTTAAGAGTCGTCAGGACATTGTTCAGCAGAACCTTGTCTTCAGAGTCTTCAACACTTAGTCTTTAGAAGATAACGACTTCAGAAGCTGGAAAGCCTTCAGAAGTAAACCATCAGAGTCACGCTTAGAGGCAGAATCCAAGAAAGCATTGCAGCAGCAACATATTGTCTTCTTAAAATCTTTCTGAATGCGAGCAGATCATAAGCAGATTTGCTTCTTTGGCACAAAAGCGATTTTTGGTCAAACCAGATTGACGTTGCACATGGTCTCTATCAGAGTCACAGCTTTTTCTATCAGAGTCAGAGCCTGTTTGTTAAACCTTCAAAAAAACATACGTTAGAGTACCAAAATTGTTCTCACACAAATACTACTTTGTTATTATCAAAACTTAGAGATATCCGGCAGAACCAAATCTTGTTCTAACAGAGTGAAATGGACCTGAGTGTTCATAATTTGGTATCACATGCATGTTGAGTCAGTTGCCGAGTACATTTGCATTTGTGTGGTATTTGGTGATTATTTTGATATTATGTTGTGTGGATGAGAATACTTGATATGCCTATGTTATTGTATTTGTCGTGTGATGTTGTTAGATTAATCTACTTCTAATTGTCTTTTACTGTTATTATTGAATTGTATTATCACCCATTATGTTTGAATGTTGCCTTTACATGGGCATCGTGCAGATACTCAGGAGTAGCTTTGACTGAAGTAAGTGGAAGGATAACCCTTGAAGTGACTTCCGTAGTTTATCGCTTTTATTTAGTGGTTCCTTGCTCTGATTATGTAACATCGGGTTGGGATACACGTTTGGTTTATATGCACAAACAATAATGCCATTTAAGCGAAAATGCTAACCTACACTAGTTAGGTTAAGCTTAACAAAACTAATATTATTACTAAATATGGATTACTTCTAACATTCATGGGAGAGGGATGAGTGAGACGGTAATTAGTCCAATTTTAATGTTCAATAATTAATTTGTATTTAGGTTGTTTAATAAATGATTTTTGTTTGGTAAAAAATGAATGGAAAATTCAATAATTAAACTAAAATAGTGCATATCATCTAATCGCCACATATTAAAAAAATTTCACATAAATATTCTTTTTTATCAAAAATTGGAAAGTAGAACTAAAACGGTTTAAAAATAAAATAGAAGGGCAAATTTCGTGAGCATATCAAAATAGGGAGACCAAACTGTAATTTAGCCTTCTCTTTATTTAAGTAATTATAATATATTAATGGTGTATATATATATATATATATATATATATATATATATATATATATATATATATATATATATATATATAGTATGGTTTTGCAAGGATACCTCCACTTATTTTTTTGAAAGTGTGTTTTAGCAACATACATCTTAACGTGTATTTAATGAATTTTTAATTATTAATTGCTAACATATTTCTTCTAAAAAAACAAATAGGTACAATACCAAAATAAATAAATAAAATAAATAGGTATATTTTAGGAAATATCTATAGATGATACTAACTTACATCATTTATGTTTTAGAAGAAATATTTTATTAACTTGCACCTTAGAATGAATTTAACTATATTTTAGTTAAAATTTATTAAAATAAACCTTCATAAAAATAAATAATGTGTGTGTGGAGATCAAGTTACTCTAAGAGTGAGTTTTTTTTAACTTACTTCAAATCATAGTCTTTGAATTGAATATAATCTAATGGTTAATTAGGTAAAAGGTTAATCTAACCATTAGATTAGATTCAATTCAAATGCTATGATTTGGAGTAAGCTAAAAAAACGTACTCTTGGAGTAAGTTGATCCCCACATTTATATATACTAGTGGGATACCCGTGCATTCGCACGGATACTGGTATGGTACGCACATTTTTTTCAAAATATAAAAAAAATTAAATTGTTCAACCAAAAAATATTATTATTTTTAAAAGAGATAATAAATCAGTGGCTATAATTCTTTTCATATATCAAAATATTTGTAAAAAAGTTGTTCTCGTTTATAACATAAGTATTTTTTTTTTCATTAATCTTTTAACATATTTGAAAAAATGATTGATAGATTTATATTATTTTATATTTGAAACAATTAAAATTGTTCTTGTTTATAAAAATAATATTTTTTTCAGTATATATAAATAATTTAATCAACAAAGTATTATTTCCCGTATACAAATGTTGTATTTATTTTGACATTACTTATATATTTGAATCTATATACAATTATTTAATTCAAATGTGTAATTTTGCCCGTAATTAAATATTATTTTGTTCAATGAGAGACACTTTTGCTTATATTTTATAATTTATTTTAATTAAAATTTTATGATTTCCCGTTTATAAAAATATTTGTAAGTTATTCCTGTTTATAAAAATAATTGTATCAACATTAGTAACATAAATTAATACATTTACTCCGTCTTTGGATTCATACATTATTTAAGATATATTTAGTTTTTTTTAATTGTACAAAAAATGTAATAACCCGTGAGTTAGCACGAATTTTATTCTGATATCTGTGCGTTCATACGGATAATGGTGTGTTATGCAGATTATGTTTATATTAACATATAATTTTAATGTCATTTAATTCATACATTACTTATGTTTTTTTTTTGTCTAATATCTTTTTACTTATAAATATTTGTCTCATTTATTTCTTTATTAGTAAAATAAATAATTAAAAAATAACATATTTTTTCCCGTGTTACGTTTAACTTAAGTATATTTTCGTATATTATATAGATAAATATATATTGATCAATGATGAAGTTGACCCGTTAATATATTTTTTTTTTATCGTTATTAACCTTTCTCCCATAAATGTGAAAATATGATATAAAAATTATATTAATTACAAACATAAAAATGGGATATTGATTGCAAATATAAAAATAGAAAAATTGTAAAAAAAAATATTATTATATTGATAGAGTAGTTTTATATATAAGAATATCATAAATTTGAAATTATATATTTCTATAAATTAATATAATTTAATTATTATAATATAAATAATAATTTTCTTATTTGTGAAATAATTTTCTAAAACATCTTTATAGAATAAAATAGAATAGAATATTTTTGAAATAATTTTCTTATTTATTCAAACAAATCATAATGCTATATTATTAAAAATAGGTGATCAAGGATATTTATAGTACAATTGATTTATTCCATTTATAAAAAGTAGAGTAATATCTTAGCATAAATTAAAAATTAAATACAGTTGATTTATTCCGTTTATAAAAAAATTCATTAATAATACATTTTCCCCATTTAATTTATTTATTTAGAAAGCTATAAATAAAATAAAAAATTATTTTATATTATTATAAATAATATTATAAAAAAGGAGTTACTATTCTTTTTTTACTATGAATTAATATCCAAAAGTTTTATTATTATTTAAATAATTCAAATGATTTAGTGTATGGTAACAAAATTTGTTACTTTCCAGTGCCACACCATCAACTACAACTTTAAACTCTTAAATGAGAACAACTTTATAAGTTAAAATGACAGATGAGAGAGTTGAGAGACTGATAGCTCAAATCTATCAATTTTGCATAAAGTAAACATTAATAAAAATAATTAATAAGATACAATATTGATAAACTAATAAGGAAAAAAATTATAAAAAATGAAATATTGTTTACACAATAATTCACATTAATTTTTATATTATTATAAATCACTATTTTTACAAATTATTAATCTATTTTTCAGAAGAAAAAAATTATAACAACCAATTATTAAACTATTACAATACAATATCGAATCGAAAGACTTGGAGCTCCAGTTTATTGAAAAGTCTAATGCAACTGCAATGGAAAAATTTACAATTGTAATGCTGCAACCACAAATTGTATTGCCGGAAGTGCAACAGAAGCGATCATAATTGTAGTGTCGCTACCACAAAGTTTGTAATGTCGCAAACGCAATTGTAACAGATGCAATCTCATTTGTAATGCCTGCAACATTTTGAAAATTTTTAAGGAACTATGTTTCTGCATTTGACCTGCATTTTGAAAACAAAATAATTCACTTTCATTTCTACCGGTGTTTGCTTTGTCTTATTAAATAATATAAACAGAACAATTTCAGTCTTACACATACACGGACGATCCGGTAATTGTTCCTGTTCTGGACTGGGCCGGGGTCTGCTCCTCAATCGAGCAGACCCAACCCACGCGTCCTGGGGTGGCCCAACAAAGGCCTCTCACCTCAACTACGTCGAGCATAGGCCCACCTCAAATATGTCGGGCACATGCAACACCTCGACGGTGTTCAGGCACACGCGGCATAGAGCGTAGCGCCTCTCCGAGCTCACCCCTCCTCGACACTCAGGTGCTCCTCCCTGCGAGGAGCCATCTCCTTCTCACATAAGAGTCCTCCCTGCGAGGACCCGTCTCTCCCCGACACGCAAGACTTCTCCCCGCGAGGACACGTTCTCATGTAACTGCCCACTCCCGATGGAATCGGTCTGCCCTAACTCCGGAGTCCTAGGAGCGGTTACCCCAGGGCGAAGACCACGTGTTGGTCTTCACTACGCCACGTAAGCCCTGGAAGTTGCCTGGATTGGGCCTGGCAATCCAGCCCAGTGCTAGTGACCGTCGGCTCCGCGCTGGGGGCTCTCTATAAATACCCTCTCACTTGAGAGGGTCAGGTTACACACACTTTCTTACTCTCATCTCTGTACTTGCTATTATTCTCTGACCGTTACCTTACTTGAGCGTCGGAGTACCTTGCAGGTACACCCCCCCCCCCCCCCCCGCCGTCTTTCAACCTCACCGGAGCTGAAGCCCAGATGACATTGTTGGCCACCAAATACTGTCTGATCCAGGTACGATCAGTGGCGCCGTCTGTGGGAACCCTTTGCTTCCCCATTTTTCCCTTCGATAAACCAAAGCAATCCTCTCATCCATCACCAGCATGGCCAATCTGTTTGCTCACAAAGCTCTGGACACCGTCCTTGCACAACTCGAGAACGGAAACCACCACGAGGACGCTACTATCCTCAACGGCGATGAAGACGACGTAAGAGACGGGCAGACCGCCTCCCCGGACTCCCAAGACGTGGCTGACAACGCCGCCTACCAAGACGATCAGCAAGCCATTTTCCAGCCAGTTGCTCCTCCGCCCAATGTAGATTCGAGCACCGTGGCCCTATTTGCCTTGATCAATCAGACCAACCAGCTGATCGCACACCAGAATACCAGAATTGAAGCACTGGAGCAAGGGCGGGCACGGCGATCTTCCCCGCGAAGACATCGTCGTCCATCGTCACCTCGTCGTTCTCCTTCCCCGCGAAGGACCCCTTCCGACGAATCTTGAACCCCTCACCGGTGTGCGGGGGCCACCAGCCACGTCTTGAGCGCCCCCAGCCGAAGATCTCCTAGAAACGCCCCCATTCCCCTCCTCGAAAGGAACCCAGGGCCTCCACCACTACCAAGAAGTCCAAACAGACTAAGGAGAGGCCGGGGAACCGTTCGAGGAATTCCCCACCACGGCATCAGCGGTCCCCTTCGAGGTCCCTGACGGGAAGTGACAACGACGACCAGAGGACCCCTCTGTCATGGGAGATCATGAACGCCCCAATTCCTGCGGGCATGGAGAAACCTCTGTAACTAGGGAACTACGACGGCCTGGCCGACCCCGACGACCACGTCGAAAGTTTTGAAGCCATGCTTGACTTCAGAAACGTCAGGGGAGCCATTAAGTGTAGGATTTTCCCCACCACCTTACGGAAGGGCGCCATGACTTGGTACAAGGGTCTGGCACCTGGGTCGATCACATCCTGGAAGCAACTAAGACAACGCTTCACCAAACATTTTACTGCATCTCGTCGACACCCGAAGACGGAAGCTGCCCTAGAAAGCATCTTTCAGGGGAAGAACGAATCTCTCCGGAACTACATTGAGAGATTCAACAGAGAAGCTGTCGAGGTCCATACAACCGATGACATAAAGAAGTATTTAATCATCCATGGGCTACGTTTTGGATCTCACTTTGCCAAGTCCGTGGGCCTCCGCAGACCCCGCTGTCTCGAGGACCTCCTCCAACGGGCTCAGTCATACATCGAACTCGAGGAGTCAGAGGCAGCACAGATCGCCCTTGAATCGAGACGCAAAGAAGGCCCCCGCGGCCACAAAGAAGAAAACTCTCCTCCCCGACGAGGAGGAGAAAGAAAGAGAGATAATCGCCCCCCGGGAACCTCGTGAACCACGCGGACCAGCTGACCGGTTCACTGAATACACCCCGCTCAATGCTCCCCGCGCGCGAATCCTCTCCGAGTGCCAGAACTCAGAATTTTTGAAAGGAGGAGTCTGCTTTCCGAAGCCCACTGCCCCTAAATCAAACGTTGACAAGTCAAAATACTGTAGGTTCCACCGGAGCCACGGGCATGTAACAGAAGACTGCATCCATCTCAAGGATGCAATTGAAATTCTCATCAAGGAAGGACACTTGAAGAAATACGCCCAGAAGAATGACACTCCTCGTCCCAGCTCCCGGGAAGCCCAGAACATCGAGGAGACAACACCTCCTCCCGACGAGAGTCGGCTTCAGGTCGCCCTCAGTGTCACTCAACCCGAAGATTTCTTTGTCCCCCCAATCATTGAAGGCCAAGAAGCAATTCGCAACATGTGGGCGACCTTCCCCCAGGAGGACCCCGTAGCTGCCCGTAGCACCTGGGAGAGCTTCCCCAAAGCGATGGTCATCTCCGGGGGTGGTCCCGAGAAGTTATCCGTCAGATCGATCAAGCGGAAATTTGATGAGCTGGAATCCGCAACGTCGGCAAAGACAACCACTCTTGAGAAAGTGCGGGGAAACTCCAACCCTATCACTTTCTACCTCGAGGAACTCCCCGGGGGAGCGCCAAACGCCACTATTCCCCTCCTGGTCAGGGCACAGATGGTGAACTTTGACATTCGAAGGATCCTAGTCGACCAGGGAAGTTGGGTGACATCATGTATGCCCATCTGTCCGGGACTCTTCAGCTCGACGAGAGACATCTGGCCCCGTACGTCGGGTCAGATCTGCAGGGGTTCAACGGAACCACCACCAGACCATGGGGTTACATTGAGCTGATGGTTACATTCGGGGCCAAAGACACTGCCTGACAGGTGAAGATCCGTTTCCTGGTGGTCGAATGCTCATCCCTTTACAACTGCATCCTCGGGAGGACCACCCTGGCCGAGCTTACGGTGGTGCCATCAACAATCCACCTCAAAATGAAGTACTACACGGCCAGGGGACGAGTGGTCACGATGCACGGGGACATAGATGCGACCAGAAGATGCTTCGACGCCGCCATCAAAGGCATGAGTTCCATCGGCACCAAACCCAAGACCGTGGCCAAGCCACCCCCGGACGTCGAATAGGTACCTCTCTCGCGCGTCAACGCGGTCGAACTCGACAGCAGGTTCCCGGGCGAACCCGATGAAGACGGGGCAGAAGACCTCGACCTCCAGGCAGAAAACAACGGGCGGCCTCTCCACCCAACGCGCCCCATCCCCGACGGAGACTTTGACCTCGTGGTACTCGGGGACGATCCAGACCGTAACGTGAAGATTGGCACCAGAATCCCCGACCTGGCAAAGGAGCAGCTGAAGGCATGTCTCTGGGAGAACGCTGATATGTTCGCATGGAGCGCCTCCGAGATGCCTGGCCTTGACCCCGAGGTGGCTTGCCATCAGCTCGTAGTAGATCCGGCCGCTAGGGCCATAACTCAACGTAGGCGTAGGCAGTCTCCCGAAAAAGCGGAGGCTGCTGAAAAAGCTGTAAAAGACCTCCTAGAGGCGAATTTTATTTCGGAGGCCAGGTACACGACCTGGTTGTCCAATGTTGTACTTGTTAAAAAGAATAATGGAAAATGGAGGATGTGCGTTGATTATACTGATCTTAATCGGGCTTGCCCGAAAGACTGCTACCTTTTGCCTAACATCGACCAACTGGTCGATAATTCTGCAGGTTACAAAATGTTATCCTTCATGGACGCTTACTCGAGATACAACTAAATTCCCATGGACAAGGTCGACAAACAGCACACGGCTTTCATGACCACGTCGGGCAACTACTATTACAACGTGATGCCCTTCGGTCTGAAGAACGCCGGTGTGACCTACCAACGGATGATGAATAAGGTTTTTCGGGCTGAAATCGGCGACATGCTCGAGGTCTACATGGACGACATGATCGTCAAATCAGCGGAAGAAGTCGACCATGCCGTGCACCTCAAGAAGGTGTTCGACACGGCGAGGAGATGTCGCATGAGGTTCAATCCCGAAAAATGCACTTTCGATGTTCGGGCAGGAAAGTTTCTCGGATTTTACCTCACAGAGCGAGGAATCGAAGCCAACCCCGACAAGTGTAGGGCTTTTTCCGAGATCCCTACTCCGAACTCAAAAAAGTCGATACAATCATTGAACGGGATGCTCACCGCTCTCTCCCGCTTCGAGGCCAAGTCCGCACAGTACGCACTCCTATTTTTCAAACTTCTTCAGCAAAAAGTGGAGTTTGAATGGAGCAAAGAATGCGAGCAGGCACTCCTCCACCTAAAACAAGTCTTATCGCAACCCCCGATCCTCTCACGGCCTGAGGTCGGGGAGACACTTTTCTTGTATCTTGCGATCACGAGTGAAGCAGTCAGCGCCGTCCTCATTCGGGAAACCCCGGACGGGCAGAAACCAATTTACTTCACGAGAAAAGCCCTCCAAGTCCCCGAGCTCAGGTACCAGCAAATAGAGAAAGTCGCCCTGGCCCTCATCACCGCGGCCAGGAGACTACGCCACTACTTCATTGCCCACACTATTGTCATAAGGACCGAACAGCCTATAAGGCAGCTCCTTGAACGACCGAATATGGCGGGGAGGATGCTCAGATGGTCGCTCGAACTCGCCGAGTTTGACATCCAATACGAAGGGAGGAAAGCCTTGAAGGCTTAGGTACTGGCCGACTTTGTAGCGGAGATGACCGTCCCGGAACCCTCGACCAACGGATCCCAGAAATGGACAATCTATGTCGACGGAGCATCCAGCCCGAAGGGAAGCGGGGCGGGCATCATCCTCAAAAACGAGGAAGGCATCCTGATCGAGGTATCCCTCAAACTATCCTTCTCGACGTCAAACAACCAAGCGGAGTACGAGGCCTTCCTCGCCGGACTTTGGCTGGCCGAGGACCTCGGTGCCAGGGAGGTCAAACTCTTCACTGACTCCCAGCTCGTGGCCTCGCAAATCCGAGGAGAGTACCAGGCCAAGAACGACAACCTCATAGAATACTTGGCCTTGGTGAAAGAAAAGATGAAAAATTTCACCTCCGCGGAAGTAACTCACATCCCCCGCGAGCACAATGCCCGAGCAGATGTCTTGTCCAAATTGGCATGCACAAAGAAGAAAGGCGGGAACAAATCCATCATACAAGAAGTGATTTCCCAGCCGAGCATCGACAAACCCACTCCAGTGGCAGACGTAAACGCCATTGGTGACAGCAATTGCTGGATGACCCCCGTGTACGAGTACCTCACGACAGGAAAACTGCCAGAAAATCCCAAGGAAGCCGGAATGGTCAAACGGCGGGCATGCTCATACACGATAGTCGAGGATAAGCTATACCGGCAAGGATTCTCTATCCCCCTCCTCAGGTACGTCGAGGAGACCAAGATCCCCGGAATCCTCTAGGAAATCCATGAATGAATCAACGCACAGCACCTCAGCGGGCGATCGTTAGCCCGTAAGGCGCTTCGAGCAGGGTATTACTGGCCCACCATGCAGCAAGACACCAAGGAACACGTCAAGAAGTGCAACAGATGCCAACGACACGGGGACATGCACCTTGCTCCTCCCAACGAGCTCAAAACACTGTCCTCCCCGTGGCAGTTTGCATGGTGAGGGATGGATATCCTCAGACCTTTCATCCAGGGGTCATATCAAAACAAATACCTCATCGTCGGGGTGGACTACTTCATGAAGTGGATTGAGGAGGAAGCATTGGCCAAAATCACGGCCTTCAACATACTGCATTTTTACAAAAGGAACATCCTCGTCCGGTTCGGTGTGCCTCAAGCTATTGTCACCGACAACGGAACACAGTTCACCGACAAGAACTTCCAAGACTTCGTCTCCAAGTTAGGCACGAAGCAGCACTTCACGTTGGTCGAGCACGCGAATAGAGTAATCCTACAAGGACTGAAACGTCGATTGGGCGACGCCAAACGACGGTGGGTCGAGGAGCTACACAGCGTCCTCTGGGCCTACCGAACGACCCCACATTCCACGACCGGGGAGACCCCCTTCCACCTGACCTACGGAACAGAAGCGGTGATCCCTGTGGAAATCAGGGAACCCTCGAGGAGGACAGAAGCCCCCCTCGACGGGGACGTGAACGACGAAGCCCTGAGGGAAGAGCTCGATTTCGTCGAGGAGACACGCTCGGGCGCTTCTCTCCGAGAAGCCTCACTTAAGCAGAAAATAACTTTGCGTTATAACGACAAAGTCATCAAACGTGATTTTCAAGTAGGCACCCTCGTCCTACGAAGGAACCAGAAAGACTCGCGAGAAGGCAAACTCGCTGCGAACTGGGAGGGCCCGTACCGCGTCCGCGCAAAAACGGGGACAGGAGCCTACTTCCTAGAAAATCTGCACGGGGAAGAACTTGCTCGACCATGGAACACTGAAAAGCTAGAACAATATTACAGTTAAGCACTGCCCGCGACACACTAGCATCGCGGTCACGGGGGCGCACTAGGGTACAAGCGCGACACCCCTATACGAAACACGATGGTCAAGCGCTGCATTGTGTGTGCGCGAGCACTTTGATCCGACGAGGACACCTCGATCGAGCTCCTACTTCGTCATACCAATTAGGCAGAACACCCAGCTCCCGATGGGAAGTTCACGCCACGAAGCTAAGACCTCGACCGAGTTCTTAGCCTCGTTGAAGGTCGGAATACGTCTCTGACCACCCGTCCAGCTCTCCACGCGGTCAGGGACTATCAAAGTCGAGCAAATCCCCCAAAGTCTTAGACAAAAACAAACAAAGTATAGAAAATATAATAACATCACACACAATAAAAAACATACAAACAGCACGAGCAGTTAAACAAAAGTACATTGAAGCGGGCGGAAGCCCAGCGTACAAATATTACAAATAAGTGTCAAAAAGCCCCTGGCACGCAGGCCGAGCACAAGTCATTACAGAGAAAAAATGGCACGCAGGCCAGATAAACCAAGATCAAACAAGAGTGGCACGTAGGCCGAACAAGTAAAACTAAACAACAATCTCGTCCTCAACCCGGCGTCCATCCTCCTCGTCCTCCTCCTCTGGCAGGTCCAACTTGCCATCGACCACACGAAGGAACTGGCTAATTCTGTCGAGCGCCAACTGAACACCCGGATTCTCAGCACCGACCTGCTCCACTGCATTCTTAAAGCCTATCTCGAGGGCCTCCAGGCTATCTTGCTGAAGTTCCCGAATATTAGCGATCAGGCTTACACGGTTGACGAAGCTTTTCTCCTCGGCGGATTCTTTCTCTGCGGGACGAACAGCGGTTTCCAATTCTTCAATCCTGGTCTGAAAGCGATCGCGCTCCTCTTGAGTCACCTTTAGTGTAGCCTTGGCCTCATTTAGCTCGCGGAGGGCGTTGGCATAGTCCTCGCATTTGGCCTGGGCCTTTTGCAGATCAGTCGCGACCTTGTCCTTCTCCTTCTCAAGGGCAATGTAGTCATCCTTCAGCTTCTGTAACTCGGAGGGAGAGGGGGCCCCATCATTTAATATCAAGGCAGTCTCGAAGACTCGCATCATGGTCGCAAGATCCTCGACAAACGCCTTTCTCATGGCCGCACCGTCCATTCTTAGAACTTCCTTCACCTCGGCATCAGCAATGACAGGGGGGCTTCCCCTGAAGAAATTCCGCTGGAGGTAACAGGCGGGCATCAGAAACTTCTTCGGTGAGGCAGGGTCCACGAGATCCATGAGGACGGGTTCCTCGGTCCTCGCTTTCTTAGCAGGGGTGCTCTTCGGAGGAGGAGACTTGCTACACTGCGGAGAGGCTGAGCCACTCGTCGTCCCAGTCAACGCCACAGCCTGGATAACATCCCGAACCCGGCTCTTGGTTCGCTTAGGTGCCCGTTCAGCGGCCAACTTCAGAATGCGCTCGGTGGCGTTCGACATTTGAGCTGCAAGAGAAAAACATGAAAAAAGTTAGCACAAGGAAACAAAACTGAACGGACGCCCGAACAGGACGAGGAGTTCCTACCTAAGAACCTCTTGGCCTCATCGGGAGACTTGCACTCAAGGAGACCCGGGGTGTTTATGTAACGGGCCGCAGTCACAACCCTTCCTCGAGAGTCGAGGAGGTATTTTCCATCCCTACCTATGCACTCTGCCCGGTTAAAACGGTTGACATACTCGACCAGTGTGGCGTACGCTCCTTTGTCCTCCTCTGACAGCTTGCCAGGCTTCACAAGGTAGTCCTCCGTGCCGAGCGCGAAGTGCGCATCCTCCTACTCCAGGGGACACTTTGACACAAACCTTTCCTTCCCGGAGCAATCGGGCACAATGTCTTAGAGCGTACCCACAACCTCGTGCGTCGCGGGCATGACATAGTAAAACCTATCCTTGAAATTCCTAATCGAATCCGAGTACGCCTTGAATAGCTTCCTCGGTTGTTTGAAAGAGACCTAACTATGTCGCCCATGGTCCGTTGAATGTTGGAGGTGGAAGACGCAGAAGAAGAGCGTGAGAGTGGCCCCGATCTTGAGATAGTCACACACGATCTCAAAGGCCCGCAGGAAGGCAAGCGCGTTAGGGTGAAGCTGAGACGGCGCCAAGTGCAGACGGTTGAAAACCCCCAACTAAAAGCTGTTGAAGGGGAGACGGATACCGGCCTCTTTGAAGGCAAACTCATACATAGGGAACCTCAACCCACGGTAATTCGAGCATATGCGGTGGTGTGCCCGAGGTTGAAAAACCGTCCACTTCGCCTCTTCGCCCTCTGGGACGTTCTCGACGAAAGCGAAAGCGTCCGTGTCGTCGGCAGTGAAACACGACTTTATGCGCAGAGGCTCCTCCCCGGCCCAGTCAGCGGCCAGACGCACGAGCTCCTCCCCAGGGATCTGAGCAGGCCCATCCACGTCGGGTTCAGTATCTATCTGGAGAATCCCCGGAACCCTCACGACCATTTTTTACCTGAAAAGCATAGGAAATAGGTGAATTCGTTGGTAGCGACCAAGTCCACCCTTCCACCGCCAATCAAGTGAAAGGGCAGCGTGAGCAAAGAAAATGCTCGGGGACACGGTGAGCTGCCCCTCCCTTCTTCGGGTCTCCAACCCTCCCATATCGTTTCCCTGTGATATTCATCTCATGTCCTCGGGGCATTCATCGAGTCCTCGGGGCATTCATCGAGTCCTCGGGGTATTCATCCCAAGCCTCCGCCAATCCTACCGAAACCCTAGGAACGTCCCGCCGTTCCCAACCGGAACTCAAGGGATTACCGGGAACTTCATCGGTTCACCGAAAAACCGCAAACAGAAAGTAAAACGGAAAAGAAAGGGATCAGAAGCTTACTTGGAACGGTAGTGAACGACGGCGGAGCAACGACGTAGATAGAAAGAAGAGGGGAGCGAAAAAGCTGGAAATGTGCAACTGACACGAACTCAGCCCTTTTATAGGCTCCTCACGATACTCGAGGATTTCCTAGGCAATCGATTACGCTACCCTAGCGTAGCCGCCCTAGGCAATGATGAGGGGTGACACGTAGAACACGCTTCCCCAGGCACGTCTTTTCATTCCCCAACACGCCTTTTCGTTCACCTCGGTTCAGACTCCTTATATCACCGCGACATCGCCCATCTGCGGCTGGTCCAGCGCGAGCAAATCTATTTGTTTTTGCCCGGGTTACCAACTGTTCCTCGTGTAGAGTCTTTTCCCCAGTTGGACACGTCCTCGACATAGTGCTGACCCTAAAGTCATTACCCTGATACCTCAGAGCAACGACTTAGGGGGCTCCTGTTCTGGACTAGGTCGGGGTCTGCTCCTCAATCGAGCAGGCCCAACCCACGCATCCTAGGGTGGTCCAACAAAGGCCTCTCACCTCAACTACGTCGAGCACAGGCCCACCTCAAATATGTCGGGCACATACAACACCTCGGCGGTGTTCGGGCACACGCGGCATAGAGCGTCAGGCAGAGGCGCTAAGCCTCTCCCAGCTCACCCCTCCTCGACACTCAGGTGCTCCTCCGTGCGAGGAGCCATCTCCTTCTCACATATCTCCCCGCGAGGACACGTTCTCATTTAACTGCCCACTTCCGATGGAATCGGTCTGCCCTAACTCTGGAGTTCTAGGAGTGGTTACCCCAGGCCGAAGACCACGTGTTGGTCTTCACTACGCCACGTAAGCCCTGGCAGTTGCTTGGATTGGGCCTGGCAATCCAGCCCAGTGCTAGTGACCGTTGACCCCGCGCTAGGGGCTCTCTATAAATACCCTCTCACTTGAGAGGGCCAAGTTACACACACTTTCTTACTCTCATCTCTGTACTTGCTATTATTCTCTGACCGTTACCTTACTTGAGCGTCGGAGTACCTTGCAGGTACACCCCCCCCCCCTCCGCCGTCTTTCAACCTCACCGGAGCTGAAGCCCAGATGACGTTGTTGGCCACCAGATACTGTCTGATCCAAGTACGATCAGTTCCAAATAATCCTGATAAAATAATGTCAACTCCCTAGCAAACATACATAAGACACATGAGGAATTATACTTGATTTATTGGTGAAAAGCATCATTAATATTATGAAATTATACCATGATTAAAAAAATTATTTGAAACATACCTGCCAAGGAGAAACATCAGGAAAATCAGTGGCTAATTGGGTGCCTCTGCTTCCAAAGACAATTCCTATTCTAACCTCAGGTGTTGCTACAAATGAGTACAAAAGTGCTTTTCCATACCAAATTGGTGTCACAAGAATATGCAAATATAATGGAAACAAATAGATTATGAAAAAGGAGAAATAGTGTCTGAAAACATAAGGAATGTATATGAACATAAGAAATGTATAAAACAATTTGTTTTGCTTGTATTAAGATAGTATATGTTTGTGCTTGCATAGTTATATCTTGTACTGATATTCAAACCAAATTAGCACAAAATACTACAAACCAAAATTAGAATAATTTTTTTCCTGTACTCATATGAATTATACCATCATCATCATCATTTAAATCATCATTATTATAATATGAATTATACCATCACTAATCTATAATATAAACCAAAATACTACAAACCAAAATAATACAAATCAAATTAGCACAAATTTTTTCATGTACTGATATGCTTGGTATTAATATAGGCACTGATGTAGTAAGCTATAGTCAGCAACTCTTCAGCTGTGCACCCTGCAAAATAATCTGTTTACAAAAAATTGTCATTTATATATTGTAAATGCAGGATGTGGCATAAAAAGGTTTATCCCATGATCCCATAAGCCTGATGTGAAAAAAATCATCAAATACCTCAATAATTGCATCTAAATCATGCATTCGAGGAGGGCAGGTATCAATGGAAGGAAGACGTTCACCATAACCACCTTTCACCTGTATCGCCCTACCAGTTGGCAGGTAGGAAATAAATTGATTCAAGTATGGAAACAGAAAAAAAAAAGACAATATTTACCACAAACATGTTATAGTATAATATTACTACCTTCTTACATAGTAAATCCATAAAATGCATAAGATGTGACATTGAACACCATAAATCATATCTTCTGTATAAGCAGACTTTAGCTTTAGAAGCATTGCATGCCCATCCATATATACTGTAAAATGAAATTCAAATAAAACATTTAAGAAATAACCATTAAATAATCAGGGCACAAGCACATCCATAAAATAATCATGCTAAATCAGAAGCTTTTTCATATCCAAAACCTTAATATTCTGCATAACAAAAGTATTGAATATTAGAGGGATGAATGGAAAAAAAATCATTATCACAATATTTACTTTTCACCTCTGACTTTAACTTCAGATTTTCAGCATTTACTTGCCGCCACCATAGATCTACGACAGATCTAAAACTGTCGAAAACGCCAGATCCGCCGCCATTTCCCGTATTCTGATTTTGTTCTGCATAAGAAATGATTGTTGAAGAAAAAATAATAAAGTTTAGAGAAAAATTTTGAGCTAAGAAATACTAACGTTGTTATGTACAAAATAAATTATAACAAAATATGTTATGTCATCTTCACCATCTTCGTTGTAGCAACAGTTTACCAGAAGTTCAAATGGAGAAAATGGTTTTTCGTTGGAGACAGAGGAAGTGGGTGTGAGATGAAGATTTGTTTAAGCGCAGGTACGCATGTTCTGCTGCATTGGGAAAAAGGTTTTTTCATAAGATTTGGCGGAAGAAGATGGAGAACGAAGAAGAAGAAGGAGGAGGAAGAAGAAGAGAGAGTGAAGGAAGAAGAATATTTGTTTCCAAGAAACCTCTTTACTGCAGGTGTAGTATGGCCTACAATTCAGACCTGGGAAACTGTTCCCATCCATCAGAGTCTACTTTCTGCGCTTACCCCCCACATGCTTTTTCATTTTGTTAGCCTTTTAGCCGCTGTTGCAACTTTTTTACACATCCCAGTTTCATTTACCCCACATTATGACTTATTTTTGCAACTAAAGACTTGTTGCAAAGTAATTAGACATGGTTTTAGTTCAAATTAGTTCGTTTTAGACACAAAATACCCCCCAAATTGTGATGTGGCACCATTTAATTAAAGATTATTGTTGTATTAACCACAACAGTACATTAATCTTCTTATTGTTGGTGTACAAGGTGAATAATGGATGAAAAGGAGTAGAATATATTATAATAGAATGACGGCTACAAAAGGATTACAAAATCACTCACTACCACTAGTCTATTTATAAGCTAAAACTAGGGCTACAAAAAGCAACAAATAAAATACTAAAATACCCTCTAACAAACTTAATGACTAAGTTTGTGAATATAAATTAAAATATAAATTATTATTTCTAATACCATCCCTTAATTTATATTTCCTTAAAACTAACAACACCAATTCCATCCCTTAAGCGAAGAAATTAATCAGTCTTGATAACCTTCGTCAGAACATCTGCCAACTGTTTCTGAGTGCTACAGTGCACAACTTCTAACACTCCATTCTGAACTTGACTTCTCAGAAAGTGATACTTGGTCTCAATATGCTTGCTTCTCCCATGCAACACTGGGTTTCTGGCAAGATTGATTGCAGACTTGTTATCAATCATCAGCTTCAGAGGTTTGTCAACTTTGATCTTCAGATCCTCCAGCAAGTTCAGAATCCACACAGCTTGGCATGCAGTAACAACACCTGCAATATATTCAGCTTCACAGGTTGACAATGCAACAACAGGTTGCTTCTTAGAACACCAAGAAATAGGGCCTCCCAGAAACTTGAACAAGTATCCAGAAGTACTTCTTCTGTCAACTCTGTCTCCACACCAATCAGAATCTGAATAACTCAGAAGTTCTTATTCAATCTTTCTTCCAGAAGGAAATAACACTCCATACTTCAGAGTTCCCTTGATATACCTCATAATCCTGACAGCAGCTTGGTAATGGGACCACTTGGGTTTACTCATGAATCTGCTAACCATTCCAACTGCATAGCAAATATCAGGTCTGGTATTACACAAATACCTCAGAGAACCAACCAACTGTTTGAAGGTTGTAGCATCCACATCCTCACCATCAGAATCAGAATCTAGTTTCTGATTTGTATCTGCAGGTGTGATAGCAGTCTTACAATTTTGCAGCTTAAATCTCTTCAGAAGTTCTCGTTCATACTTCAGTTGATGCAAAATGATACCTTTCTCAGAATATCTGAACTCCATCCCTAGAAAGTATGTCATTTTCCCGAGATCAGTCATTTCGAACTCATTCATCAGCACCTTCTTGAACGTAGCTAATTCTTGTTCAGAACTTCCGGTCAGCAGTATGTCATCAACGTACAAACACACCAGAATCATATTGCCTTCAGAAATATGCTGAACATAAACACTGTATTCCATCTCACATTTCTGAAAATCCTGCTTCTTGAAAAATGAATCAATCTTCTGATTCCAAGCTCTGGGCGCTTGCTTCAATCCATACAAAGCTTTATGTAATCTGTACACCATCCCTTCCTGATTCTTTTTCACAAATCCAGGAGGTTGTGACACATAAACTTCTTCTTCTAATGGACCGTTCAGAAATACAGATTTCACATCTAAATGCATCAGAGGCCAATTCCTGTTAGCAGTTATTGCAATCACCAATCTGATTGTTTCATGTCTCGCTACAGGTGTAAACACTTCAGAATAATCCAGCCCAGGTTTCTGCAGAAATCCTCTTGCTACTAACCTCGCTTTGTGTTTTCCAATTGATCCATCTGGATTTAGCTTCTGCTTGAAAACCCATCTGACGCTGATGGCTTTCTTGTCCTTTAGAAGTTTTGTCAGCTTCCAAGTCTTGTTTCTTTCTATGGCCTCAAGTTCTTCTTTCATGGCCTTTAGCCAGACCTTCTGCTTGAGAGCCTCTTCCGTACTTACGGGTTCAGAGTCTACTAGCATGGCACACTGAATAATTTCTCCTTCAGAATCTACTTCAGTGTCTTGCAGCATATCAAACTCTGCAAATCTTCTCGGAATGTTTCTGATTCTTTGTGGCCTCTGACCTTGGTCAGAATCTCGTTCGGATGCTTGAACTTCAGAAGTTTCTCCTTCAGAAGCTCTTGCTTCAGAAGGTTGACTTCCTCCAGAACCTTGACCATCTTCAGAGTCTGGCATATTCCCAGAGTCTGAATCACCACCAGAATCTGGATCATCATCAAAATCTGGATCATCAGAGTCACCTTCATCTTCTGAGTCTCCTTCAGAATCGGAATCACCATCAGTTTCAGAAACTCTTATTTCTGATCTTTCTTCAGAAGTTCTCACATCAGAATCAGATTGAGACTTATCCCAATTCCAAACTTATGATTCCTTCATAATAACGTCTCTACTAAATTCAACTTTATTGGTTTCTGGACAATAAAGCTTGTACGCACCTGTACTGTGGTACCCCACCAGTAACATTACTTTGCTTCTATCATCCAACTTCTGTCTTCTAGTTTCTGGAACATGTTTATAACAAACAGAACCAAACACCTTCAAATGACTAACACTTTGCTTTTCTCCAGTCCACTTCTGAATAGGAACTATTTCCTTCAGCTTCTTCGTTGGACATCTGTTGAGCACATATGCTGCGGTGGCGACAGCTTCTCCCTACAAGTTGTGAGGAAGCTTCTTCTCCTTCAGCATGCTTCTCGTCATATCAAGAAAAGTACGATTTCTTCTTTCAGCAAGACCATTGTTTTGAGGAGTGTAAGGAGTAGTAACCTCATGCTCAATTCCATTCTCCTCACAGAACTTCTGAAACTCTTTGGAGTTATACTCACCCCCACCATCGGTTCTGAGAATCTTCAGAGTCTGACCACTATGATTCTGAGCCTTTATTTGGAACTTCTTGAATTCAGCAAACACCTCGTGTTTAAACTTAATAAGGGATACCCATGTCATTCTCGTGAATTCATCAACAAATGACACAAAGTATTTGTTCCCTCCAATCGATGCTACTGGAAATGGACCACACATATCAGAATGTACTACTCCCAAGGCATGCTTTGCTCTTGGAGCAACTTCTGACGCAAATGGCAATCTTGGTTGCTTTCCTTCCATGCATACTTTGCATGACTTCTCAGGTTTCTCCACACGCCTTCATCTCATTAGTGATCAGAATCATTTTGGAGATGTACTCAGAAACTTTCTTATTGTTCTTCATGTTGAGATTCTCATATTGTTTTCGCAGGGACTGAAGCTTCACCTTCTTCACTGATGCGTCACCACCGTAACATCTGACCAGTGTGTCCCACGTAGCCTTTGTCGTCGTTGAATCTGCAATCTTCTCAAACACATTTGCATCCACACACTGATGGGTGTAAAACAATGCTTTCTGATCTTTCTTCCTTATATCCTTCTGCGCGTTCTTCTGTTCCTCCGTCGCATCTGCTACTACCGGAACATACCTTCAGTGACAAGATCCAAAACATCTTGAGCACTGAACAGTACACGCATCTGAATCATCCAACGAGTCCAGTTTTTGCCATCAAATACTAGAAGCTTGGTGTTCATGCCGCCGTTTTCGTTCATCTTCAACCTTGTACAGTACACTCAGATTTCACCACACAGTGTTTTCCAACCCCACAGAATCAGAAATTATGATTCTGATCAGATTTTGTTCAAGATTCAACACGAATCCAAGAACCAAAAATCAATCACACAAAGCCTCACGTTTCACTCGTGTTTCCCGTGTTTTCCCGTGAATCCGAACCGGAGCTCTAGATACCAATTGTTGGTGTACAAGGTGAATAATGGATAAAAAGGAGTAGAATATATTATAATTGAATGACGGCTACAAAAGGATTACAAAATCACTCACTACCACTAGTCTATTTATAAGCTAAAACTAGGGCTACAAAAAGCAACAAATAAAATACTAAAATACCCTCTAACAAACTTAATGACTAAGTTTGTAAATATAAATTAAAATATAAATTATTATTTCTAATACTTATATTATATATATATATATATATATATATATATATTAGTGGCTATAATGAAAAATGAGAAGATTTTGATTTATAGATACATTTGGGTTGGTCATCATGTTTATACAAAATTCTTTGGCAACCTAGCATTTGTTCATTCGTAAATGTATTGACATTTCAAATCTTCAGAATGATTGTTCACATAAAGATAATAAGAGAGAAAATGGATAGGAGTACGGGAAAGTTATGAGTACTATGTGACATACTTTTTTTTAATAAGATTATAATAGAAAACAAACAGATCATAAAATATATGGAAATTATGTCAAAACCCTCTTAGTGTCTGTTTGGTTGGGGTAAAAGGAGGGGAGGGGAGAGAATATTTAATAGTTTATTTGTTTGGTTCAAATTTTAAGAGGGGGATGAGAGATAGATGGAGGGGACCAAAATCTCTCCTGAACCATTTTTTGCTCCCCTCCAATTTGGAGGAATTTGGAGGGGAGGGGATGTATTTCATTTTAATTATAATTATATTTACATGTTTATCCTTATTTATTTAAATATCAATTTAATTTATTAAAATGTTAAAAGTTTTATTTTGAACAAATTTTATCTTCTTTTTATATTTCTTGTATTTTTATATCTTCATCTTATTATTATAACATGTATTTAAATTTTTTTATTTTATTTTTTATCCTTTAATGTTTATTTTTAATTATCATAATGTTTTTCTTTATAATAATTTTTTGTTAGATTTTATTGTATTTGATAAATTTTTTAAAATTATATATTATAATCGTTACGTTTTTATAAAATCTTTCATGATGTTCTCTGATTGAATACTTATATTTAGTCAATGAATTTGTATTTGAATTATAAACGATAAATATCATGAGTTTTATGGTAATATTTCAAGGATAAAAAAGTAAATTAGTTTTAAAATTTCTCCCCTCCCCTTGTGAACCAAACATATTTGTAAATAAAATTCCTCCTCTCCCATCCCCTTTCATATTTTGAACCAAACATATATGTAATTAAAATCCCTCCCTCCCATTCCTTCCCATCCCCTCCCCTCCCCTTGATAAAAATACCCCCATTTCCTCCCCTCGATTGAACCAAATAGACCCTTAAGGTTAAACAAATCTAAATAAAAGCAAACTTCGTATGTTCTTTAAAAAATCAACCCTAATATTCAAAGGTATGGCAGAAAAGATAGAAGTATCAGTCAAAGTAAAACCTAAATTTGCAAGGGGCATCTGCACAACTATACAATTCGCAAGGGTATCTCTTTTTTTGCACTGGACCAAATGGAAGATAACACATGATGAGTGATGAACTTGTTTTTACGCATGACTCTATCCTGAAGAAGGGTAGCCCATCTGCACGTAGAATTTAAAATATCCCAAGCAAGATTCAAGTTAGACGCTTCATTAAGCATACACAAATAATGAATACCAAGCCCTCCTTCATGAATTAGCTTACAAATATTGTTCCAAGGCACTGTAACCACCTTTTTTTAGAAGTTTCGGCACTCTAAATGAATCTCCTAACCGCTCTCTCAAGCTCACAAAGAAGAGTCAACGACCAATCATATATAGACATACTATGAGTAAGCATACCTATAATGGTGGACTTAACCAACTCCACCATATCTGCAAAAGAGAGCAACAAACCTTTCCACCAAACCAACTTGTTTATAATTTTATCCGCAATAGGATGCAAGTAAATCTTCTTCAGTTTACCTTTGAATAGAGGAACTCCAAGATACCATCAAGGATAAAATGCTTGATGGAAACCTGAGAGATTTGCAAGGATGTTGAGCCTGGAATTCGACATCGAACCACAAAAAATGAATGATTTCAAACAATTAATCTCCTGCCCAGATATTGCCTCATACGCTTGGAAGGCCAAGATGAGAGTTTTAATGTTGTATATTTTACCTTCATAGAAAATAAGGGCGTCATCTGCATTAAGAATGAATACCAAACCCTCCTTCATAAATTAGCCTACAAATATTGTTCCAAGCCACTGTAACCACCTTGTTTTTAGAAGTTTCGTCACTCTAAATGGACCTCCTAACCGCCCTCTCAAGCTCACAAAGAAGAGTCAACGACCAATCATATATAGACATACTATGAGTAAGCATACCTATAATAGTGGACTTAACCAACTCCACCATATATGCAAAAGAGAGCAACAATCCTTTCCACCAAGCCAACTTGTTTATAATTTTATCTGTAATAGGATGCAAGTAAATCTTCTTCAGTTTACCTTTGAATAGAGGAACTCCAAGATACCATCAAGGATAAAATGCTTGATGGAAACCTGAGAGATTTGCAAGGATGTTGAGCTTGGAATTCGACATCAAACCACAAAAAATGAATGATTTCAAACAATTAACCTCCTGCCCAGATATTGCCTCATACGCTTGGAAGGCCAAGATGAGAGTTTTAATGTTGTATATTTTACCTTCATAGAAAATAAGGATGTCGTCTGCGTAAAGAATATGCAATGAAATCTTGATATTCTTTGGGCCAGAAATAAGATCTAATTTGTTGGAAGAAGCTAACTGATGAATCTTCCTATTAAGAACATCTTTTGCAAGGCAGAACAACAGCGGCGAAAGCGGTTCACCCCGACGGACACCAGGAGAGCACAAAAAGAACCCTGGCAAAACACCATTAATATTGACTGACAGAAAAGCAGAGTGAATAATATAGCTAATCCAAGAGCAAAACTTGTCTTTGAAACCAAAATTCTGAAGAACTTTAAGCAGGAAATCCCAATTAAAAGTATCAAAGGCCTTCTTAATATCTACCTTGAGCACTACATTACCACACCATACTTTAAAATCCAACAAATTTACTGCTTCCAAAGCTAAGCCAATACAGTCATGAACTTATCTACTGTGGATGAAACCCCGCTGCTTCTGCGAAACAAGAAACTAAATTAAAGTCGTCAGTCGATCAACAATGATTTTAGATATCAGCTTGAACTTGAAGTTTGAGATTGAAATAGGACGAAACATATCCAAAGCAGCAACACCCTTTGTTTTAGGGATTAATATAATAGAGTTGGAATTATAACCAGGTAATATCCAGCCATTGAGAAAGAAATTGGCAATGGCATTCAAAACGCCCACCTTAATGATATCCCAATAAAGATTATAGAAAACAGCCCCAAACCCGCTGGGACCCGGAGCACTATCTTTGTTCATAGCAAAAACAATTGTCATTATCTCGTTCAAAGAAGGAAGTTGCGTGAGAATGGCATTCCTGTTGTCGTCAACCAACCGGGGAATGGTCTCATCCACTATGCTCATATCCTACAAAACAACAAAGTTATTAGAAAAGAGAGTTTGGAAGTATTTCACTGTACAATAGGCTATCTCTTTAGGGTCTGAAAGCACTATATCATCGTGATTCAACAAGGAAATAGGCTTCAGCTTATGCTTAATTTTGGTGACTCTGTGAAAATATGTCGTATTGCGATCACCCTCTAATTGCCATTTGATCCTGAATTTCTCCCTCCAAAAGCACTCCTTCATTTCTAATGCCATCGAAAGGGAGTTTTGCATATTGATTTCTTGCTGCTTGAGATTGTCATTAGAACCTTCATTTTGAATTTGATGTTGAATTTTGCCAAGTAAATCTTCTGCACTTTTGACATTAGAAGAAACATTACCAAAAGTACTTTTATTCCACTCTTTAAGCTCCTTTTTTAGTAGCTGCAACTTCTTAGTTAGAATAAACATACAGCAACCAATAACTTCCTTTGCCCAAACCAATTATATCAACTCCCTGCAATCCTTGTAAAGCGGCCGAGTTTTAAGGAATTTGAATTGAGATACAATACGAGCAAGGTTAACATGAAATTAGAATAACATTGGAAAGTGATCAGATCTAATTATGTTGAGAGTATAGACAACAAATTGATTACATACATCAAACCACAAAAGGTTCCCAATACACTTATCAAGCCATCTTTCAATGGAGTAAGGAAAGTCACACTTGTTGAACCATGTGAAAGTGGCACCAGAAGTGAGAATGTATATAAGGTTATTTGCATCAGACCGGTTCTTGAATTCATAATGTATTACGAGCCGACGAGTTCCTACTCCAATGCTCATGAGCACCAATAATAACATTGAAGTCCCCAACGAAGGACCACGATATAGAATGCAGAGAATGAAGATGACTAAGATCTTTCTAAATGCCTATCCTTTTAATAAGATTGGTGGAGGCACATGTAACATCCGAGGGCGAGGGAGTGGTTGTCAGTGCACAAGGCATGACAATGAGACACTCCTAGCAGCTTGGTGAGTGAGTGGTTTTCGGTGCACGAGGCATGACAATGAGACATTCCTAGCAGCTTTTAGGGAAAAAATGAATTCACATCAAAATGAGAGGGATCCTGAGGTTGTGCAGATATGAGACTGCATGGTTGAAGGAAGTCTTATAAGGATTAATTGGTACTACCTATACCAACAAGATGCATCTTCTTTTTGGTAGCCTAACCAATAAGTACTCCATAGTTAAGCGTGCTTGACTTGGAATAATTTTGGGATGGGTGACCTCCTAGGAAGTTTATCGGAAAGTGTGTGAGTGAGGACAAAGCCTGCTGAAAAGATCCGTGTTGGTTTGTGGGGTCAATCGGTAATCCTGAAAGTAGTCGCTCTGAAGGTCAGTTTGAGGCGTTACAAATGTTATCAGAGCATACCTCTCCCAGTACGATGTGGTTCAGGGACGAACCAAGCGGAAGCCGGTGGACATGTAACACCCGAGGGCGATGAAGTGGTTGTCGATGCATGACAATGACACTCCTAGACACTTGGCGAGGGAGTGGATGTCGGTGCATGAGGCATGACAATGAGACACTCCTAGCAGCTTCAAGGGAAAAACCGAATTCACATGGAAATGAGAGGGATCCTGAGGTTGTGCAGATACGAGACTGCATGGTTAAATGAAGGCTTATAAGGATTAATTGGTACTACCTATACCAACAAGATGCATCTTCTTTTAGGTAGCCTAACCAATAAGAACTTCATAGTTAAGCGTACTTGCCTTGGAGTAGTTTTGGAATGGGTGACCTTCTGGGAAGTTCTTGGAAGTGTGTGAGTGAGGACAAATCATGCTGAAAAGAGTTGTGTTGGTTTGTAGGGTCAGTTGGTAATCCTGAAGTAGTCTGGAGAGTTACGACACACACTGCAATTCAAGCCAACAAACAATTATCCAAAACAAAGGAAAATACGAAAAATTGATCTGAAGAAGAAATGATGGTTATGGAGAAATCTGTGATGCACAAACACCACAAAAACGGTCGATCCTTATTGTTGAACACAAATAGCTTGTAACCTAAATGATGAAACCAATTATTATGAAGCTTTGAAAATTCCATTTTAGGCTCCGTTATAAAAATGAAATTTGGATGGTGTAACTTTATGAATATCTTTAAGGCTAATCTAGAAGGAGCATTAGGCATTCCTCTAATGTTCCAATATATGTACTTCATGATGTAAGGTTTTTGAGTCCTGCTTCAGACCTGGTAGTGTATTGTTGTTTTTGTCTAGTCGACTGTTTCTTTTTTAGTTTGGTTAAATCCTAAGGAGGACCTAGTAGAAAGGTAGTCTTACACCGGTGGAGGAGGTGAAATCCGTACAAATCGGAGCCCAGCCATCACAAACAACCCATATCGGGTCAGGATTATCTCTCAAGGAAGAAGCCAAAGTCATAGAAGTATTAAGAGAGAATGTATACCTATTCACTTGGAAATCATCAAATATGCCCGGGATTGACCCCAATATAGTATGTCACCATTTGAAGTTAGATCCCACCATCAAACCGGTAGCGTAGAGGAAAAGGAAGGAAGGCGAATAAAAGAGGAAGACTGTAGAAGAAGAAGTTGGAAAGCTCTTGAAGGACGAGTTTGTCAAAGAAATAAAATACTAGACGTGGTTAGCCAACATAGTCATGGTGAAAAAGAAATTTGAGAAGTGACGAATGTATGTGGATTTCACTTACCTAAACAAAGCATGTGCAAAAGATTCTTACCCGCTCCCTCACATAGATCGACTTATAAATGGAGCCTCAGGTTTTTGGCTTCTCAGTTTTTTGGATGCGTATTCCGGGTACAATTAGATATGCATGAACCTGGTGGATGCATCCAAGGCGGCATTCATGACGAACATGAACAATTATTACTATGAAGTGAAGCCTTTTGGCTTAAAAAATGCAGGGGCTACTTATCAAAGATTGATGGACACAGTGTTTGCCTCGCAGATAGGGCAAAATCTTGAGGTATATGTAGACGACATGGTGGTGAATACTCCTAAAAATAGAAATCACATTAAAGATTTAAGAGAGACATTCGCCCTTAGATTTTTGCTAACGAATCGAGGAATTGAGGCGAACCTAGATAAGTGTCAAGCAATCATCAATATGAGGAGCCCATCGACGGTGAAGGAAGTACAGTAGTTAGCAGGCTATTTGGCTGCCCTATCACGTTTTTCATCCCATGCAGGGGACAAATCAATTCATTTCTTTGTCACAGTGAAAAAGTCGACAAAATTTCAGTGGACAGAGGAATGTGAAAAGGCTTTTAAAGAAGTAAAGTGCTTCCTGTTTGCACCTCCTATTTTAGTACGATTAAAAGAGAATCAACCACTCATTATGTATTTGGTCGTGTCAGATAAAATAATGAGCTCGATACTAGTACATAAAAGCTAGTGTATTTCGTTAGCAAGGTGATAAAAAGAGCAAAACAGTGCTACCAAAAGATCGAGCGTCTCGCATTGGCGGTGGTAGTTACAGCAAGAAAGCTGAGGCATTACTTCCAGGGAAACCCCATCATATTCAAAACTAGTTATCCTATCAGGCAAGTCTTGAAGAAACCAGACTTGGCGGGAAGAATTGTCGCCTGGTCAGTAGAATTGTCAGAATACGACATAAAATTTGTACCCAGAAGTAGCATTAAATCCCAAATGCTCGTTGATTTCCTGAACGAGTTGAGCAACCCAATTCCAGAAGGATCATCGTGTAGATGGACTTCATCAGTGGATGAATCTTCCAACCTTAAAGGAAGCAGGGCAGGAATAGTGTTGGAAGGACCAGGCGATTTAGTACTTGAATATTCATTATGCTTCAATTTTCAAGCTAGCAATAATCAGGACGAATACGAAGCGTTAATTGCATGAATGAGATTGGAAAAACAAGTTGGAGAAACACACCTGATGGTCCAAACCGATTCACAACTAATCACCAGCCAAGTCAAAGGATAATTCCAGACTAAAGATCTGATGATAGTCAAATACCTATAGAAATCCCTTAAGATGTCCCAGACGTTCGAGGAGTTCGAAATAAATCACATTCCCCGGGAGGAGAATACCCAGACCGATCTTCTAGCGTATTTGGCTAACACAAAAGGTAGCAGACTGAATAAGACAGTGATTCAAGAAACCCTGGAATCACCGAGCACAGAGGTTGAGGAAGTTATGACGCTGAGTGAAGCTAAAGGTTGGATGACGCCTATTATCCGATATCTAATTCGAAACGAGCTACCCGAGGAAGAAGTAGAAGCAAAATGGGTAAAAAGAATCTTTTGCGAGGTATTACTTTGTGGCCGATCACTTGTATAAAATGGGAAGATCGGCCCCAATGTTAAGGTGCATCTCAGAGGAAGACTTGAGTTTTGTTATTAATGAAGTACATGAAGGAATTTGTGGAAGTCGCATTGGAGGAAAGGCATTGTCAGCGAAAATACGGAGAGTCGGATACTACTGGCCAAGCATGTTACAGGATTGCACGCGGTTTGTAACGCCATGCTAGTAATGCCATGTATTTGCTCCCTTTATTCATTTGCTGGTAGAAGCGCTGCATTTAGTGTTCTCGCCATGGCCATTCTATAAGTGGGGAACAAATATTATACGCCTTTTTCCTGTAGCAGCGGGGTAGCTAAAATTCGTGATAGTGGCGGTGGACTGCTTCACCAAATGGGTTGAGGCAGAGGTCGTAGCACGAATTACGGCAAAAAGGGTTCATCATTTTTACTGGAGAAACATAATATGCCGATTTGGCCTTCCCGGAGTCATTGTGTCCGACAACGGTGAACAATTTGCTAGTGCATCACTTGTTGAGTTCTGTAAGGATCTCAGAATATAGAATAGATTCATCTCATTTGAACACCCTCAAGCAAACAGACAAGCAGAAGCAGCAAATAAAATCATTCTATCCGGAATGAAAAATAAGTTGGATGAGGCCAAGGGACTATGGGTTGAGTACTTACATGAAATTCTATGGTCGTATCATACTACGCCACATTCAACTACACGGGAAACTCCCTTCAGAATGGTTTAGGGCCCCACGAAGAGGGGCAAGTTAGGCCTGAATTGGGAGGGTCCATATTGTGTTCGTCAGAGGATAGACAATGGGGCTTACCAATTGGAAAACTTGGATGGTGAAGAGATACCTAGGACTTGGAATGTAACTAGTCTTAAGTTTTACCTCAGTTAGATCATGTAACGAATATAATAGATAAAAATGTGGAAGTGTACTCTTTTCCCTTGCAATGGCAAAGGTTTTTAATGAGGCACTCATATTTAAACAATTGTATCATGTAAAATAAATAAGTCGGTCATAGGGCATAATTCAGACCATGTTAATATACCTCTGGTCAAAGTCCAAGCGTACTTGATGCCTTTAGCAAACTCGGCTCTGCCCGGACCATGTTAATATACCTCAGGTCAAAGTTCAAGCGTACTTGATGCCTCTGGCGAACTCGACTCTGTCCAGACCATGTTATTATACCTCTTGTCAAAGTCCAAGTGTACTTGATGCCTTTGGTGAACTCGGCTCTATTCGGACCATGTTAATATACCTTTGGTCAAAGTCTAAGCGTACTTGATGCCTTTGGCGAACACGGCTCTGTTCGGACCATGTTAATATACCTTTGGTCAAAGTCTAAGCGTACTTGATGCCTCTGGCGAACTCGGCTTTGTCCGGACCATGTTGTTGCGGTGAGAATCGGATAACAAGATATTAATTAACTTGCATCACATTTATTTGAATTCACAACCGACTTTGATTTATCCAAAGGAAAGGTTCAAGATCGAGAAAAACCTAAAGGGGGGAGATCTAAGGTTCGGGGGTTGGTTATACTAAGGGAAGGTATTAGCACCCTTAATATCTGTAGTACTCTACAGGAACCTCTTGTTAAGTTTGTGTTATGTTATGTTTGCTTTCTAAGATATCTATGCTAAGGTAAGGTAAAGACCTAGGTATGTACACTAAGTTTGCTCGCCAAGACGTGGCATCTTGTGCCTACGTATCTGACTAAAGAATCAGAGCAACCGTAGTTCACCTAACTAAGGGTGAAAGAGGAACCATTGACTATGGTCAAAGTTCCAAAGGGAAATTAGTACGAGCTCATTTAGAGTTCACGATAACTCTCTAAGTCTAAGCTGAGAGGAGGAAAGTGAGTTCTCATGATGGTGAGAATCACATAGAGTTCACGATAACTCTATAAGTCTAAGTAAAGGGAAAGTGAGTTCTCATGATGGTGAGAATCACATAGAGTTCACGATAACTCTATAAGTGTAAGTAAAGGGAAAGTGAGTTCTCATGATGGTGAGAATCACATAGAGTTCACGATAACTCTATAAGTCTAAGTAAAGAGAAAGTGAGTTCTCATGATGATGAGAATCACATAGAGTTCACGATAACTCTATCCTATTACTAAACTATGAGGAAAATGGCTCTTAGGAGGCCAAAGATGAAATGGGAGATGTTTATTGACTTAGGAGTCAACTTAAGAGGAACTTTCCTTTAGAAGGGGGAAAATGAACAAGTATGAGTATGATATAAATACGAACAAGATGAACAACAACATAATCAAGATAATATGAACAAGATATAATAAAAATAAATCAAGATATATTGACTGAAAGTAAAATTAGTGGTTAATGATTAATTTATTGGATCGAAGAATCGGGTCCAATGTAGTGCTAAACCGTCGTAGCACGGTCTATGAGGAAGACCATACTATAGGAGGATGCACAATTCGATGTTTGTGCTAAGACACGATGGAGAAATGATATTGAGGATCATTCTCCAAAGAAACCGTGTCGCACGAAAAGAAAAGGTGGAGATCTCGTCTTAATCACAAACTTTCGTTTATTATTCGAAGGTAACCTATCACGATCCTAAAGTATAGAAAGAGATCTCGATGATCACTCAGTACAGATTTGAAATAATGAAGGTTGTTCGCCTTGACAATTAACATTTGCGAATAAATAGACTTCATCGATCAAAAATGAAAATGAAGATAGAAATAGATGCGAAATGAAGTGAAAATCAAAATGGTCTCGTCTTAATCATGATTTAATCGAGAAATCGATAATCCTTTGATTTTTTACTTTCATTGACCAACAAACTAAAAAATGGAATGACCTCATATTTATCAAGACTTTAGTGATTTTGAATAAATTAACCAAGTCATGATTTTTGTGATATCATCGGCCCAAGACGGAAAATCAAATAGAAATGGTATTTAAAAGAAATATTGAGATGAACTAGCTAAAAAACATAAATCAATATTCTTTAAAAAAGAAAACTCTTTTAGAATAAAATACAAAATCTAAAAAAAATAAATTATTTAAAATTAAATTAATAATTAAAAAAAGAAGAGGGGAGGAATGAATGGATTAAGAAGAGTGGTGAAATAAAAGCAAACTATTTGAACATGGGCTAAAAGCTCAAAACCGATCACAGCCTACCCACAAGGCAAATGTAAGGGTGGTGCGTTGGATTGATGAGGGAGTATATGAATGACACCAATGTCATGGGTCACCGAAAGCCCACACAGCCACACCAAATCCACACGGGTAAGGATCATAAAATATCCCAAACCTAAACCGTCAGATAACATCCAGCTTATTATTGTTATTAAGTAATAAATAAAAATTTATATTCACCAAAACCAAAGAACAGGGCATGGCTTCTTCATTATAAGAGAGAAAAAAAATGTCGCCTCTTTAAAAGGATCAACAAGTTCCTCCAACACAAGTAGCACGGTCGTGGTTAACAATTTCGAGCTTCATTGCTCAGATCGGATATTCATCATCGCGTCACCGACAGGCCCTAGACGAAGAAGAATAGCAAGATCAGTGGTAATAATATCGCTTTATTCAACCTTCGTTCGATCCGTCACTATGTTCGGTTCAATCAGGTTCGTCTGGCCTTCGTTTCATCTCGATCTTCTTCTTCTAACTCTCCGCTTCTGATTTTGGTTGGGTTTTGAGATTGGTTTATGAAGTGGGTTGAGGTTCGATTGGAAAAGGGTTTGGCTGTGAAGTGGTTAGGTTTTGGAGAAGATTGTTTTATGGTTCATGATTGAAGAGTGGGGGTGAAGGTTGTGTTCAAATCGGTGAGATGTGCGATTGAGAAAGATGGGGTTATTGTTGCTGGAAGAGTTTGAGTTGATGATTGGAGGTTCGACGTTTACGATGACGAGTCAACAAGTGGGTGAAGATGGTGTTGTTTCTTTATCAGTTGCATCGTGAGGTTGTTTGTGGTGAAGATGGGTCGGACGGAGTAGCTGGGGGTTTGAGATTGTTTTGTGAGGTTGAATTGAGAATGCAGGAAGGAGAGGGAAAGAAGTCCGGTTGTGTTTATGGAGTTGTGTTGAAGAGCTGATGCGTGATTTGCAGATTTTTCGGTCCCCCCAGGTAATGGTATCCGCCCTCTCTTTTAAATCCTCTTGAAAACTTGTTCATTAAGTTTCAAGGTACCAGTAAATGGTCTTGTTGTGTTTGATCCGTCATTTTCAAATGCAGATTTGACCAATTTTGGTTGTTGGGCCAGGCTTTGGCAAGTTGTGTAGTTGTTGTCTCGCAGAGTAGTAGCAGGTTTTGGTGAGGTAGCAAGGAGGTCGTACAAGCTTATGTAGCAGGCTGTGGTTTTTTGGAGTGTTCTGTGGGAATATCGTGCAGTGTTTTTTATGCTGCGAGGTCATGTTGTTGTCAAGATTAAGTCCAAGGTAGCAGTATTCAACGCAGGGAGTAATGCAGCAGCATGGCAATTTATTTGGTTTAGCAGGGTGTACGGCTTTGTTCTGTCATCCTTTTTTTGAATTTTGTAATTTTGATTGTAAAAAAAATGGTTAATGGGCCTAAGAAGAAAATACAAAGATTTTTTTTGTATTTTTGTGTGTATTAAAATGGACTTAGACTTAGGGACATTTGGATGGACAATGGTTTAAAAAAAAGTTAAGACTGATGTGTATTAGAAAATTATATATATATATATATATAATGAATGATATTAGAAATTTGAAATCATACAAGATGGATTGGAGGGTGGATTTATGAAAAATAAAGATGAATTAGATTGAAAATGAGTAAAAATGAATTGGACTATGAAATTGGTTATGAACGGATCTTGCAACTAAAATGGAAGATGGATTAAGAAGAAATGGGTAATTGGATAAATAATGGATTAGAAATGTGAATAATGGATATTATGGATAGAAATGGAACTGGTTAATTTAGAGAATGGATTGGGGAAATGGACTATGGAAATGATTTAGATAAAAAAGAATGGATTTAGAAATGGTTCGAGATATGGATATTTGAATACGAATTGATCATGACAAAACAAAAGGATTTTTATGGATTTGTGGATAGAAATGGATTTGTGAACAAAATGGATTAGGAAAATGAACAATAGATATGTTTGGATATGAACGGATTATAAATGTGAATGATGGGTATTATGGATAAAGATGGATTAGAAATGTAAATAATGGCTATCATGGATAAAATTGACGATGGTTTGATTTAGAGAATGGATTAGGGAAATGGACTATGGAAAATGGATGATTAAAAGAAAAAAGAATTGATAATGGTAAAGGTAACACGCCACCACAACACTTAGCATTGACCACTGAACTTGACTACCACAAATCCTGAACTACATGACCAAACACTTGCACATAACTTGAAATGTACCAACTGCTTTTAACCTCTCTGATGGCTCTGCAACCTCAATTGAACTGAAACAGTACTGCACACCCCATAAACTAGCTAGCCTTAGGAGACTCAACTGAACGGTATTGGTCAACCATAAACTCCAAGGGTGAGAGACCCTAATTCTTGTGCCTTGAGTGCGCACTTATGAAACAAATGATTGGATGAGGACCAAAATCCTGATTCAGAATCTCTGCCACAACCTGATAGCCTGACACTGAAATAAACCACTTGTTTGACCAAGATTAGGTCAAACTTCCACTGAATCTCAAACCACACCATACAGACTCTTGTCCTGATGACCTAGCCTGATCCTTGAGGAAGAACTTGTGATGAAAGAAAATCACGTTGGATGATTGAGGAGAAGAGGTTTCTTGAAACAAAACCTAATTTACAAGTGAAACAAAACAAACCAAAATTGATAAAATGGTTAGTTAACAATGCATAGGTGATTGATTTATGATGCTCATGCAAAAGATGTTATGACATCTAAGGGGTCAAAATTTGGGGTACAACAGTTGCCCCTATTTAAATAGCTTTACCGGATGGCACGAGGGATGGAAATCCTCGGGACATCAAGGTGAAAGGTATTTAAATATAGCGAACCGGAAATTTTTCCCTTAGATGGAATGCAGATGCTAAGGACAAGCGACAGATATGCGAATGCTGACATGCCATGAACTTCTAGTATGATGATATGATGTCATGACAGTGCAAGAATGCAGACAAGCAAGACACCAAAGGATAAAAAGCAAACAACCACAGATGAGCTTCACTGGGGAAGGATGAAAGTTAGTATCCACAAGGAAGATCCACTGGGGATACAGGCTAACCGACAAAAACAAGACTCACTGGGGAGACTCTGAGGAAACACTGGGGATAGAAAATGAAACTGAGGGGAAACCCTACATATCCTCACTGGAGATAAGAGCCAGAGAGGTATTCTCCACTGGGGAAAGATCCAGGGAGATGGACGACGGGCTCATATGTGACCGGACGACACTGGGGAAAAACACATTCTTACTGGGCATGAAACCAGAAATCAGACATGATCTCCACTGGGGATCAGTTTGAAATAAAAGGAAGGATATCCTACAAATATTTTCAGGGAATTTCTTATACTGAAGAGTTCAAACGGGATCTTCAAGAAAAGCCAGAAGAGACAGAGATAAACTCTGCGCATCAGATGATGAAAGGTGAGTTGTTCAAAGAATCTTAGCTTAAAGTTTCAATAATCAAAGGTAAAAGTTCATGTTCGACTGTCGCTCCCAGGATTTTCATCCAGGTACAAACGCGAGAGTGGCGCGGAAAACAGAGTCGCCAGCCGTGTAAATTTATCCCAAGAGAGGGAAAGGGAACACCGCATAAACCTGAGGAAGAGGGAAAGGAATGGTCATCGCAACCATAACCTGGGTTCGGGAGTCGGTTACACGAGGGAAAGGTGCTAGCACCCCACGCGTCCATCGTACTCGATGGGATCCATGCTTGTTGTCTATTCTAAGGGTGAGTTATCCTATCATCTATGGCTGTACTAAGACGGGAGAGGGGAAAAACAAAGACAGACTCGGTAGGACGTCGACGTCCTAGGCCTACGTACCCCCTTTGTGCAATGGGGAATTCATAGTCAACGTAGTTCGGACCAAGTTCTTTTTGTGTTTTTTATGAGCGACGTTAAGTTCGCGTCCGGCAGTTAGGGTCGATGCCTGTTTGCGACTCAGACGGAAAGTAACGTGCCCTTTTTGAAAATATCCTTTAGTTTGACAATCCCGAAGGACAAAAAAGTTTGAAGTTGGTTTGTGTGTTTTAGGACAGAAGTGGCTTAAGTTAGTTCATAACTTGCATTGCACCAGAGTCTAGGGCACAGGGGCGAATACTTAACGCATCGTCCCAAGACAGGACGCTCGCTAATCACTCTAGAAAGATGAGAGAAATCCCCTCATTTCTCATTCCCCACGCTTAAGGCTCGTGCGCAATACACTTGATACTTATTAAGTGTTTTAAAGAAAGTTTGAGATGAGAAGAGAGAAGACACAAAGGTAACTCTAAAGGGAACTAAGAGTCTTAATGCTATCATGCATGGGTGACCTACGGTTAGTGAGGTTTGACGACAACCTAAACCTAAAGGAAAAAGATGAGAGAAATAAAAGGGTAAGGGTGAACATGGATACTTATCCATACCCTCAAGGAACTTACCTTAGTCCCTGCATAAAAGGTTAGTATCAAACGGACATAAATAATATCAAGACAAATGAAACCAAACAAAGGAATGTAATAGTGATAACAATCCAACATGAATTAAGAAGTTAAATGAACAACCCCAACACAATGGCACAAGTGCCCTTTCAAACAGACTATCAGACAAGATCAAAGATGCGCATACAAGAAAACCTCAAGCGAAAACAAATCAATTAATTAGGGAAATAACCCCTAAAAATCCCAAATTAAATGTCAAAGTTTCCCAACCAGAGACAAACAACACATCAAAAATTCCTGCAAAAATTCAAGATGTTAGCCCTTCAAACCATCATGCAAAGTTCAGATGAAGAATATGCCTTAATGTGCAGAAAAGGAGGACCAAAATGCAATATGAAATAATTTTTAAAATGATAGAAAAATATTTTAATGCACTTTAGAATATTATCTAACAAATGAAAAAAGAACAGATTGAAAATATTTTATGGATGCAGAGAAATAAAATAAACAAAATTAGATATGCATGATGTGGATAATTCAAAAAGAAAATGAATAAATATTTAATTTAGATGATAAAAAATAAAATAAAAATAAAAATAAAATTTGTGAAAATTTTATAAAATAATAAAAAGTATGCATGAATTTTATGGTAATTTTTTAATGCAATTATGTATTTTTTAAAATTAAAAATGAAAATGCAATGAATTAAATAAAATAAAATGAAATAAAACTGCAGAGGGGTGCGTTTAGTAGTCCAAATGCGTTGAATATTGAAGTGGGCTAGGAGTGGGGGTGTCAACAGCGAATTCCGGTCCAATAAGCATCAGTAAAATAAAAAAGAAAAAAAAGGAGCATGCGTAGACCAAGTCAACCCAGTTGACTCATGCTTACCTTTGGATGCATCCAACGCCCATCATTGAGTCAACAAAATTAACAAGTAGCTATGATTAGTGGTTAAGATGAAAGGTACACCATAGTAAACCAACGTACGCGCATACAAGATTGGTCAGCCTACAATATGACGCCCATGTGCCAGGCACATGTTATTTTAATGTGCTGTCCCATTGTCAGCCGTGTGATTCATCCAACGTGCCACGTTTGGTCAATGTTAGAAAAAGTAAACAGAATGAAATGAAATAATTAGATGAGCATGGTAATTATGGTGGGTAAAAGTACACGTGATCATTAATTAAAACTCAGAAAAAAATAAAAGAAAAAAACACATGGCGAGCTGAGGACCATTGGATCGTGACCACGATTGCGTCTTCTTCGTGCAGCTCTTCCCCTCGCAGGACCGCCACCGTCGCCGGAACCCTAGTTCCGGCCGCCACCTGCAACCAAAAACCTGCCCAGAAAATGCAAGGGGGTACACTATCCGACCCAGAAAATCACGAGGAATTCGAATATGGCATCAAAAATTTCAAATAACCAATGTATAATAAAATACGAAAAGAAAAAGATTAGGGCTCCAAACTTAAAACACACGTAGCAAGCAACATACACGTCCAAACACCAAACAAACTACATCAGAGTTATCCATGAATGTCACACAACAATTTACACATTTAAAAACAGAGTTTTAGGATCCTTAAAAAACCTTCCAACCTGAGATGGTGCAATCTGAATCTTTGCTTCTTGCTCCAAAGGGTGAGCGATTTGTACTCTAGAGATCACAAGGGTTCTGTTGGTGAAATAATTTCTTCAAAACTCCTTGTGGATTGAGAGATTCGATCAATTCAAGAATTAGGGTTGCACTTTTCTTCCTCCAAAATATCACGTGTGTAGCTGCCTAACCAGTGCATGGATAGGTTTAAATAGGCTAGGGTTTTCCTCTGACAATGATTTGGGCTTGGGCAATTCTTGGTTTAAGGAGTTTGGGTGATTTTTTAGAAAATTACATAATGTTGGATACACCTTTTCCATGCATGTACTCTTAAGAAATCCATGATGGATCACCCATATGTGAATTGCTAATTACACCTCAACTGAACTTGGGCCTTGAAAACAATTGGTTCATGAGTTTTAAATGATTTGGCAATTTTGAATAATGGAGAATAAGTGATAAATATGCCATGGATTCACTTTATTCAAAAGCCTATAATGACCCTTAATGAGTATCCTTTGATATTAGAATGTGGCGTGAAGCAATGGAATTGATTATAGGTCATTATGCCCAAAGTTGTGAAAACGAAACCATGAAAAACCCTAAAAACCACTTTGCTTTCTTTTGATCATAACTGGAGTTTCACAAATGATATGGAGACCCACTAGTACTTGTTAGAAATAGGAGAAAAAGATCTTTAACTTTCATGTTGGAGAAAAATTCATTTGAAGCTTCTTTGATGATGAAAAGTCAAGTTGAATGCAGTGCAGGAACTTGCCCAAAAAGGAAACTTTCAAGTTATAGGTCATTTCCAAATTTAGTAACTTTTGCACCAACTCCTGATTCTTGATAAATGGCATGAAACTTGACTTTTGAGGACCATATGAGGATGTGAGACCTTGAAAACCTTGGGGAGAACCTCAAAATTCCACAGTTGACTTCTCCTCTCACTGTTGACTTTTACCCAATTCACCTGATTCTCAATCTTCTGATCAATTAAGTCTCTCCTGAACCAAACTGATGGACAACCTCCCATCCCTAGGTACTTAGGGACCCAAGGAATACCATGGAATCAAGTCTTGCCCAAAAAATCAGAAATAAACTGATTTATAGCAAACCCTAATCTTGGTACCCTCAGTCTAGAAGGAAATAACACAGTCTCCAAATCCAAATTCCTCTGAATATGAAGTGTATCCTCTCCAACAAAGATAAGATATGCCATTTGGTGATGATAAAAACCCAAGGAGCTTTCCCATTGGAACAATAAACCCAAGAATTTCAAAACCCTAATTCATGCACTGGTTAGGAGAGAGTGATCCATCTGAGCTCTCTTGCTTGACCCTTTAAAGAATATCTTCTCCTCTTGAACATGCCTCAGGCACCTTGACCCCATGTTAAGAACCAATGATATGCACACATGATAATGCAAAATGCAATGCAACATAAGCCAGTTAGTACTAAAGTAAGGAGGGCAAATTTTGGGGTGCAACAGCTGCCCCTATTCAATCAACTTGGTCCTGAGGGTATGATAGCGACAGCTTTCAGACAATCAGGATGCACGGAGATTGAATACCAAAGAACCCGGAAATTTGCAATCCTCCACCGGAGAATTAGTCATAAATGCTGTAATGAAACAAACTCTCCCAGGTTATGTCATCTCTGATGATAAAGAGAACTGACAAAGGAAATATCCAAAAAGGTAGTTGTCTCTGCTGATAAAGAGAACTAGCAACACAAAAGCCATCCCTGCTGATAAAGGGAATTGACGAAAGAAAGTCTTCAGAATACTGCTATCTCTGCTGATAAAGAGAACTAGCTAAATGGATGTCATCCCTGCTGATAAAGTGAGCTGACGAAAGAAGATATCCAAAAGATTGTCATCCCTGCTGATAAAGAGAACTAGCAATACAAAAGCCATCCCTACTGATAAAGGGAACTGACGAAGAAAATATCCGACAGACTGCCATCTCTGCTGATAAAGAGAACTAGCAATACCAATGCCATCCCTGCTGATAAAGGGAACTGACGAAGAAAATATCCGACAGATTGCTATCTCTGCTGATAAAGAGAAACTAGCAAAATAAATGCCATCCCTGCTGATAAAGGGAAACTGACAAAAGAAAATCTTCAAAAGATTGCTATCTCTGCTGATAAAGAGAAACTAGCAAAATAAATGCCATCCCTGCTGATAAAGGGAAACTGACAAAAGAAAATCTTCAAAAGATTGCTATCTCTGCTGATAAAGAGAAACTAACAATATAAATGTCATCCCTGCTGATAAAGGGAAACTGACAAAAGAAAATCTTCAAAAGATTGCTATCTCTGCTGATAAAGAGAAACTAACAATATAAATGTCATCCCTGCTGATAAAGGGAAACTGACAAAAGAAAATCTTCAAAGGGTTGCTATCTCTGCTGATAAAGAGAAACTAGCAAAATAAATGTCATCCCTGCTGATAAAGGGAAACTGACGAGAGAAAATCTTCAAAGGGTTGTTATCTCTGCTGATAAAGAGAAACTAGCAAAATAAATGTCATCCCTGCTGATAAAGGGAAACTGACTAGAGAAAATCTTCAAAGGGTTGCTATCTCTGCTGATAAAGAGAAACTAGCAAAATAAATGCCATCCCTGCTGATAAAGGGAAACTGACAAAAGAAAATCTTCAAAAGATTGCTATCTCTGCTGATAAAGAGAACTAGCAATACAAATGCCATCCCTGCTGATAAAGGGAACTGACGAAGAAAAAAAAAAGAGAACTAGCAATACCAATGCCATCCCTGCTGATAAAGGGAACTGACGAAGAAAATATCTAACAGATTGCTACCTCTGCTGATAAAGAGAACTAGCAACAATGCCATCCCTGCTGATAAAGGGAGCCGACGAAGAAAATATCCAAAAGACTGCTATCTCTGCTGATAAAGAGAAACTAGCAACACCAATGCCATCCCTGCTGATAAAGGGAGCTGACGAGGAAAATATCCAAAAGACTGCTATCTCTGCTGATAAAGAGAAACTAGCAACACCAATGCCATCCCTGCTGATAAAGGGAGCTGACGAAGAAAATATCCAAAAGACTGCTATCTCTGCTGATAAAGAGAAACTAGCAACACCAATGCCATCCCTGCTGATAAAGGGAGTTGACGAAGAAAATATCCAAAAGACTGTTATCTCTGCTGATAAAGAGAAACTAGCAACACCAATGCCATCCCTGCTGATAAAGGGAGCTGACGAAGAAAACATCCAAAAGACTGTTATCTCTGCTGATAAAGAGAAACTAGCAACATAAATGCCATCCCTGCTGATAAAGGGAAACTGACGAAAGAAAATCTTTAAAAGATTGCTATCTCTGCTGATAAAGAGAAACTAGCAAAATAAATGCCATCCCTGCTGATAAAGAGAAACTAGCAACATAAATGCCATCCCTGCTGATAAAGGGAAACTGACGAAAGAAAATCTTCAAAATAAACGCCATCCCTGCTGATAAAGGGAAACTAACGAAAGAAAATCTTCAAAAGATTGCTATCTCTGCTGATAAAGAGAAACTAGCAACACAAAAGCCATCCCTGCTGATAAAGGGAACTGACGAAGGAAAATCTTCAAAAGATTGCTATCTCTACTGATAAAGAGAAACTAGCAACACAAAAGCCATCCCTGCTGATAAAGGGAGCTGACGAAAGAAGATACCCAAAAGATTGATATCCCTGCTGATAAAGAGAACTAGCAATACAAAAACCATCCCTGCTGATAAAGGGAACTAACGAAGAAAATATCTGACAGATTGCTATCTCTGCTGATAAAGAGAACTAGCAATACCGATGCCATCCCTGCTGATAAAGGGAAACTGACGAAAGAAAATCTTCAAAAGATTGCTATCTCTGCTGATAAAGAGAAACTAGCAACACAAAAGCTATCCCTGCTGATAAAGGGAAACTGACGAAAGAAAATCTTCAAAAGATTGCTATCTCTGCTGATAAAGAGAAACTAGCAAAATAAATGTCATCCCTGCTGATAAAGGGAAACTGACAAAAGAAAATCTTCAAAAACTTGCTATCTCTGCTGATAAAGAGAACTAGCAAAATAAATGTCGACTTCACTGGGGATAACGTGAAACAAAACTTCTGGTTTAAACCACCTCTGACAAACAAAATATGTCAAAAGAGAAAGGCCAGACAAACTTCTAACGGACCCATGATCCACAGATAAGACGGCTCCGCCGGGGAAAGGAGAAGTCTAAATAAAAGACTCTGCCGGGGAGCACAAGTATGAGGAACGCATCCCTCCAAAATCTCCTTAATTATGCCATCTCTGCTGGGAAAGAGAACTGGCAAAGAAAGTACCAAACCTGGCTTATGCTTTGAATGCAAATGTTTGAATTGTGGCGTAATGCTCCATACGAAATGGAAATGCTATGTGCTTGAGGATGCAATGCAAATGCTTATGATATGCAAAAAGGGTCCCTCCAGCAAAATAAATGTCGAAGAGAAAAGGTCCATTCAGCTGGGGATGACAAAAATAAATTGCCCTTTGAATCTAGGAACTCTGTTGAGAAGGGTCATACTGATCGACTCTTCGGATCAACAACTTCTGCTGGGGATGAAATCACAAAAGAACTACCGGGGACCCCACCTGTCTTTCACTGAAGGTAACATCCAAAACCTGAGATTTCTCCTCTGCTGGGGGAGTTGAGAATGAACGCCAATAACGGAACCGGAAGTCTGTTACTGCGGGTTGCTAATATCCAATTGGGCTCAAGACCTGCTGAGGGATGCCAACCTATAATACCATCTTGCTTGGGGAAGACAGTCCATAATACCATCCTGCTCGAGGATACTGCTGAACTTAGCCTGCTGGTGGGGAGAATGACTTTACTCCCACCTCGCTGGGGACTAGAATATGACATCGTCGGCGAAAGCACGCTTCCTGACTGGATGGGGGAAGTGAAAACCTGATTCTGTGGGGAGATAATGTCTTGATTCGGAGAAAATGCTTCCCAATTCTCCTGCTGGGGAAGGTCTGCTCTGCTAAGGAAAGTGTAATCTCAATGCTGGGGAGAGCAACCTGCTGGGGAAATACAATCCTATTGCCCTGCAACCTGACTTGTCTTTATGGTCATAAGCGGCTCTTTGAACTTTTCATCTCAAGAGGATTTTACAGAAGATCGAGCGTTCGCACTGCCCCAGGGTCTTCAAACTCTTGGAGAGATTTATCATACCTCGACATAACTGCCCCAGTCTTCATAATCCATGATGTACATTACCTCGAAAGGGATCGTAATGACTTGACAATACTCTGCTTTAGCATCTTGAACCTTGAGGAGGTGTTTTCAACTAACCATTTTCAGGAGTGGACGATCTCCCATGCTCTAGAGGTGGCCTGCCCCATTATGGGCTTTGAAGTGACTGTGCCCCTGATCTTAGAATGAATGCCTCAGAATAACTGAATTTTAGAGAGATTTCTCGACGTGACTGCCCCAGATTGGCTACGTCTCAACACGACTTACTGGGGAGAGCCCACTCTGCCCTGAGTCTCTTGGCAGCACGCCATTAGATATGATTGTCCTTCAGAATTTTTAAACAACCCAACTTGGCAGGATCAAGCTTCTTGACTGACTTTCACTGTGTAAGTTGCATTGATGCTTAGGCACATATATGCACACAGAAAATGTTCATTATGAGAATGACAATTCTAATGCAACACTCATGTTAACCTTGAAGTTTTTATTGAAAATGCGTCGCCAAGCCTTGTGAACGAATCACTTGCTGGGATGCGACCTTGATTTTTGAATGGCAAAACAATGCGCACATGCAATACCAATAAACCTTATTAGCATAACTCGTAGGAGTCAGGAACGCTATCCTGTTGAAGTACGCCTTTGAAATAAACCCTGTTTCAATTAGGACTTTTAAGGGTTGTAACGTGGCCTGGTTCATGGTTTCAGAAAAAAGGATTTATGGCTCAAAATTTATCGGCGCCCACCCACTCTTCGTGATGTTCTCCAGCCCTATGTTCAATTAATCTGACACAAACGCTCACCTCTCAAAAGGTTTATGATCTTTTAAGGAACCTATGCTGCTAATGGTTTGGCACCTAAGGAGGTTTTGGAATGACAGTCACCCCTTTTTATCTTTTGTGTCTGTAACCACACGAGTTTGTTCTTATAGAGGATTTTCTTTGGTAAGGCTTTTCGCTTTTTCTTTCTTTTGCTTTTTGATCCCTAATTTTTGCTTGGACTGACTCTTTTGAGTTTTTTCGATTTTGAAGTCCAGCGGGATGCCCTAACTTTTGCCTAAGTCGCTTCGACTTAGCGGGCTTTTTTCTTTCTTTTTATATTCCCCTTTTGAATAAAGCGTGTGACACTGGTTGTCTTACTTGCTTGACAGGGTTGTGACTGCCTCACTCCTTAGTTGTTAATGGATGACCATCGTGGTTTCGCATCTCTTGTTGGTGGGAAGAAGGTAATGGATCCTCAGATGCACACTCTCCTTGAAATTTGAACGCTCGGTCAAACTAACTGACGTCTACCCTGCCCCTGGGTTAATTATGAGGTTTTTTTTTTGTACGAAGGAAACTCCTACTTCAAGGCTTAAAGGGGTTAACGAGGGTCTATCTCCCTTATATCTCCAGTGTTTAGGGGTTTGAAACAATGCCTGTACATCCTCAACAGGGTTCTATCCAAAAGCGTACCATTAGAAACCTGCGTTCTTATTTCGTCATCCTCCCTCAAGAGTTCTAAATAAAGAAAATTGGTATTGCAGTGCATATAAGCATTTAAGAGTGAACACGAATGGATTACTTCAAGGAAAACATACTCATTGCATTAATATCATCATAAAAAAACAAACAAGTCTTGCATACATACGAAGAAATGGAAAAAACTACAAATGAAAATGCAGTAAAGAAGCTGAAGATTGCCATTGCTGAGGAAGCTTAATTCTGCCTGGACGTACTTGCAGACTGGGTGTTCATTTGAGAAAAGAGGCTTCCATTGATGTACATATTATCTTCAGTGAATATAATGATCTCGGAGTCTACCAGGTCTTGCACCTTGTGCCGGAATGCCTTACACTCATCAATAGTATGCCCAAACGTTCCCGAGTGGAACTCGCACCTAGTAGTCATGTCATAATCCGGAGGAATAGGGTACGGTACCGGCGTGGTACTCCTTGTTTGAATCAGAGATTTCTCGAGCAGACGAGCAAACAACTGACTATAAGGGATAGGAATAGGATCAAATATCCTGTTGGGCCTTCTTGGTCTCAGTTGCCCCTGTTGCTGATAATTCTGCCGTCGGTGCTGATTTGGGCGCCCAGTCTGGCCCTGCACTTTCCTTTCTGTATTCGGCTGAGGCACAAACAAGGGTTGTGGAAGAGATCCCTGACGCGAGGTGGACCCTTTGGCAAAAGAGGGAGTCCTCAGTCCCTTTGCAACACTGGGAGTAACATCACTTTGTTTACCAGCGCCAACTGATGTAAACTTGATTGCCCCTGAATCAATGAGCTCTTGGACTTTGTACTTGAGCATCTTACAATCTTTGACATTATGACCAGGTACCCCTGAATGGAATTCACACCTATCATGGACATTGGAACCCATGCGAAACTTGGTGTGTGGAGGTCCCGCAGCAATCAATTCAATTAGCTAAAACTTGAGCAAATGCTGAAGCAACTGAGCATATGGCATCGGAATCTGATCAAACTTCTTTTCAAGCTTTTCTGGATTTAGCCCCTCAAGCAACGGTTGTTGATGGAAAAGCTCTGGCGGTGGAGAGGATCCACGAGGCAATCCATGGTCTAGAGGAGACCCCAAAGAGATGGGAGGAATGAGAACCTCTGCTGTGGAAACGGGATCAGGATTGTCTTCCTTCTTCAACACTGTCTTCAAAATCTCCATGATTAAACCCATCTGAGTCTTCATCTGATTGATCTCCTCCCTCAGCATCTTCTGCTCCTGGAGCATGTCTTCCCCAAATTGCCCCATCTGGCTTCGCATTTCCCTCAACTCAACTTGAACTTGCTCCATGATCAACTCTCGAACGGCCTGAGATGTTGGAACAAGATAAGAATACCGGAGATAAACACCTGTTATGCAAAATGATTATGCAAAATGATTATGAATGTGCAAATGCAAATGGACATGTTTGAAAATTCGCAGGGCGATCCACCCCTTGATTCCAGTTTAACAACAAGACATAGTGGAACCTCTGCTCATATATTAAGAAAACCGTAGGAAAACCAAATGTCAACAATCACGAATCCAAGGTAACAAGTCTGAATACAAAAATCATAGGTCCCAACCAACAAGCCTGGTGGTGATCCAAATACAATAAAAGAGAACAGAAGACTATGGCATATTATCAAAGTTTACAAGTGTCAATCCCCCCATCCATTGTGCTTTCTGCACCAGTCTTGAATCTCCTTGAACAGCTTTCTGGTGTTGGGATGCTTTGGTCTCTGAATTAGTTCTTGAATGAGAAGGTCTCTCCTGTGTATGATCCCATTCAAGTATCGGTAATGTAACTCCCAAGCGTCTTCTTTAGTAGCACCATCCATGCTAGGACCCTCATGTCTAGGTTTCTTCACTTCAGCTTGGACCTTTAGTTCCTCTACGGAGGCTATGGCTTCATTAAGTCGACCCTCGACTGCTTGTCTCTTGAATATCCCTGACATGATCTCAGCGTCTTTCTTCTTGAGCGTCAACGTCAATTGGTCGATCTTAGCTAGATAACCATCTTCCTTTCTCTTATTCTCGACCATTGCAGTTTCTCAGTGTTCATCGAACCTGTGAATTTTCAACAAAGCCTTGTCTAATTCCTCCTTCTTCGACTCGAGAACCTTACTGATACCATCCAAAGCTTCTTTCATCCTTTTTCTGGATGCGACCATGCCAGCTAGCTCTTTTTCCGCCTTAACAAGAAGCTCTGTTTTCAACTTGGCGGTATGAACAGCTTCACCCCGCTCATGCTTCAACTGATAGATTTCCCTTAGTAGCTCTTTGTTTTCTTCTCGCAGCTTTTCTTTTTCAGCCCATAACTTGTCAAACTTCTCTATCTCCACTGTGGTAGGAGGCTCGATCATCAAAGGATACAAAGGTGGTTCCACCGGGAAGGGAAGAAGCTCCTCTTCTGCTCTCCTCTTGATCCACTATTTATAGGAAGGAAAATCCCGGTTATTACATTTTCCGAACGAAATCTTACCCTTCTTGGTCACCTGTTTCCAAGCATTCACAATCTTCCTCATCATCTCTTGATCCTCGATACCATTGAAGAATAAGGACTCTCTGACGTCTCTCTCATCAGGTGGACCTCTCAAAGGATAACCAAACTGTCTGATAACAAGGGAAGAATTATAGTTAATTCCACATTTTCTCCCTATCAAGGGTACATTAGGGAATTCTCCGCACTTGTAAATAATCTCCATTCCTAGCAAATCATGATTGATCCAAACAATGTTGTCAGCAGTCAAGCCCATAACCCTCTTTGACTATTTCAGAGAATCTTTCGTATCAACGAAAGCGCCAGATTCGGGGAGACGACTTAGAAACCAAGTAGATAAGAGTGGTGCACAACAACTCACAGTTTTTCCACGCCTATTCTCGTTCTTGTAGTGAACCGAGTGATACACATCACCTAGCAAGGTAGGTATAGGATTCTTCGAAATAAAGATTCTGACGGCATGCATATCCACCAGATCAGGAATATTCGGAAACAGGACAATCCCGTAGATGCACATAGCTAGGATAGCTTGGAAAGCAGTCCAATTCTTCTCTTTGACATGTATGCAGGCTTGATCAAACAGGAAATTCAATAGGAAACCCTTAACTCCTTGTTTTTCTTCAATATTACTGTTCAGAACGGATTCACTAATATGAAGAGCAACAACCATTTCTTCTACCCCGGGGTGTTCTTCAGAAAAGAAAACTATATCATGCCTGATGGGGATTCCCAAAATAAATGAGAACTCCTCCAACGTTGGGGCCAAGATGTAGTCCGGGAAAGTGAAGCAACGCAAAGACGGATCGTAGAACTGAAGGAGCGTATGAATGAGATCCTTCTCATACTTGGAAATATTATAAACAAACTTCAGAAGTCTCCCATACACTCCACTAAACTCTGTACGAACTCCGGGACCAGCCATATTAATCAATTTGTGAATCAATGTCAAAGTCGGATCTGGGAATGAATAGGCAACAGTCTTCTTTCTCTGGACATCCATGCTGAAGTAACCTCAGAAAACCAGAATCAAGAGTAAGATGCAAGCCCTGAAAAATGTCAAACATGTCAGAATGCAAGAAAAATGACATGCTCATGCAAACAAGGGGTCAAGGCACACTGCTGGATGTACTGTGCTGTTAACTGAACGAGAACCACAACCCAGAAAACCAGAATCCTGAACCATTGAGATAACCAGGACCCAAATAATCAGACATTGATGAGAAATCCAGAAAAATAGGGTAGGTTGAAGGTCTCGGTTACCTGCAAACCTGCAAACTCCCATCCCCTCTCACGTGTGGGTACTAGGATGTTCAGTATCCCGGGCTCTCAGGTTGAGAAATGATGATACGTTCACCATTTCTGGTTTGGCATCATCATCAATCGAGGAGGCCTCAACTGATTCTCCAAAGCGGAAGGTCCTCAGCTTTGGCACTGAGGTCGAGAAACAATAGTACATTCATCCCTCGGGGTACAGTATTATCGTCAATCGAGGAGTGCCTCCACTGATTCTCTTCAAAAGGTAGGGGCCATCCTATGCGAGTTCCAAAGTGGGCCCTAGGGTGCGAATGGGTTTGCCACAGGATGTGCCACTATCACCACTAAAGAGGGATGTTTCCACTAAGGTCCTCGATGATCGGTCACCAGAGTCGACAGCTCTCTAGATCAACACCCCAACATGCGCAAGACACACACGTTAGAATGCGTCCCAAGATAGCCTCGTCTGGTTATGAATTTCATGAACACACAAACGTACCAAGCGGGCACGTAGGTCCCACTACTTTCCACTCTAGTCCTAGGGTATACTCAAGCCTGGGTATTGGGCTTATCTCTCAAACTCACCCAACCTGCAAAACAAAAACAGCCAGCACAACACAGCAGTATGCCAGTAATAAAGATGAAATGCAATGCAGAAAATGCGGTAAAAAATAAAAATAAAATACAACACATAAAGCAAAACAAAACAAAACACCCAAAGAAAACAAAGACAAGCAAGCGCTAGGATTGACTCGCTTAGGGATGGACCAGCATAGGTCAACCAGTTCCCCAGCAGAGTCGCCAGCTGTCGCTCCCAGGATTTTCATCCAGGTACAAACGCGAGAGTGGCGCGGAAAATAGAGTCGTCAGCCGTGTAAATTTATCCCAAGAGAGGGAAAGGGAACACCGCATAAACCTGAGGAAGAGGGAAAGGAATGGTCATCGCAACCATAACCTGGGTTCGGGAGTAGGTTACGCAAGGGGAAGGTGCTAGCACCCCACGCGTCCATCGTACTCGATGGGATTCACGCTTGTTGTCTATTCTAAGGGTGAGTTATCCTATCATCTATGGCTGTACTAAGACGGGAGAGGGGAAAAATAAAGACAGACTCGGTAGGACGTCGACGTCCTAGGCCTACGTACCCCCTTTGTGCAATGGGGAATTCAGAGTCAACGTAGTTCGGACCAAGTTCTTTTTGTGTTTTTTATGAGCGACGTTAAGTTCGCGTCCGGCAGTTAGGGTCGATACCTGTTTGCGACTCAGACGAAAAGTAACGTGCCCTTTTTGAAAATATCCTTTAGTTTAACAATCCCGAAGGACAAAAAAGTTTGAAGTTGGTTTGTGTGTTTTAGGACAGAAGTGGCTTAAGTTAGTTCATAACTTGCATTGCACCAGAGTCTAGGGCACAGGGGCGAATACTTAACGCATCGTCTCAAGACAGGACGCTCGTTAAGCACTCTAGAAAGATGAGAGGAATCCCCTCATTTCTCATTCCCCACGCTTAAGGCTCGTGCGCAATACACTTGATACTTATTAAGTGTTTTAAAGAAAGTTTGAGATGAGAAGAGAGAAGACACAAAGGTAACTCTAAAGAGAACTAAGAGTCCTAATGCTATCATGCATGGGTGACCTACGGTTAGTGAGGTTTGACGACAACCTAAACCTAAAGGAAAAAGATGAGAGAAAGAAAAGGGTAAAGGTGAACATGGATACTTATCCATACCCTCAAGGAACTTACCTTAGTCCCTGCATAAAAGGTTAGTATCAAACAGACATAAATAATATCAAGACAAATGAAACCAAACAAAGGAATGTAATAGTGATAACAATCCAACATGAATTAAGAAGTCAAATGAACAACCCCAACACAATGGCACAAGTGCCCTTTCAAACAGACTATCAGACAAGATCAAAGATGCGCATACAAGAAAACCTCAAGCGAAAACAAATCAAATAATTAGGGAAATAACCCCTAAAAATCCCAAATTAAATGTCAAAGTTGCCCAACCAGAGATAAACAACACATAAAAAATTCCTGCAAAAATTCAAGATGTTAGCCCTTCAAACCATCATGCAAAGTTCAGATGAAGAATATGACTTAATGTGCAGAAAAGGAGGACCAAAATGCAATATGCAATAATTTTAAAAATGATAGAAAAATATTTTAATGCACTTTAGAATATTATCTAACAAATGAAAAAAGAACGGATTGAAAATATTTTATGGATGCAGAGAAATAAAATAAACAAAATTAGATATGCATGATGTGGATAATTCAAAAAGAAAATGAATAAATATTTAATTTAGATGATAAAAAATAAAATAAAAATAAAAATAAAATTTGTGAAAATTTTATAAAATAATAAAAAGTATGCATGAATTTTATGGTAATTTTTTAATGCAATTATGTATTTTTAAAAATTAAAAATGAAAATGCAATGAATTAAATAAAATAAAATGAAATAAAACTGCAGGGGGGTGCGTTTAGTAGTCCAAATGCGTTGAATATTGAAGTGGGCTAGGAGTGGGGGTGTCAATAGCGAATTCCGGTCCAATAAGCATCAACAAAATAAAAAAGAGAAAAAAGGAGCATGCGTAGACCAAGTCAACCCAGTTGACTCATGCTTACCTTTGGATGCATCCAACGCCCATCATTGAGTCAACAAAATTAACAAGTAGCTATGATTAGTGGTCAAGATGAAAGGTACACCATAGCAAACCGACGCACGCGCATACAAGATTGGTCAGCCTACCATATGACGCCCATGTGCCAGGCACATGTTATTTTAATGTGATGTCCCATTGTCAGCCGTGTGATTCATCCAACGTGCCACGTTTGGTCAATGTTAGAAAAAGTAAACAGAATGAAATGAAATAATTGGATGAGCATGGTAATTATGGTGGGTGAAAGTACACGTGATCATTAATTAAAAATCAGAAAAAAAATAAAAGAAAAAAACACATGGCGAGTTGAGGACCATTGGATCGTGACCATGGACGGTCACGATTGCGTCTTCTTCGTGTAGCTCTTCCCCTCGCCGAACCGTCACCGTCGCCGGAACCCTAGTTCCGGCCGCCACCTGCAACCAAAAACCTGCCCAGAAAATGCAAGGGGGTACACTATCCGACCCAGAAAATCACGAGGAATTCGAATATGGCATCAAAAATTTCAAATAACCAATGTATAATAAAATACGAAAAGAAAAAGATTAGGGCTCCAAACTTAAAACACACGTAGCAAGCAACATACACGTCCAAACACCAAACAAACTACATCAGAGTTATCCATGAATGTCACACAACAATTTACACACTTAAAAACAGAGTTTTAGGATCCTTAAAAAACCTTCCAACCTGAGATGGTGCAATCTGAATCTTTGCTTCTTGCTCCAAAGGGTGAGCGATTTGTACTCTAGAGATCACAAGGGTTCTGTTGGTGAAAGAATTTCTTCAAAACTCCTTGTGGATTGAGAGATTCGATCAATTCAAGAATTAGGGTTGCACTTTTCTTCCTCCAAAATATCACGTGTGTAGCTGCCTAACAAGTGCATGGATAGGTTTAAATAGGCTAGGGTTTTCCTCTGACAATGATTTGGGCTTGGGCAATTCTTGGTTTAAGGAGTTTGGGTGATTTTTTAGAAAATTGCATAATGTTGGATACACCTCTTCCATACATGTACTCTTAAGAAATCCATGATGGATCACCCATATGTGAATTGCTAATTACACCTCAACTGAACCTGGGCCTTGAAAACAATTGGTTCATGAGTTTTAAATGATTTGGCAATTTTGAATAATGGAGAATAAGTGATAAATATGCCATGGATTCACTTGATTCAAAAGCCTATAATGACCCTTAAGGAGTATCCTTTGATTTTAGAATGTGGCGTGAAGCAATGGAATTGATTATAGGTCATTATGCCCAAAGTTGTGAAAACGGAACCATGAAAAACCCTAAAAACCACTTTTCCTTCTTTTGATCATAACTGGAGTTTCACAAATGATATGGAGACCCACTAGTACTTGTTGGAAAGAGGAGAAAAAGATATTCAACTTTCATGTTGGAGAAAAATTCATTTTAAGCTTCTTTGATGATGAAAAGTCAAGTTGAATGTAGTGCAAGAACTTGCCCAAAAAGGAAACTTTCAAATTATAGGTCATTTCCAAATTTAGTAACTTTTGCACCAACTCCTGATTCTTGATAAATGGCATGAAACTTGACTTTTGAGGACCATATGAGGATGTGATACCTTGAAAACCTTGGGGAGAACCTCAAAATTCCACAGTTGACTTCTCCTCTCACTGTTGACTTTTACCCAATTCACCTGATTCTCAATCTTCTGATCAATTAAGTCTCTCCTGAACCAAACTGATGGACAACCTCCCATCCCTAGGTACTTAGGGACCCAAGGAATACCATGGAATCAAGTCTTGCCCAAAAAATCAGAAATAAACTGACTTTATAGCAAACCCTAATCTTGGTACCCTCAGTCTAGGAGGAAATAACACAGTCTCCAAATCCAAATTCCTCTGAATATGAGGTGTATCCTCTCCAACAAAGATAATATATGCCATTTGGTGATGATAAAAACCCAAGGAGCTTGCCCATTGGAACAATAAACCCAAGAATTTCAAAACCCTAATTCATGCACTGGTTAGGAGAAAGTGATCCATCTGAGCTCTCTTGCTTGACCCTTTGAAGAATATCTTCTCCTCTTGAACATGCCTCAGGCACCTTGAACCCTTGTTAAGAACCAATGATATGCACACATGATAATGCAAAATGCAATGCAACATAAGCCAGTTAGTACTAAAGTAAGGAGGGCAAATTTTGGGGTGCAACATCGACTCGATTCGAACAAGAAAAAATGAAATAAAATAAGGATAAACAACGAGCCCACGATAACTCTAGGTTTAGGTGCACTGTTCGACTCGATTCAAACAGGGAAAGTTTAAAACAAGAGGCAATGTTCGACTCGATTCAAACAGAGACTCGGTTCAGGTCTGACTCGATTCAGACAAGAACGGTTTTAAAACAAGAGGCAATGTTCGACTCAATTCAAACAAAGACTCAGTTCAGGTCTGACTCGACTCAAACAATAACGGTTTTAAAACAAGAGGCAATGTTCGACTCGATTCAGGTCTGACTCGATTTAGACAAGAACGGTTTTAAAATAAGAGGCAATGTTCGACTCGATTCAAACAAAGACTCAGTTCAGGTCTGACTCGATTCAGACAAGAACGGTTTTAAGACAAGAGGCAATGTTCGACTCGATTCAAACAAAGACTCGGTTCAGGTCTGACTCGATTCAGACAAGAACGGTTTTAAAACAAGAGGCAATGTTCGACTCGATTCAAACAAAAACTCGGCTCAGGTCTGACTCGATTCAGACAAGAACGGTTTTAAAATAAGAGGCAATGTTCAAATCGATTCAAACAAAGACTCGGTTCAGGTTCGACTCGATTCGAACAAGAACGGTTTAAACAAAAGACTCAAGGATGGTCAGTGTTTAACTCGATTCAAATAAAGACTCGGTTCAGGTTCGACTCGATTCGAACAAGAACGGTTTTAAACAAAAGACTCAAAGATGGTCAGTGTTTGACTCGATTCAAACAAGGACTCGGTTCAGGTTCGACTCGATTCGAACAAGAACGGTTTTAAACAAAAGACTCAAAGATGGTCAGTGTTTGACTCGATTCAAACAAAGACTCGGTTCAGGTTCGACTCGATTCAAACAAGAACAGTTTAAAATAAAAGACTCAAAGATGGTCAGTGTTTGACTCGATTCAAATAAAGACTCGGTTCAGGTTCGACTCGATTCGAACAAGAACGGTTTTAAACAAAAAACTCAAAGATGGTCAGTGTTTGACTCGATTCAAACAAAGACTCGGTTCAGGTTCGACACGATTCGAACAAGAACGGTTTTAAACAAAAAACTCAAAGATGGTTAGTGTTTGACTCGATTCAAACAAAGACTCGGTTCAGGTTCGACTCGATTCGAACAAGAACGGTTTAAAATAAAAGACTCAAAGATGGTCAGTGTTTGACTCGATTCAAACAAAGACTTGGTTCAGGTTCGACTCGATTCGAACAAGAACGGTTTAAAACAAAAAACTCAAAGATGGTTAGTGTTTGACTCGATTCAAACAAAGACTCAGTTCAGGTTTGACTCGATTCGAACAAGAACGGTTTAAAATAAAAGACTCAAAGATGGTCAGTGTTTGACTTGATTCAAACAAAGACTCGGTTCAGGTTTGACTCGATTCGAACAAGAACGGTTTAAACAAAAGACTCAGTCAATGTTTGACTCGATTCAAACAAAGACTCTGTTCAGGTTTGACTCGATTCAAACAAGAAAGTTCAAAAGTTAACGATGCCAGCAGTTACTGGACTTTTAGGTATCCAAATGAGATGATTAAGTACCATATAAGTCAATACCAGGGTTGCAGGTTAGACTTCTTGGGGAATGCTGTACCAAGAGTCAAAGTCTGACACATGAGGGTGATGACCGGACATAAGCCTAACTTAGACAAAGGTTTTTAGAGATAAGTCGGGGATGCCTTTTACTTTACAGGGGAAATAAAGATTCGCATTCTTATTGGACATGAAACCAGAAAGAAGATATGATCTCCACTTGGGGATCAGTGTGAAACAAAAGGATAAGCATCCAACAACAGATTTCCTGGGATTTTCTTATAATGAAGAGTTCAAACGGGATCTTCAAGGAAAACCAGTAAAGACAGAGACAAACTCTGGGTACCAGTATGAGCTGGATTTTTGAATTCCTCATCAAACATATTGACGGCAAGGAAACTTCTCAAATAGGGATCACATCAAACGGGTTGATGGAAGATGACTGATTGTAACACCACTGGTAACTGTGGAAGTATGGATAAAACCACAGACGGATAAGCTTCTCAGGAGAGAGATTGCCACTTATCGTTGTAGAGGTAATGATAACAAAACAAGCTTCTCAAGGAGGTTGCCACTTGTTGAGTATAAGTTCCAAGGAGACATTGATATTACAACACTACTGGAGAAATAAGTTTGTCCTCAATGGGGATTTGAAAAAGAATCTTTCTGCGAGACAATGGTGCAAAATAAATGCACTTTCGAAAGTGGGTTTAGAAACCACCCCTGTCAGGGACCAAAGTTCAATCTAGGAACAAGCTAGAAAGAAACGGCCAAACAAGACTCCAATTGAGGAATGAACTCAAATGGGGATTTATCTTATCCAAACGTGGAAAAGATAACTAAAACAACCATCATCCATGAGCATATAACTCTGTGGGGATTTCAAGAATGGATGGGCACTTTATGCGTAGGGCTGACAACTCTATTGGAGAGAATAGACACACCCAGTCACTTGGGGAGATAAACGCCAAAGTGAACAAAAACAGGTAAGCACCAGAAGGGAAGCAACAATGCTAAGATGCTATGCATATGAATGCTTATGCTTATGCTGACGAAACAGACGAGAAGCGAGACTAGAGATGAAATAAACATCTCGACAAGGATACCCAGCCAAACTCATCAGATTGGACCATTACTGGGGATGAACTTACAGATGAAGCAGCTCTACTTCAAGGTTATGACCTTCTCTGGGGAAAGAGTACTCCACTTGGTATAGCATCATGACTTCACTAGGATTGTCATCATGAGCTTGATTTCTTCACTGGAGATAAGAGATCCATTGAGAATTGCCAAGATTAGCTGAAGAGACAACTTTCTGGGGAGCTAGCAGAGACGCCACAAAAGCTGAGTAATTCTGCATGACTCATCTGCCCCAGAGTACATGGTCTGTCAGAAGAATACATCAATAGGATTTTACAGAAGAATTGGCATACAAGGTGTTTCAATATCTTCAAACTCTTGGAGAGATTCATGAATTTCAGCCTGACTGCCCCTGATTGACTGCCTTTGCACGACAAAGTCCTTGAACTAGTTGTGTGTCTTGATCGAAGCCAAGGTTGAAGCTAAGAGGTTGATTGGATTACCCTGGGGAAAATCATTATATAAAGCCTAAGAGGAGGCTGTCTGATAGGGGTGCTCATTATACAAAGCCTAAGAGGAGGCTGGCTGATAGGGAGTACTCATTATACAAAGCCTAAGAGGAGGCTAAAAGTTGACCGACTGACTCTGCAGGGGAGAATCATTATACAAAGCCTAAGAGGAGGCTGTAGATGATGGTGTATACTCATTAAAGGGGGTTTTGGGTATCTTGTACAAAGACCAAGATTAACAGCGTCTACACAACAAAGTCCTTGAACTAGTTGCCCGGACAGGTTGTTGACAACTGGGGAACAAACTTGCCCCTGTTAGCTTGGTTGATCTGTGAAGGAGATGTCCCAGACTAGTTGACCTTTGAGAGATTTATTGAATCTCGACCTAGTTGCTTCTGATTAACTGGTCTGTGAGGATAAGTCATCAAAAGGATTTTACAGAAGAATTGAAATACCAGATGCTTCAATATCTTCAAACTCTTGAAAAGAAATGAACCTTGACATAACTCCCCCAGTTCAAGCGTATTCGCAATACCAAGCCCTTTAGACTGTGGTAGAAGCAACTGGGAAATAAACTTGCCCCTGCTGACGGGTCACTAGGGTCCAAACTTGTCGTAAGATGACCTCAAAAAGACTTGCCTCAATATTATGAACTTTGAAGAGTTCTGCCCCTGATTCTTAGCTCTTGGGATGATGGATTGGCAGAACCTTCTGCTTGGTTGCCCCTGAATGAGCTTCCTTTATCAAGTCAAATTCCCTAGCTGGCTGCCATTGTTGGAATTCCTTTGATATTGAATTTTATTGCAAGCAAGTATTGTTCATTTAAAATTGGCAATTTCAATGCAAAATTCATGCAAGGTTTTGAAAACAAATTTTATTTGATGAAACACACACAGTGGAGTGATTAAATGATTAAAACAAAGGTGTATCTAGCCATTGATGGCAGGCAGATGAAGTGATCAACACACGCAATTAGCAAAGATCATTAGGAGTCAGGTTAATCAACCTTACTGTAGTATGCTTTCAAAACAACCTTACCTCAATTAGGTCTTTTAAGGGTTGTAACGTGGCCTGGTTCACGGTTTATGAAACAAAAGATAAAGGCTCAAATTTTATTTGGTACCCACCCCATCTTCGTGATGAACTTCAGTCCTACACTCAGTTAACTCAAGTTATACATTCAAGTTCCCACAGACTAGGAACGAATTGATGAGAGCTGACGATGATTCTGACACCTTTGTAGTCATTACTCCCTTGCAGAATTTGGTCACCTTTTGAGGTTTTGAGGTTATGAGGTCTTCTTTTTGTCTTCATTGAGATTTTGAGACCTCTTCTTTTTGGTTGAAGTTATGATACCTCTACTTTTGATTTGGTTGAGGTTATGATACCTCTTCTTGTCTTTGATTGAGGTTTTGAGGCCTCTTCTTGGCTGTTGTACAAGTTCTTTTATATAAGGCAAAGTTTTGGGCTTCCCATCTTTCTTGGCTTTTGCCTTGAAAGGGACTCGGCTCATTCTTTGATTAAGGATTTTTTCAACGATCCTTCCTTATTTGCTGTTTGGAGGAATAACTTGTACAAACGCTAACTCATTTGATTTGAGAGAGCTGACTGGTGTCTTGCATGAAGCGCCTGCATTCGAATGCATAACCAAGTTAAACTGAGAACTACCCTTCCCCAAGGTTGAGATTTAAGGGTTTTTTGTGTAAAGAAAGAAAACTCCTACTTCTAGGCTCGAAGGGTTAACGAGGGATTATCTTCCTTATTTCTCCAGTGTTTGGGAATTGAAACAATGCCTTACATACTCGGCAAGGTTTAATCGAAAGTATACCACAACAACTATGGATATGACGTTTTCATCATCCTCCCCAATCTTTGCTTGAATAAAGAATTGATATGGGAAAAAATTTGTCTGTTTTTTTTTGTTTTTATGAACACAAAAGTAAATGAGTGAAACGAATGGACTTAATCAAAAGATGCACAAACATTTTATTAATCTTGCCAATTTGAAAGTACAACGACGCTTATAAGCAAAAATAATTCAAACATGCAAAGAAAACTACAACAAAAATGCTGAAATAACCAAAAGATTGCCAGCTTCAGGGAACTGGACTTTCCTTTCTTGATTTGCCAAGTTGAGATATCCGTCTTCAGAGTTGATTGTCGAAATCCATCTGAGAATCATCTTCACATATACTCTCGGAAATTTCTTCCATCTCAGAGTCTGATGAACCTGTTTGATTAGGTGAAGGATTGTTGATTCGGATGCCTCGAGGTATGAATGAGATCATCTCGGAGTCAATCAGTGTCTGAACCTTGCTCCTGAGCACCTTACAGTCTTCAGTTGAATGCCCCTTGTGCCCCAGCATGGTGGTCACAACAGACGAGTCTGGAAAAGACACTGGATCCATCTCCTCTGGCACTATCAGTCTACTTTTGATTAAATCTGGTAGAAACTGACTATATGGTACTAGCAATGGAGTGAAATTCCTCTCTAGTCATAAACTGGTTCTACTCTTCTGAGTTCATGCTCCTTCAAAAGCTACTTCAAGTCTAATGATGGTTTCGGGAAGTCAACTGGGTTACAGATAAAGGACGGATGAGACTCGAGGCTGAGAAATGTAAATGCAATGTAATGCTAATGCAAGCCAAATGGTTTCAAGGAACTCAAAGGCGAGCTGCAAACATTTTGGAAAACTGAAGAGTTTTGTTTTAAAAATCCGTGATCTCTAAGGATCTTTGCAAAGAAAAGAACGTCTGAGTTCTTGAAACCATCAATGGATGCGATGAGATGTATGCAATGTACAAAACACGGGCACACAAAAACATAGATATATGTACACACAACAGCACACAAGCGCTAGATTTAGGGGTCTCATGCATGGATGAACGTATGCACAAACACACATATACAGATATTCACAGATATGTACACACAAACAAGAGAGGGCCTCGGTTTGAAGATCACGAGCATGGAGCCATGGTCTACCCATCCCAGAAGGTATGTACTATGGGTTTTCATCTGCAGAACAGGGTTCTAAAAAGGTTCCCAGAGTCAACAATCCATCTTTCGGATATTATCAACTTCCCAATTAACTTGGTAATCAATAATATTCTCAAGAGAATCTCGTCTGAGTGTAGTATCGCGTGACAACCATTTCATAAATAGACTCCCTCATGGTCACCGCACTACATCCTAAAAGGCCAAGTGGGGGTAAGGGTAACTAAAGGTCATCAGTATCCCTGGCACCAAGGTCGAAGTGGCAACGCCTTCACGATTGCTCGTTCAACATATACCAACTCCGAGAGGGCCTTAACTGAGTGTGGAATCTCAAGTCAACTCTTTTGGGATTCGACTCCCTCAAAGTCTCCTTGACTATATCCACTATCCTATCATAAGTGCACTCAAGTCCGAGTTAGGACTTATCTCACCACTCAATAGTAGCACCCCGCACACAGAAGAACCCAAACAAAACAGGTATACAGATATATATATAGATATATGTACAAGTATAGCAAGCAATCATAAATAACATAAACGAAACAAGGTGGGCTTAACCCTCAAAAAGATTTTTTCCCCAATGAAATCGCCATTTCTGTTGTGGTGAGAATCGGATAACAAGCTATTAATTAACTTGCATCACATTTCTTTGAATTCACAACCGACTTTGATTTATCCAAAGGAAAGGTTCAAGATCGAGAAAAACCTAAAGGGGGGAGATCTAAGGTTCGGGGGTTGGTTATACTAAGGGAAGGTATTAGTACCCTTAATATCTGTAGTACTCTACAGGAACCTCTTGTTAAGTTTGAGTTATGTTATGTTTGCTTGCTAAGATATCTATGCTAAGGTAAGGTAAAGACCTAGGTATGTACACTAAGTTTGCTCGCCAAGACGTGGCATCTTGTGCCTACGTATCTGACTAAAGAATCAGAGCAACCGTAGTTCACCTAACTAAGGGTGAAAGAGGAACCATTGACTATGGTCAAAGTTCCAAAGGGAAATTAGTACGAGCTCATTTAGAGTTCACGATAACTCTCTAAGTCTAAGCTGAAAGGGGGAAAGTGAGTTCTCATAATGGTGAGAATCACATAGAGTTCACGATAACTCTATAAGTCTAAGTAAAGGGAAAGTGAGTTCTCATGATGGTGAGAATCACATAGAGTTCACGATAACTCTATAAGTCTAAGTAAAGGGAAAGTGAGTTCTCATGATGGTGAGAATCACATAGAGTTCACGATAACTCTATAAGTCTCAGTAAAGGGAAATTGAGTTCTCATGATGATGAGAATCACATAGAGTTCACGATAACTCTATCCTATTACTAAACTATGAGGAAAATGGCTCTTAGGATGCCAAAGATGAAACGGGAGATGTTTATTGACTTAGGAGTCAACTTAAGAGGAACTTTCCTTTGGAAGGGGGAAAATGAACAAGTATGAGTATGATATAAATACGAACAATATGAACAACAATATAATCAAGATAATATGAACAAGATATAATAAAAATAAATCAAGATATATTGACTGAAAGTAAAATTAGTGGTTAATGATTAATTTATTGGATCGAAGAATCGGGTCCAATGTAGTGCTAAACCGTCGTAGCACGGTCTATGAGGAAGACCATACTATAGGAGGATGCACAATTCGATCTTTGTGCTAAGACACGATGGAGAAATGATATTTAGGATCATTCTCCAAAGAAATCGTGTCGCACGAAAAGAAAAGGTGGAGATCTCGTCTTAATCACAAACTTTCGTTTATTATTCGAAGGTAACCTATCACGATCCCAAAGTATAGAAAGAGATCTCGATGATCACTCACTACAGATTTGAAATAATGAAGGTTGTTCGCCTTGACAATTAACGTTCGCGAATAAATAGACTTCATCGATCAAAAATGCAAATGAAGATAGAAATAGATGCGAAATGAAGTGAAAATCAAAATGGTCTCGTCTTAATCATGATTTAATCGAGAAATCGATAATCCTTTGATTTTTGACTTTCATTGACCAACAAACTAAAAAATGGAATGACCTCATATTTATCAAGACTTTAGTGATTTTGAATAAATTAACCAAGTCATGATTTTTGTGATATCATCGGCCCAAGATGGAAAATCAAATAGAAATGGTATTTAAAAGAAATATTGAGATGAACTGGCTAAAAAACATAAATCAATATTCTTTAAAAAAGAAAACTCTTTTAGAATAAAATACAAAATCTAAAAAAAATAAATTATTTAAAATTAAATTAATAATTAAAAAAAGAAGAGGGGAGGAATGAATGGATTAAGAAGAGTGGTGAAATAAAAGCAAACTATTTGAACATAGGCTAAAAGCTCAAAACAGATCACGGCCTACCCACAAGGCAAATGCAAGGGTGGTGCGTTGGATTGATGAGGGAGTATATGAATGACACCAATGTCATGGGTCACCGAAAGCCCACACAGCCACACCAAATCCACACGGGTAAGGATCATAAAATATCCCAAACCTAAACCATCAGATAACATCCAGCTTATTATTGTTATTAAGTAATAAATAAAAATTTATATTCACCAAAACCAAAGAACAGGGCAAGGCTTCTTCATTATAAGAGAGAAAAAAATGTCGCCTCTTTAAAAGGATCAACAAGTTCCTCCAACACAAGCAGCACGATCGTGGTTAACAATTTCGAGCTTCATTGCTCAGATCGGATATTCATCACCGCGTCACCGCCAGGCCCTAGACGAAGAAGAATAGCAAGATCAGTGGTAATAATATCGCTTTATTCAACCTTCGTTCGATCCGTCACCATGTTCGATTCAATCAGGTTCGTCTGGCCTTCGTTTCATCTCGATCTTCTTCTTCTAACTCTCTGCTTCTGATTTTGGTTGGGTTTTGAGATTGGTTTATGAAGTGGGTTGAGGTTCGATTGGAAAAGGGTTTGGCTGTGAAGTGGTTAGGTTTTGGAGAAGATTGTTTTATGGTTCACGATTGAAGAGTGAGGGTGAAGGTTGTGTTCAAATCGGTGAGATGTGCGATTGAGAAAGATGGGGTTATTGTTGCTGGAAGAGTTTGAGTTAATGATTGGAGGTTCAGACGTTTACGATGACGAGTCAACAAGTGGGTGAAGATGGTGTTGTTTCTTTATCAGTTGCATCTTGAGGTTGTTTGTGGTGAAGATGGGTCGGACGGAGTAGCTGGGGGTTTGAGATTGTTTTGCGAGGTTGAATTGAGAATGCAGGAAGGAGAGGGAAAGAAGTCTGGTTGTGTTTATGGAGTTGTGTTGAAGAGCTGATGCGTGATTTGCAGATTTTTCGGTCCCCCCAGGTAATGGTATCCGCCCTCTCTTTTAAATCCTCTTGAAAACTTGTTCATTAAGTTTCAAGGTACCAGTAAATGGTCTTGTTGTGTTTGATCCGTCATTTTCAAATGCAGATTTGACCAATTTTGGTTGTTGGGCCAGGCTTTGGCAAGTTGTGTAGTTGTTGTCTCGCAGAGTAGTAGTAGGTTTTGGTGAGGTAGCAAGGAGGTCGTACAAGCTTATGTAGCAGGCTGTGGTTTTTTGGAGTGTTCTGTGGGAATATCGTGCAGTGTTTTTGATGCTGCAAGGTCATGTTGTTGTCAAAATTAAGTCCAAGGTAGCAGTATTCAACGCAGGGAGTAATGCAGCAGCATGGCAATTTATTTGGTTTAGCAGGGTGTACGGCTTTGTTCTGTCATCCTTTTTTTGAATTTTGTAATTTTGATTGTAAAAAAAATGGTTAATGGGCCTAAAAAGAAAAGACAAAGATTTTTTTTTGTATTTTTGTGTGTATTAAAATGGACTTAGACTTAGGGACATTTGGATGGACAATGGTTTAAAAAAAAGTTAAGACTGGTGTGTATTAGAAAATTATATATATAAAAAAAAATGAATGATATTAGAAATTTGAAATCATACAAGATGGATTGGAGGGTGGATTTATGAAAAATAAAGATGAATTAGATTGAAAATGAGTAAAAATGAATTGGACTATGAAATTGGTTATGAACGGATTTTACAACTAAAATGGAAGATGGATTAAGAAGAAATGGGTAATTGGATAAAAAATGGATTAGAAATGTGAATAATGGATATTATGGATAGAAATGGATAATGGTTAATTTAGGGAAATGGACTATGGAAATGATTTGGATAAAAAAGAATGGATTTAGAAATGGTTCGAGATATGGATATTTGAATACGAATTGATCATGACAAAACAAAAGTATTTTTATGGATTTGTAGATAGAAATGGATTTGTGAACAAAATGGATTAGGAAAAAGAATTGATAATGGTAAAGGTAACACGCCACCACAACACTTTGCATTGACCACTGCACTTGACTACCACAAATCCTGAACTACATGACCAAACACTTGCACATAACTTGAAATGTACCAACTGCTTTTAACCTCTCTGATGGCTCTGCAACCTCAATTGAACTGAAACAGTACTGCACAACCCATAAACTAGATAGCCTTAGGAGACTCAACTGAACGATATTGGTCAACCATAAACTCCAAGGGTGAGAGACCTTAATCCTTGTGCCTTGAGTGCGCACTTATGAAACAAATGATTGGATGAGGACCAAAATCCTGATTCAGAATCTCTGCCACAACATGATAGCCTGACACTGAAACAAACCACTTGTTTGACCAAGATTAGGTCAAACTTCCACTGAATCTCAAACCACACCATACAGACTCTTGTCCTGATAACCTAGCCTGATCCTTGAGGAAGAACTTGTGATGAAAGCAAATCACGTTGGATGATTGAGGAGAAGAGGTTTCTTGAAACAAAACCTGATTTACAAGTGAAACAAAATAAACCAAAACTGATAAAATGGTCAGTTAACAATGCATAGGTGATTGATCTATGATGCTCATGCAAAAGATGTTATGACATCTAAGGGGTCAAAATTTGGGGTACAACACATGTTAATATACCTCTGGTCAAAGTCCAAGCGTACTTGATGCCTCTGGCGAACTCGGCTTTGTCCGGACCAGGGGTGACCTGCTGGTCGAACTATGGCGTTAGAGCTAGATAGTTAGATGAGGGAGTCGTATCCGACTCTATTTCCTTCAGGTAATTTTTTAAGGTGAAAATCCTCTAAGTGAGGGAGAGTTGTAACGCCAAGAAAATTTGATTAATATATTTATTCGATTTTTTTGTGTTTTTATTTAATTATTTAGTATATGGTGTGCTTTTAATTAAATATATCATAGATTGTGTGTGTATGTGGGGTATGATGGGGTATAGTGAAAGTATTAGTGGGTGGATAGAATGATTAAAATAATTAGAATTAATAGTTATTTTTAATTATTCAAAATAAAATAGAAATATAGATTTTGGAAGGAAAATAATAACTAATGAAAAATAAGGGAAGTGGTGAGGATTATGAATACAGTTGGGCCTAAGTGTAATTAACAAGAGATTAAATTAGATTTTAGAAATAAATAGAAAAGTAAGCAGAGCTTTTGAGGGATAATACATGAAATAGAGCTTTTGGAGAAAAAGAGGCCAGGGCTTGAAGAGGGGAAGAACTCTAACCATCAACCTCCATCAATTATAAATTTTGGCTAGGAATCTAAGATATGGGGAGAGAAAGGGCTTCAATATGAGTGTTTTGCATGAAAAAGGTAGAGAAGAGATACCCTTACTCTCTTTAGGGATTGTACAAATTCTTTTATGATTTGTTGTTAATGTGAGAAAATATGAAAATTGATGATTGATTGTGTTGTTATGCGATTTTCGTGACTGAAATCATGAGTGTGTGATTCTATTTTTTTGTATATGATGTTATGTCATTGTTGGGATATTTGAAGGTTTGAACATAAATATGATATTCATGAAAATGATGAATAATTTGTGTAATTATGTGATTTAGCATGTTATAATAACGTTATTATATGTGGTATTATTTTATGGGCATGTTATGATGATTGCGGGCCAAGAATTGGAGTTCAAGGGAACTCTCATGTCAAAGTTCGCATTTTTTTCTTCTGGTCAAGGTGAAGGGCGTCACCTAGATGACGGGTTAACCATCATGCACCTCAAGTAACTGACGATCGTTAGCGCTATGACAAGGAGACCGTCATGGTCTCTAGACTTGGTTTTCCAAGCCGATCGTCAGTATGATGACAATCTGGGGGTTTTAACAAGATGACACACGTCACCCTGGTGATGGGGTGCTCGTCATGTTGTTAGAAGGGGCATTCTTATCCTTGTTGATGTAGCTTAAGCTGCCAGCTCAGATTTTCGATGCGGTTCTGTTATTTGGGTGATGAATGGTTACTGTTTGGCTATGTCGCGGTTGCTAATTAATTATTATGAATTTAATTAATTATGATAGAATTATCATTGTTGAATAATAATTGATTTACTCACATGTTGATGTTATATGAGGTGAATATGACTAGTATTGTTATTGAAATACATGATTATATGGTGATTAATTATGTATTATTGGTGTGCATTATTATTATTATGAGTGGATAGTAATTCAAAAGGGGGAATTACTATTGTGAGTCAATGCATGTTGTTTATGGTCAGAAGGGGGACCATAAGCATTGTTATTGTTGTTGCATTGATTTGTATTGACATGCATCATTGTGTCGTGTCGTTGAAAGAGTCATGTTCGCTAGTTTAGAAGGAGGAGTAGTGGCATGTACAAAGCTCAGAAGGGGGGAGGGGTTGGAGCTCATAAGGGGGGCTCATGGGTTTAGAAGGGGGAACCCGGTTCTAGAGAGAACCGAATGTCGAGTTGGTACCACATGCATAGTGCCACATTGTGTCTTGAGTTGCATTACATATATTTGTATATTATTATGGAATAAATGCGAGATTATGGTGATGTTGGTTGTGTATTGAATGTGTGACATGTTATGTTTTTCTCTACCTTTGCATTCTTTACACCATTTATATCAAATTTTATTCTTGTTGAGTTGTAATTCCTTGTGTCGAAGCAGTGTAGCTCGACAGAAATAAGGAGTAGTCGAATTGTTATAATATGTGTGTGTGTGTGTGTCGAGTTATAATAGTGTATTGAAGTGTCGAAGCATGTTGCTTTACACAGGATTTCGACTTAGGCCTATTTTAGTAATGTTAGCTATTTTGGGCTTTTATAGTTTTGGGCTTTGGCTTGGGGTGTAAGCTAACCTAAATCTATAAATAGGTAGAAACCCTTAATTTGTAAACAATGAGATCATATTTTTGTAATTCACAGTTTGCAGTTGCAAGTGAAATAACAGAATTTCCACAGTTTGTGGGCAGAGAGTTCTCTGCAGAAAATTTGTTCATCCTTTTCTCCATCGCTTACTTTCTTTCTTTCTTTCTAAATTTTTCTTTTCATTGCCATTGTGTGATTGTTAACAATCTTGAGATCAAGATTGAATAGAAGAATTCTCCATAGGTTGTGGTTGAATTCCAACATCTGGTATCTAGAGCTCCGGTTGCGATTCGAGGAAGAAAATTGTGATGGCGATGAATCATCCAAACAGACACTTTCCGGCAAGCCTTCCGATTCTCAAGAAAGACAATTATGAGAATTGGTGCAAGCAGATCAAGGTGACTTTTTGTTATCAAGATCTTTGGGGTCTTCTGAAGGAAGGAGTAGCACCACTTGCAGAAGACGCGACAGATCAAGAAAAGGCTGCACACAAATATTTGAAGAAGAAAGATTATAAAGCTCTCTTTATAATCCATCAATGTGTTGATCTAGATAATTTTGAAAAGGTTACTGATGCAGAATCAGCAAAAGAAGCTTGGGAGATTCTTGAAAAATCGCTTGGAGGTGCAGAGAAGGTGAAAGAGGTGAGGTTACAAACTCACAAAAGGACTTATGAATTACTTCAGATGGAAGACAATGAGAGTATAACCGATTTCTTCACCAGAGTTACAAAGCTAGTGAATCAAATCAAGGTATGTGGAGAAGGGTTGACATTAAGATCAGTTGTGTCAAAGATCTTGAGGTCGTTGGCTCCAAAATTTGACCACATGGTAGTAGCCATAGAAGAGTCAAAAGACTTGTCAGTATTGACGAAGGAAGATCTTCAAGGGATGCTTGAGTCTCACGAATAAATGATGGCTGAAAGAGCTGTAGGAAAGTCGAAGAGTGATATGGCTTTGCAGGCGCAGTCAGAAAAAGAAAGGAAAGGTAAAGGAAGCTGGAATGGCAACAAAGGTAGAGGAGGCTACAACAATTCGACTGGTCTAAATCAGCATGAAAGAAACTGGTCGAATAAGATAAAACCCTGGAACCAAGGCAACCAAAGAGATGGTGCTGCTGTTCGCCGGCGCGAACAACCGCTGGCCTTCCGTTACAGGTTTACTCGCGTGATCGGCCACACAAATCCCAGAACAAGTGATTGAAAATGTCTGCTTATGTGATATGATAGTTTCTTGCCTTTTTGAAAAAGTTGTAAGATTTGAATGATCAACCAAGTTTGGAACAAAGCAAAAATAAAGGAAAAATAAGACAAACAGACAGCAAAAGAAACAATAACTTAAACTTTGAAAGTAAATTACATTAAGAAAATGTGGACGTAAGTATACATTTTCGCGGGATTGAACTCGTTTCTCTCTAAGCTTGGTACTTTGAGTGTTTTCTCTTTACAATGTTACAAAAGGCGACCTCCAAAAATGGAAAATACAATGCTTTATATAGGCCTGACCTGTGTCAGATCGACGCTTTGAAAATCCCTTGTCGTCGACTTGCTGTTGAATTTCCTTTTATCCTTCTACCCTTGGTCGAAATCTCCTGTCAACAAATTGCCCCCCCCCCCCCAAAAGGCCAGTTTTGACTGAGCACTGCGTTGATTGAGAAATCTAGCTTTTTGGTTTCTTGCGAGATTTCGACGGCTTTTTCTTCGACACAATCACCAATGTTTTGTCTTCTCCTGAGACACGTGTCAAACGCCGTTTAACATGATGATGGCTATCTTATACCACGATTTTCAAGAAAAACGCCATGATGGCTAGTCTCATCTGAGTTATGGGACTAGAAACCAACTCTCACTTACTTTCAGAAGTTGAAAAGTTTTGGTGATCTTTCATCTTTTGCATGCGTCTTATAAATAGTATCCCCCAAAACCGTTTCACCATTTCTCCATAAATTCTTCTTCAAACTTGTTCTTTGTTCTTGAAATCAAACCTTTGCCCTTTTCTTCCCAAAAACGCTCTTTGTCTCAGAACACCTTTTGCATTTCTTTCTTTCTAATGGCTTCGTCAAACACTGCTACCACTTCTATTCCTCAAACCACCGATAACAACCCAATTGCATTTGTGTTTTTTGAAGCAGAAACCCTCCGTCCTCTTCCTCAACCGTCATCCACTGACGAGACGGTGGTAGACAACTGGCGCCGCCAGATGGTTATCCCCTTTGTGGTGGAGAACAAGCTTCATGCTTTCCATGGCCCCCTTCCATATAAAAAACCTAATCCACAAGAACTCCAACGATTCTTTCCTTGCTTCGAACAAACAATCCCACCGGCTTTTGAGAAATGCGGCACTTTAGATCTCAAATTTATGGCACCTAAATCTCGAGTCTTCAGATCCATGCCTACTCCAGGAAACAAAGATTATATTGCCTGGCTTGACAAAGTCGAAGGTCAACGTAAAAGGCAATGGAAAGAATATGGCATTTTCGATGCCATCCAACTCTCCAAAACTGATAATAGGGTTAACCCTTGTTTGCTACTTGCGTCGATGTACTTCTGGGAAGGATCGACAAATACATTCCACCTCCCCTGTGGTATGTTCACACCAACGCTTTTCGATGTGGCGGCCATTACTGGCCTTTCGCCACTAGGTGATACGTTCGACCCGACCCTGGAGACCAACCATGCTTTTGACTTTGAACGTGCTAACTTTCAGAATTATATTGAAGACCATCACGACAAACGCTCTAAAGAAGTCTCTGATGAGGAGCACATTGCCTTCCTGACATTATGGCTATCTTACTATATGTTTTGCCCTGGCTCTTTACAAATAGCCAAAAGTTTTATCAGTCTGGCCATTCATATCCATGAAGGTTGACAGATATCTTTGGCCAAACTTCTGCTAGCCTCTCTCTACCATTCTCTTGGCTTGTCGACTATGCGGCTGAAACTCCTCCACCAGACCACCAAGGCTCTAAACGTCTCAGGACCTATGTGGTTGTTGCTGTATTGGCTCAACGCCACTTTCGAACACAAATTAGGATGTCCAGCTTCTGCGACAATGGAGCGTCTAAACAGAGAGCGTCCTATCGAAGGCATGCGACTCGCTCTAATGACTACCCAAGAGGCCCCTAGGAAAACCCTTTTTATGAGGTATCTCAGTATGTTTGTCGAGACCACTTCCTTTGTCCCCGACATGGCGCCGTTTGTAGAGCGTAAGTTTGGTCCTGAATGGTTTAGAAATTCATTTCCTAGAGTCTCCCCAAAGCTGCTGCGCAGTCGAATTCTATATGGTGGCCGTTTCTTACTCCTACCAAGATATCCTTCTGGATCGACACAGACAACAATGGCTATGGTTTCATGAACTATTAGCCAAATTTGGTAGCCCGACAATTTGACTTGAGCCAAATGGTGCCAAAGTCTCTGGTGAAACATGCTGACGATATAGTGCGGTATGGTCGACGCTTGACCCTGGTAGGTCATAAAGCTTGCATGAGGTTCGTCAGAGCCACTCAACATCTCGAACTGCCGGTATTTGTATTCCAGCCTTCTTTTTTCACCACTCAAGAATTCGACGCTTGGTGGTCGGAATACCAGGCTTAAACCTTCACTCCAAACCTTTTCTTGGAGAATATGGTCGACGCTTTTGCTTCTCTGCCTGGTGGAGTTCCTAAATCATCGACCACAGCCTTTGTTGCAGACGTCGACACCACAGAAGACCCCTCTACAAAGGTGGATTCTGGACTTTGATCTTGTTTCGCCTGTGAGTTTGAACTAAATCGTTTCATCTTTGTCTTCAGGGACTCAAACGGGAAACAACTGTTGCGTCGACTTCCACTAGGCCTGCTAAAAAACCCAGGACCACCACTTCACAAGTATATTTTATTTTTTTTACCCTGCTTCTTTTTCTTTTCTCTGTCTGACGGTATTTCTGCACAAGCTTCTGAGAAAGCACCTTCTCCTGAAAGAACTGAGTCGAATGAGAGTACTCACTCTCGAGTTTTCACCGCAACAGCTCTAGCATCCCTTCCATCCACACCTTTGGTGAGGAAGAAAAAAGCTTTGACAAGGAGAACACCTTCACCAGAGGCACAACCTCTATCCACTTTGTGAAATAGTCTATTTCCACGAGGATGAATCTTTGCTGCTTCGACGAAGCTTGCTGAATCTCTCCTATTACATCCAAAGCCCAACCTCAAAATGGCCATGGTTTGACTATAACGTGCAATTCACTGGCTGGTACATGCTGAATATTTGCATGTCTCAGGCAATCCTGGCACCCCTTCGCGAAGTCTATGCAATCTTTGAGCACGCTGGGCCAATAAACACCTTGTCGAAACAAAAGCCATTTCATTTTGTGGCCAACTTGGTGAGCTCCACAAGTTCCACTATGAACCTCAGAAGTTGCCAAATAAGCATCCGTATCTCCTAAGCATTTGAGCAATACTCCCTCTAGAGTTTTCTTCAATAACTCATTTCCCATAAGGACATAACTCATTGCTCTGTACTTAGTCTTCCTATCAGTACTGCCTAACGGATTCTCCAAATGCTCCATAATTGGTCTTCGCTAATCTGTTGGTGACATATTGTTAACAAAAACCTCATAACTTCCTAATCCTTCAACCAAACTCCTCGAGTCCTTGGATGTTGAACAACTTGATGGTGAATGCATGTTCGACACCATCTTTTCCCTTGTTTCGATGAAATCCTTCAGCCTACCCTCTGACACTTTATAACCAGAGGCAATTTGTGCTAATTCATTGGCTTTATGGTTTTCTACCCTAGACACATGCGAAATGTTGACAACTTCAAAATGCTCTAACAAACGTTTCGCCAATGAGAAGTAACTCAAAAGATGTTCTTTCATGCACTTGTATTCCCTTGTGATTTGTTTAATCACCAATTCTGGGCCTCCTTTTATCTCGACCTCCTTAGCTCCCAAATCCTTAAGTATTTTGAGACCAGTGATTAAGGCTTCATACTCTGCCTCATTATTTAAGCATTTGCCATCAACTTTGCATTTAAATGTAGTTGGAATACCTTGTGGGGATATTATTAGGATTCTAATACCTGCCCTGTTTTTATGGCTTGGTCCATCGAAGTACAACTTCCACAGAGCAATGTCGATACTGTGTATCGACGTTTCGACTAATGCGTGGTCGACAATAAAGTCTGCCACTATCTGACCCTTCATTGCCCTTAAAGGGACGTATGTCAGGGAAAACTCAGTTAATGCTAGTGCCCATTTCCCAATTCGACTATGCAAGATAGGTTTGGATAACATATGCTTAATAACATCAAAATGCGATGAAACATAAACATCAACTGGTTTAATATATTGCTTTAGTTTCGTACATGAGAAGTACAAGCATAGGCACAACTTTTCAATCATAGTGTACCTAGTTTCAGCATCTATTAACATCCTACTAAGGTAATAAATGGGTCTTTCGATGCCACTACTATCCTCTTGTGCTAACATACTGCCTATGGTCGTATCTGACGCTGCAATGTACAACTTCATGTTTTTATTTATACTAGGTGGTAATAGGATCGGAGGCTTTGTAAGGTATTCCTTAATTGTGTCGAAAGCCTCATGCTGCTCTTGTCCCCAACGAAACTCACTTTCCTTCTTGGTCTTGAGCAGTGGTGAAAACACTTTCGTCTTGCCACTTAGGTTCGAGATGAACCTCCTTAAGAAGTTTATCTTCCCCAACAAAGACTGGAGCTGTTTCTTTGTCGTCGGAGGCTTGAGATCCAAGATTGCCTTCGTCTTGTTCTGGTTGATCTCGATGCCTTTCTTGTGGACCACGAATCCCGGAAAGTCCCTTGCATGAACACCAAAGGCACATTTTAGTGGATTCATTTTTAATCCATATTTTCTCATTCTCTCAAATGAGCGTCGAAGGTGGTCCAGGTGACCATCTTCTGATGACGATTTTATTACTATGTCATCAATGTATACCTGCATAAAATTTTCAATAAAGTCATGGAACATAGCATTCATAGCCCTTTGATAGGTTGCCCCAATATTTTTCAACCCAAAAGGCATCACCACCCATTCATATGTCCCCAAAACTCCAGGGCATCGAAACACGGTTTTGGGAACATCCTCTTCGGCTATGAGAATTTGATTGTAGCCGGAGTAGCCGTCGAGCATGCTCAAATATTCGAATCCTGCGGCTGAGTCGACAAGCATCTCTGCCACAGGCATCGAATATTCGTCTTTAGGGGTAGCGTTGTTCAAATCCCTAAAGTCGATGCAAACTCGAAGGGTTCCATTTTTCTTAATAACGGGTACTATGTTTGCTATCCATTCTACATACCTCGCAGTTCTGATGAACCGGCTTTTGAGCAGTCTTTCAATTTCCTGCTTGATCTTCGACGTAACTTCTAGGGCGAAGCGTCGAGGTTGCTGCTTTACTGGTCTCTTACCTGGTTGGATTGGAAGTCGATGCTCCACTACGCTCCGACTCAAGCCAAGCATTTCGCCATAATCCCAGGAAAATCAATCCTTGTACTCTTTTAATACTTTAATCAGCTTGGCCTTCATTTCTGGCCCCACTTTGGTGCTCACATAGGTGTGTTTTTTGGTTGTCCCATCCCCTAAGTCAACTTCTTCAAGTGGGTCCTGCGCCTGCATTCTCTGCAGCTCATGATTTGGGTCTTTCTCAAACCCCAAAGGCTCGTTGTCATAAATACAATCAAGCCTCCGGCTTTCTAAAGCTGGTTCTTGGCCTTGTAGGCCACTTATTTGTGTATCACAGTCGCCTTCCTTAATTACTTGTGGTGGATTATCTTTTTCAAGTGCCGACATTCTTCTGTTTTCAGCCAAATAGGCCAAAATTCGAGTCATGCTTTCTGACTCAACAGTCATTTTCACCGACTGTAGGCCACCCCGTTGATGGCATTTCCATAGGCTCCATGGCTTCGTCGGCAACATCCCATATGAACCCATAGTCGGGATTTAAGTTCAGGACGCGACCCGTGTCGACGGAGGTGTAGGACCCCGACCCGTCATCGCAAGGAGCCACATTTGCTAAGTGTTGGTCAAAAGATTTCTTGTTACCCTTGGCTTCGTCGACTTTGTAGTAACTTTTATCTGCCCCAATATTTTCGACGATGCCATCTTTTCTCCAAATGGTCAATCTCTGGTGCATTGTCGACGGTAATGCCCCAATTCCATGGATCTATTCCCGCCCCAGTAACAGATTGAAATTTGCTTTTGAATTGATGACCATGAAGAGTGTTAGCCTGTTGGTTGTACCTATTGCCAAGTTCACTTGGACAACCCCCAGGATATTACTGGTCTTGCCTTCATAGTTGGAAAGAACCATGTTGTGCTGCCTGAGGTCAGCCTCCGTTTTTCCAATTTTCTTGAATAAATTATGGGGCATCAGATTTACAGTTGCCCCACCATCCACGAACACCTTGTTGACTGCCACTCCGTCAACTTTCGCCTTTATGAATAACGGCTTCAAGTGATACATCATCCCAGGACTAGGACGCTCAAACATAGCCGTTTGCTCTTCGACCACACCACTATTCATCACGTAATAACATAGCGGCTTGTCATCCGCATTTTCGTCATGGACGAAGTCTTCTTCTGCCTCAGAGATTTCTGACACCACATCATATCCAGTTGGTAGGATCGACACGATACCACAATTCAGCATGAAATCTTCACCATAGGTGTCGTCATTGGTGTCGTCGTACATGTCTTCGTCAAAGTCTCCCTCTGGCGATGGGTCATATTCATCGTCCGGCTGAGGAGAATATTTTGGTTCCTCCTCATCTGACTAAGGGGTGTATTCTGGCTCCTTCTTACTTCCCACCAGCGAAGTATATTTTGAACTCTGGGTCAAAACCACCCCTTTTTCTCCTGACGTTTCCACGGTTACTGCCATGGTCTGGTTTGTCACCACTTTGTCTTTTTCTACCCATTGCTTTCTTGGGTGTTGCCGCTTGTGTCCAGACGTTCCTACAGGCTTCAACTGTGAAGTAGCAACCTCTTTTTCAGCCTTCTTATTACGCTGATAGCGCCTCCACTGAGTCTTAGTCATGGGGTTTTTTCCCTTGTAGTTAGGGGACACCACATAGCCCCTTGGTTCGACCCTCTTTTCGAAGACATTCGCTTCTTTTTCTAAATCCAAGACCTTCCATTTTGGTCTTTTACTTCCTTTTTGACTGACCGGTGCCATCCATCTTTCCCGTTGGGTATCTGACGGAGGCACAAAAGTTTTGGGTCGTGCCTCTTGGAACAACTTTCTGTACTCCTCATTTCGACGAGGGGCACCGCTCTTGTCAAACACAAACCTTGGGACAAGTGGCTTATTTTCTGGTAGCACTTCTCTCTTGCTTGCCTCATACCTCTCAGCAGCTTTCTCATCGAACACATCGTTGCACCTAGGGCATAATGCGGCCTTTGACCCGCTTATCCTGCACTTTTCCTGGAAATCTTCCAAACTTTCGCCAGCCTGGGGATACACTGCTTCGAGTTTGTCCTCAGCTCTCTTGTCGGAACCCTCAGTAGTTTCGACCATCATGCACTCCACCACTTCAGTCATTGGTTGTTTGTCAAGACCCTCAGTAGCCTCGACCATCATACATTCGTACACCTCTGAGTACAGAGCCTCTTCGACCTTCAGTGGGTCAGTGTCAACCTACATCTTTGGCTTTTTGCCAAATTGGAGTCGGCCCTCCTTCAAAGCTTTCAGCACCAAATCCCTGAAAAGAACACATTGAGCTGTTTTATGACCAAGGAAATTATGAAATTTACAAAATCCCCTCGTTTTCTTTTGTTTTAGAGGAGGGTCTTTTAAACCAGGGGGAATAATTATTTGACCATCTTTGACTAGTAAATCAAATATTTCATCACATTTGGAAACATCAAAAGTATAAGTTTTAGCAACGTATTTATCCGTTTTTCCGGTTTCGGCGGGATTTTTCCCGTTTGATGGTTTCAACAATTTGCACGTGTAGGGAGGTCCTGGCTTAAGTTCAGCCACATGGACCTCACTTTCATCGACGAATTCCTTGTCGGAGGAGGAATACTCGTCAGCAGCCACATAGGAAACTTTTTCTTTTTTACGATATCTGTTAGACTGGGTTTTCTCGGCTTTTAATCGTTCGACCTGGCGAACTCGGTCAGCCAGCTGCGCCATATCTCTAAGATATTGTGTGTCTAGCTTCTTTATGATCGAATAATCCAAACCATTCGCTGCCATTTTGACTAATTCATGCTCAGGGACTTGAGTAAAGCACCGCGCTTTCAAAAGTCTAAACCTGTTTAAGTACTGGTCTATTGACTCAGTGGCCTTGCGTTTGACGCTTGCCAACTCTTTCAGACTTATTTTCGACTGCCCCATGTAAAATTGTTCATGAAACAGTCTCTCCAATTGTGCCCACGTGTGGATGGATTGAGGGGGCAACGTGGTAAACCACGTAAATGCATTTTTTGTGAGGGAACTTGGGAAATATTTCATTTTGAAGTCCTCATTGTTTGCTATGTCGCCTGCTTCGGTCTGATACCTAACAACGTGTTCGACGGTGGAATCCTCAGTCTCACCAGCGAATTTGGTGAACTTTGGCACCTTCCAACCCCTGGGTAACTCTGTTTGTAATACAAAATCTGGTAATGGGGACGTGTATGTCGGCCGTCGAAGGCCTGAATTTGCACCGTTATGAACCATGATACGTTCGACCACAACCTCCAAGTTGTGTTCCCCAGCGAAGACGTCCTGTCGAACTTGTCGGACGACAAAGTCTGGATCTTGGTTCCTATGGACCATCACAGGAGGCCTTTGGGCCATCCTAGGGATTTTTTTAAATTCACGGGGTTGTTCAATTGTTTCGTCGAAGACCTCATCCTGACGAATGGGCGTCTCCGGTCGAGGCGGTGGGGTCTGTCGACCCTGAGCCCTAGGAGCGCCTAGAAAGTCACCTATACGTGTCATTTGAGTCGCCAGTTATTGGTAACTCTGCGTTGACTCTTGTATTAGTGGTCTCAATATTGTACCTATCTGTTGAGTCAACATATGAACCATCTCATGATTAATCTCATCCATCTGTTGCCTCATGACCGCGACGGAACTAGAGGTAAATGTCGGTATGGATTGAGAAAAAATATTAAAACCTAGGGGTCGAACCACCTGGTTCAACAGATGCCTTGCCCCCTGATAGGGTGAAAACATTGGGGACGAACTTTCCCCAAACAACGGGCCGATAGAGTGCAAACTCGACATGAACTCTGTCGGCATCCCATAAGATCGAGGAATAGGCATGGTGATACTAGGCATATACTGCCCTGTAGTTCCTGCCATTGTTGATTTCAGGTCATGTCAACGTGGCGTCGCGGTTGGCCAACTAGGGGTAGTTGAAACCGCTGACACGGTACCAGAGCCAACATCAGTTGTTTGTGTCACAACCGTACTTTCCGTCGAAGACGGTTCGTCGTTCGGACGTGGTATTCCCATCTTACCACTATGCAAAAACATACACTCAATTCACACGGGTCCCACCGGGCGTGTCAATTTGTTCGCCGACGCGAACAACTGCTGGCCTTCCATCGCAGGTTTACTCGCGGGATCGGCCACACAAATCCCAGAACAAGTGATTGAAAATGTATGCTTATGTGATATGATAGTTTCTTGACTTTTTGGAAAAGTTGTAAGATTTGAATGATCAACCCAGTTTGGAACAAAGCAAAAATAAAGGAAAAAGAAGACAAACAGACAACAAAAGAAACAATAACTTAAACTTTGAAAGTAAATTGCATTAAGAAAAGGTGGACGCAAGTATACATTTTCGCGGGATTGAACTCGTTTCTCTCTAAGCTTGGTACTTTGAGTGTTTTCCCTTTACAATGTTACAAAATGCGACCCCCAAAAATGGAAAATACAATGCTTTATATAGGCCTAAAAAATAACTGTTCATCTGCCTAGATTTCCTTTGGAGCTGACACGTGTCACCCCACTTCTTTTTCAACTTCCCATATTCTTGGAACTTTCAAACTTTCCCCGCCCAAGTACCTATCCTTGAATTTGTGACTTGTCCTTTGCCTGACTTTCCTCCGACACCTTGGCTTATCACCTTCTCTCCGACGCACCTTCTTGACCTGTGTCGGATCGACACTTTGAAAATCCCTTGTCGTCGACTTGCTGTTGAATTTCCTCTTATCCTTCTACCCTTGGTCGAAATCTCCTGTCAACAAGTGCAGGTAAAGGAAGAGGTGGTGGTCGAAAGCCTGACAAAAGTCACATCCAATGTTTCAATTGTCAGAAGTATAGTCACTATTTTAGTGATTGTCCAGAAAAGAAGAAGAATCAAGAAACTGATGCAAAGCTGGCGAAACATGAAGAAGAAGAGATGTTGCTAATGGTCACAACAAGAGATGAAGAGAGATTCCAAGATTAGTGGTACTTGGACTCAGGATGCTCATTACACATAACTGGAAGGAAATATTAGTCTATCAACATGAAGCCCTCGTTGAAGAACACGGCGAAGTTTGAAAATGACAACACTCTAGCAGCTGAAGGTTTTGGTGATGTTCTGATTATGAGGAAAGATGGCAAGAGGTCAACAATTTCCAATGTGTTGTACATACCAGGCATGAAGAGTAATTTGCTCAGTATAGGGCAGCTGGTCAAAAAGAACTGCAAGGTGTCAGTCGAAGACAGGATGATGAGAGTTCTTGACTCAAGTGGTAGGTTAATCTTAAAGGCTCAAATTTCTCAGAATAGGACCTTCAAGATTGAACTCAATATGATGGAGCACAAGTGCCTAGCAACTGCAGCCAGTAGAGATGAGTGGTTATGGCATTTTTGATTAGGCCATCTCAACTTCAATGACATTAGAGAGCTAAAGAGAAGAAATATGGCTTCAGGATTACCTGAAATCGACATTCCAAATGAAGTTTGTGAAGAGTGTGTTCAGTCGAAACAACACAAGAATAGCTTCAGCAAGGATGTAGGAAGGGAGTGGAAGGCAATTCTGGAAGTCATATACTCTGATGTACGTGGTCCAATCTAGGTGGATTCGATTGCAGGCAACATATACTTTGTCACGTTCATAGATGATTACAGTCAAAAGTTGTGGACTTACCTCATCAAGAAGAAAAGTGATGTGATCGAGGTATTTTCCAGATTTAAATCTATGGTGGAAATACAAAGTGGTTGAAAGCTAAAGATTTTGAGGACTGATGGTGGTGGAGAGTATGTGTCGAAAGAGTTCGATGCATTATGTGAAAAAGAAGGGATTGTGCATGAGGTGGCGCCACCTTACACTCCACAACAAAATGGAATTGTAGAAAGAAAGAACAGAAGAAAGGAATCGACTTTGACGAAGTGTTTGCACCTGTTGCTAGGATCAAAACAATCAGGTTGGTTGTTGGTCTAGCAAACATGAAAATTGGTACACATGTCAGATGGACGTGAAATGTGCATTCCTTAATGGCCTCTTGGACGAAGAAGTTTATGTCGTACAACCAGGTGGGTATGTGAAACGAGGCGAAGAAAGAAAGGTGTACAGGCTGCATAAAGCCCTGTATGGACTTAAGCAAGCTCCAAGGGCTTGGAATAAGAAAATCGACAGCTTCTTAAGGGAGAAGGAATTTGTGAAGTGTACGAATGAGCATGAAGTGTATGTAAGAAGAAGCAATAGTGAATTGCTTATACTATGCCTCTATGTCGATGACCTGTTGATAACAGGAAGTTGCAAGAAGGAGATTGAAGATTTCAAACATGACCTAAGTGCGGAGTTTGAAATGTAAGACTTGGGAAATATCTCATATTTCCTTGGCATCGAATTCTACAAGACAAGTAGAGGTTTGATGATGCACCTAAGAAGATATGCAGGCAAAATACTCAAGAGATTTGAGATGCAAGATTATAACCCAACTTCGACTCTAGCTGAGATCAGATTGCAATTGTCGAAGCAGTCAGATGAAGATGATGTCGACCCAACCCAATACAGAAAACTTATTGGGTCACTTAGATACCTTTGTCACACAAGGCCCGACTTAGCATACAGTGTGAGTATGGTAAGTAGATTCATGCAGAACCTAAAGGTATCACACCTAGCAGCAACGAAGAGGATACTGAGGTATCTGAAAGGGACTCTCGACTACGGCATTTTGTTTCCTGCAGCTGATGAAGGAAAAGAATGCAAGTTAGTGGGATACACCGATTTTAGTTGGTGTAGTGATGTTGAGGATAAAAAATCCACAACTGTCTATGTGTTTATGTTAGGTGGTGCACCAGTTGCTTGGAGTTCGAGAAAGTAGCCAGTAGTGGCATTGTCATCATGTGAAACAGAGTACATAACTACTTCTCTTTGTGCATGTCAAGCAACATGGATGGTGAATCTGGTCGAAGAGATTACAGGGAAGAGGCATGGAGCAATTACCATGAAGATCGGCAGCATGTCAACAATCAACTTGGCGAAGAATCCAATAGCACAAGGTCAAAGCAAGCACATTGAAATGAGGTCCCATTATCTTCGAGAGCAGGTAGCAGAAGGGAAGATGAACTTGGAACACTGCAGAAATGGGAATCAGATTGCAGATATCATGACGAAGGGAGTGCAGGTCGAAGTTTTTAGAAGACTAAGAGCCATGATGAATGTAGACAACTTATACACAATGAATTAGGTGGTGTATTTAGTTGTAATTCCTTGTGTCGAAGCAGTGTAGCTCAACAGAAATAAGGAGTAGTCGAATTGTTATAATATGTGTGTGTTAAGTTGTAATAGTGTATTGAAGTGTCGAAGCAGGTTACTTTACACAAGATTTCGACTTAGGGCTATTTTAGTAATGTTAGCTATTTTGGGCTTTGGCTTGGGGTGCTAGCTAACCTAAATCTATAAATAGGGAGAAATCCTTATTTTGTAAATGATGAGATCATATTTTTGTAATTCACAGTTTGCAGTTGTAAGTGAAATAACAGAATTTTTGCAGTTTGTGGAAAGAGAGTTCTCTACAGAAAATTTGCTTATCTTCTTCTCCATCGCTTACTTTCTTTCTTTCTTTTTAAACTTTTCTTTTCGTTGCCATTGTGTGATTGTTAACAATCTTGAGATCAAGATTGAATAGAAGAATTCTCCATAGGTTGTGGTTGAATTCCAACAATTCTCACCCTTTTTGCTTAATATTGTCCACCATGGACATCTTGCAGATAATCAGGAGTAAAGTTGTTGTTGTGTGTGGAAGCTAGTTTGTTGGAGCTATTCTTCATTTATTTATTGTTTTATCGCAATTTAATGGGTTTAGTGTTCTGATTCTGTAACATCGAGAGCATGGCGTTTTGCTATGTTTTGAGTTAATGTTGAACTATGTTGTTTGAAGTTGAGTAATTTCTTTACAAAGTTTAAAACTAAGTTGTTATGATATGATTTTCCACTACATGTTGGCAAATGTTTTGAAAGTTGTTGTTGGGTTGTCGAGGTGACACCTTAAATTGTCTATTAAACCTTTTCATATAAGTTTTAGGGTTTATGGTGTTACAAACAGCAACACATGTATATGATAACACTTCTTTCAAATAATCTCATGGGTTTGATAAACCCAGATGGTGAGGTCTATCTCGGGTTATCGCAGATAACACATATTGCCTGTGTTGGACCATTGTAGATTTTATTTGTTTATATTTTATTGTCGTTGACATTATTTTGGGGTTGTATTAAATTATTTGTACATCATTGACACTTTACCTTAATATTGCATTAGATGAAAATTAGAATTACATTAATGCAGGATGAACATAACTTATCATGAACATTGCTTAACATAACTTAACATGAAAATAACAAGAACATAACTTAAACATAAATAGATTCAGGACGCTTCAACATCTTGATAATATCATTGACGGATCTCACAATTGTCGCATCTACCTTGATTGGACTTTTCGTTTCCTATCAGTGAAATTTGCTCAAAATTACTTTTAAATCTACACCAGTTTTCAACTCAAAGTCGTTGAACTCCACCTTTCCTTCATCATTTATCGATGATGAACGATACTCAATCTTAACCACCCTTCTGTTGTTTGTATAATGCAAGAAATGATCTAGTTTGGATTTCAGAACATCAAGTGGGGTGTCCTCTGTGAGCCTAAAATAATAGAAGGGTTCACCCCGTTAAAGTACACAAATGCGAGATACCAAAATTGAGACATTGCGAGGTGTTTTTGTTAGCAACATATGAGACATATTAATATAAGTTATAAATCATTATAGTCTACACAAAAGTGTCGGCAAAATCACAACTGCACATCAAGAGGAATGTCATGTATGAGCCTAAAATTAATAGAAGGACTTAGATCGTTCATATGGAAAATGAACCCTAATAATCCAGAGTTTGGCCTGAGCGTTTATTAGCAGAAATCCGTTTATCACTCGAGCACAAATACTTGATTTATTGCAAGATGTTTTAATTAACGAACATATTAAACATACTTATATAAATTATAAAGGGTTAATACCCCTTTTGGACCCTGCCATATAGGCCAAATCCCAAAAACAACCCTGTAAAAAAAAAAAACACAGATTCCATCCCTGCCATTTGTAGATTCCCTCGTTTTGCCCCCTGAGTGGATTTGGTCAACCATATTGATGACATGGCGCTGCTTAGTTGGAATTTTATTTATTTTTTATTTATTTAATTACACACGTGGCATTTTTATTAATATTTTAATATTTAATATTTTTTATTTTTTTTATTTATTTTTTATTTT
>JALAZF010000110.1:0-427500 GCA_022829125.1 Lathyrus tuberosus | reverse complement strand
TTTTTTTTACAGGGTTGTTTTTGGAATTTGGCCTATATGGCAGGGTCCAAAAGGGGTATTAACCCACATTATGGTTTACACAAAAATGTTAGCGCAATCAAAACTATATAAAAAATATCTGCAAAATCACCAATTTTTTTTAAAGAATCTAGTAAAAACATATATTGGATTTTTTGTTACCACTACCGAAATTTTTACAATGACGGATTAATGAAAAAAAATTAAGAGGTATTTTTGCCTTTCTGAAAATATGTGGGGTCGTAAGGTCTAAATTGGGGTGGCGGTAGATTCACGAAAATTTTGAGGGGTTGTCATTACTGAGAGAGTTAGCAGAAGTGATCAATGGCGCAATTCTGGAAGCCAGGGACGGAAAAGCCTGAAGCTCAGGTGGTAGACGACGAAGAAGGCGGTGTTCTATTCTTACCAGGTTCCAACTCTCTCTCTTCTTCTGGCTATGGCTACGCTAGTATCGAGAAACAACGCCAACGGTTACCTGTCTACAAGTACCGTACCGCCATTCTCTACTTGGTGGAGACTCACGCCACCACCATCATCGTCGGCGAAACCGGTAGTGGCAAAACCACTCAAATCCCTCAGGTGTTCTTCTATTCAATTTCCACTATTCCAAATTCAAATTCAAATTCAATTTGAGAATTACTCTTGAACGAACTGCAGTACCTGATAGAGGCGGGTTGGGCTGCCGGTGGACGACTCATTGCTTGTACTCAACCTAGAAGACTTGCTGTTCAGGTTCACTTCACTCTCCTTTCTTCATTTCATTCTTTTTTTTTTGTGGTGTTGCGATTCTCGATAATAGTGTTCACATTTCACAGGCTGTTTCTTCTAGAGTTGCTCAGGAGATGGGAGTCAAACTTGGGGATCAAGTTGGATACACCATAAGGTTTGAAGATGTTACGAAACAAGTGAGACTTGCTATCCCTTCTATTACTTACTCAGTGTGTGATTACTTCTGCAATGACGAAAATTGATTTTGAATGAATTGATTATGCAAAATCAAGTTTGGTGTGAGTTAAATTTAAGTGATTATTGCGTTGCAAAGGTACGGGTACGTACCCAGCACCCGTACCAGGTACTGGTACGGAATACGACATTTTTAGAAAAACCAAAGTACGGGTACGCGAGTATATATCAATATGTGCTCTGATTTCTCTCAGTAGAAGATGAAGAATTTGGTTGTGCAAGGAGTTTCAATGCAATGGATTGAAGTTTAGGGATTGAATATCCAAAAGTTATTCACCATTTCTTTGGTTTCAAGATCCATCGATCTTGCAACGAATCAAATTGACCAAACACTACATTGGCACTTAAAAAAGCCCATTAAAAAAAGGCATATAACAATACCATTAGAAGATAAAAATTGAGTCCGCGTACCCAGTATATACCCAATATGTACCCGCTGAAGTACCAACTTAAAAGAAAAATAAAAAAAAATAGGTACGGTGTTGGTACGTACCATACGAGTACCGTACGCGTACCGGTACCTGGTACGTGCCCAGTACTGGTACTTTATCTAAAATGAAGTACCCGTGCTTCACAGAGTGATTAATGTTTGAATACATGTGGATTATGTGATAAGTAGATTAGATTAGATGGAGTAAAAGTAGATTTAGGTGGTTTCGGCTTGTAGAGAGAAGACATGTAGATTCTGTGATAAGGTGAGTATTAGATGGACTGAAGTCAAACAAATAGAGAAAGAGGAAGAAGACCTAAAAAGACTATAAGAGAAGTTATTAAGATAGATCTCGAGATTAACGATTTGGATAGAAGTATGATCCTGGATATAGAATTATAGCCAAAGTTGACCCATGTAGGCGACCCCACTTAGTGGGATAAGGCTTGGTTGTTGTTGTTGTTGTTGTTGTACTGTTTGAATACATTCATGTACACGGAGTTGAACTATAAATTTAAGGTTAAAAATCACTTGTAGAGGCAAAAGCTCGAAATTCTAGCTTTAAATGAGAATCAATTTGGAATCAAAATCAATCAATTCTGCTCGAGAACATCCAAACATGTCAAAATCAATTCTAGGTCGCCAAAATCAATTTTGCTTTTTATGGAAGTGGAACCAAACATACACTTTTATATGATGATGATGATGATGTTGATGGTGGTGGTGAATGATGATATATCTTTGACATACACATTAACGACTTTTTTGGGTTTTTTGACAGTGCAGGATGAAACAGTTTTAAAATTTGTAACCGATGGGGTGCTCCTAAGGGAGATGATGAATGATCCTCTTTTGACAAAGTATAGGTACTGGATTCAAATGTTACACTTTTTCCTGGTTTTTAAGTATGAAAGTGATTCTGTTCCATTTTACTCCTCTGAACTTGAATTTGAATGCGCTTAAACACTTGTTTTGTACAGTGTTATAATGGTGGATGAAGCTCATGAGAGGTCCATTTCAACCGACATCTTACTTGGACTATTGAAAAAGGTATAAACTACAGAAATCTGCAAGATATATTTATGGTGAAAAATGTTGTCTTCTTTATTTTGAGGAAGTAGCTGTTGGCCTCTTATTTATTTTCTCCACAATTCATGAATCTTTTAAACCATATATTTTCTGTTTGTTACTTTTCTAGATCCAACGGCGTCGGCCAGAGTTGCGATTAATTATTGCATCTGCTACTATTGAAGCCAAATCAATGGCTGACTTCTTCCGCCCAAGGTTTTCTTCCTATCTTGCTTTAATTCAGTTGTTCAGATTTTCATTTTCATGTTAACACTCTTATATTAGTGATATCTGTAAACTTTATATTCATAAAAAATGTCACTAAATTTTATGTGGAAAATAAGCTAAACAGCACATATCTGATTGCCTGGTTCATATTTAGGCAGTTAAAATATGTAAGCAACAAAAAGTCAAAAAGCATGCTTTTTCTTCCAGTCCTAAGGCATTACTGTATTAATGGTTTGTTATGCTAAAGTGTTCTCGTAAAAATGATCTTGTGGTGTTGGGTTGTTGTATCACCGAAGTTTTAGCAACATTTTCAATCTTGTAACTCTCTGCTACACCCACAAAATCAAAGAGAATATATGTTATATATACATATACATATATAGGGAACGGTTCTAGTGAAAACACTTTGTTATTATGAGAAACGAGAACAACGAATAATAAACCATGGATCAACATTAATGAAATCGGTGGTCCATAATTTGTCTCTTGGTTGGGTACATTACAACCCTATCTCGCATATCAGTTATTGTCAGTTGCAACATAACCTTTATTCATAGGCCACATACGTTTAGTTAGATATTGAGCTCTCTTTACGGAAGAATTTGAAATTAGTTGTCACTATTAGAGTTTGGTCTAACTCATCCTTACAAAACTGGCCTAACTCATCCTTACAAAACCACCTTGTAAGGTGAGGGGTGTTACTCTATATAAACTCTTTCAATGCTCTATCTCCAACCAATGTGGGACTTAGGATCTTCCTAATAGTCACCTCTATTGATTTTATTAGGGCCAAATAGTCCCATCAATTGTGATAAATTTGTAAAACTTGGTCAGACACTTGAATTAAAGAGGTAGTGCACCTCTTCCGGTTGGCTTATCACTTTTCTCATTTGGTCAGTGCACCTCTTCCAGATTCACTTCCAATCCAAGCTATTTTTGTTTATAACCTTTAGGATTATGCACTATACCTGCTATTATATGGAATGTAGTACGGCAGTATTACTGAACTGTATGATGTTAAAAGTTTGGTTCCTGTTTTTTTTGTCATGAGTACTCAGGTTTTAATAATTACATTATAAAATGTGCGTCGTTTAACAGAAAAAAGCGTCGAGAACCTGAAAATGAGGAGAATGGACTAAAAGTTGAACCTGCAATCTTATCAGTCGAGGTACTTTTTAGATGTGCAACTCATGCTTGCATGTCCCCTGTTTCTCTAAGTGCATTTCTTTGAAGCTAAACACGATTAAATTGAAGGTTATGTTAATCTAAATTTTCTTTCTGATATGGTTAATGTATCAGTTTCTCTCTAGTTCTCAGCCCATGGTTATTACAAAGTTGTATCTGATTTGCAAATGGAAGCTGCCACTATATTTCTTTTCTTCTATTTAATATCAATAATATTACCTTTCAAAAAGTAAATGTCATTCTATAGAACCTGAACGACATCATTATTTCGATATTTAGTTGAGAAATTACCATGCCTTTGTGCTTTATAGGTTAACGTATTCAACTTAGAAATTACCATGCCTTTGTGCTTTATAGGTTAACGTATTCAACTTAGAAATAAAGCATGTTTTATATTTTTCAGGGAAGAGGCTTCAATGTACAAATTAATTTTGCTGAGGAACCCTTCCATGACTACATTCAGGCTGCTGTTTCAACCGTACTCTCGATCCATGAGCGGGTATTTTAAATTCATTGAAATCGGATAGTTTTAACCAATTTGTTCTATTTTTGAGGCATTTAATTCTGTGTCTGTCAATGATGTTTAAACCTGTCTTGGTCATGGACACCAAAATATTAGTGTTCATTTTGATTCTGATAATAAATTCTGGACTCTTCATTGGCGAATCTAACACACACTAATTTAAGCATTTCTACTGTTGATATAAGCAGAAAGTCAGATATATATTAGTCAAACAAATTAGAATGGGATGTAATTGTGGTTTTTGTCTATACTATATTATCTCTCTATAGGAATCCACCGGAGATGTTCTAGTATTCCTTACCGGTCAAGATGATATTGATGCTGCTGCTCATTTACTCAATGAAGACATTCAAACTAATCGAAAGCACTCAGGTATACACCCGAAATAGTTCTTATCTGATTAAGTTTTGATCTCCACAATTACTTGCAAGTAAAAATATTCTTAAAAAAAACACTTACAACTAAAGTAAACGAGCAACATAAGTATATAAATTTAATTTTTCTAAACCAAGCACATTGAAAACGATTTTCATATGTGCACATAATTATGCTTACAACCAGATAGCCCGGCAATACTTTGAATTTTCTTTTGCTCCAGGGTTGGTTGTTTTGCCTCTCTATTCAGGACTGCCACGTGCTGATCAGGTCAGAAATACATCTGTGGATTTAGTTTCAAAATTTGTCAGTATTATTTAAATAAAATTTCTGAATGTATTGATACATTTTTTTACTTTCTCTTAGGAGTTAGTGTTTTCTCCAACCCCTAGAGGAAAGAGGAAAGTAGTAATTTCTACTAATATAGCAGAGACATCACTCACATTGGAGGTAACATCCATCTGTTCTTCAACATGTCTGACCTTTATTAAAGAAAACAAAGTGCTACTTATATATTCATATTTTTTCTAATTGTGCAGGGCATTGTCTATGTAGTTGACAGTGGATTCTCAAAACAGCGGTTCTACAATCCGGTATTTCCATTCTGTTGTTTCTATGAAAATACATATAGTAATGTGCCAGTGATGATTTGGTCCTGTTGTTGTTTATAAATGTCATTTTGTTCATTTTGAAGTTACAAAAGCACTGGATTAATACTCCGCCCTTATATTTATGCTTGCATTCAATTTCATTTGGTCATATGCAAGTTTCATCTAACACTTCTATTGCATATGGGTTGTACTCACTTTTCACTTCTGTGCTTGTACTTTCTTTGTTAATTTTCCATATGACAATTTTAAACAATCTAGTGTTGATTCATGAAGTTTTTTAAAACCTTAAGCATTTCAATGTATTTGGATGAAAGTTCCTAATTATGGGTCACTTTTGAATTCTAAATGAACATTTGTTTTTATACCCTAATAAGCTAATATGCAGTTAATATGAACTTATCCACTACATTTTGATTTATTTTAGATGTCCTGCTAGTAACATTATTTTTAATAAGTCTTCCCTTCTCAACTCGTTTTCTTCCTTTCTCAGTTATCTTGCTATCACTAGTGTAATTTTCTTCCTTCTTTTGTACAGGTTTCTGATATTGAAAATCTGGTTGTGGCACCAATATCTAGGGCATCTGCTAGACAAAGAGCTGGTAGGGCTGGACGAGTTCGACCAGGAAAGTGTTACAGGTGTCTGACTGAATGTAGATAATTTCTTTCTGATGGTTTGGGAACATTTTCTCGATGATGATTTTTTTCTTCTGATTAACTCATGGAAGAACATGCCCCACTGTTAATCTATAAATATCTATGCATTAACATACTATCTACCAAAGTTTTTTTGTGAAAGCATGAATATCTGGTTACACTTTCAACTAAAGGAAATGCTTTTCCTCTGCTGTTTATGTTTTGTTTTTGAAAACTCGGTATCCGGCCTTAGGACCGACTAATCCAAGGGACCAATCCCACAGTTTACTAGCGGGAGGCCCAATTGAAGCCAGAGCTATGGGCTGACCTAACACATGAATTGTTGGCACCTGCGAGATTCAAATCTGAAACCTTGAGAGGAACACATAGTTGTTTCACGCCAAATGTCTTTTATAAAAAAGCAATAACATGCTTTAAAGTATTTGACTATTATAGTTTTCCTTATTTCAAATATTACGTAAGAACTAAATATACTGCTGAAGGCAGTTTCAATTAAGAAAGATGTTGACAGCGTGTAGATTTTTACTAGTTTTTGGCTTATTTGGTTTTATCAGAATACTCTCATTTTTGAAGAGCTACTCTCTGGCCATATATTTTCTTTGGGATTTATGCTTCTCATTGGTCTTCTGCTCATGGTTGATTCAATTTCAATGTGCTTTTTGTTTCTGATATATAAAATGATTGGACACCCTTGTGCTTTTCTTATTCTTCTTTTGTCCATTTTATTTTTATTTTTTGGAGGATATTTTATCCAGTCCACTCTGAAGCCTTACCCTGTATATCGATGTTTATAAACCGTGACTCTGATAGGAACTAATATTGAAATTGCAATTGGTATTTTGTCATGATGTTAACTACGACATTTATCTTCTTACCTTTCATTGTTCACATGATTATAACCAGGCTATACACAGAAGAATATTTTCTTAGCCACATGTCTGTTGAGGGAATTCCAGAGATACAGAGATCTAATCTTGTCTCCTGTGTAATCCAGGTCTGTTATTATGGTATAATTTCAATTCATCTATTTTTTTAAGACCAGTTTTTTTTCTTATGGTAGCACTGCTCGCACTGCCATCACTGGTTATTTATTTTTCTCCAGTATTTTTATGATCAATGCAAATGATGACTACTGATTAATTAGTTACATCAAAGATAGAAGATTTATCATGATTTTATTCAAATTTCAAAAAGTGTAATTATAAGTGCATCTGCTCCCCTTATGATAATTCGCGACTAAAATTTGTCTAGATTAACCGGAGATAGAAAAAGATGAGGTTTTGATTTGAAACTCTGCTGTTTTTGATAGTTCATTTTACTAGCTCTTTTCTTGCAATGAATTGACTTTTTTGACTGGTCTGGTTGAATTGAACTTTACATTTCACTAGCCTTTTAACTTAAACATTCTTGTTGAATTGTAAGATTATTATTACTTCTTTTTGTTGCTATCATGTGATCATTATTGAGGGTTTTCCACTTCTAAAATTGAAGGTTGAAATGATTGAACAGGTTTTTTGCATCTTTCAGCCTTTGTTTCCTGGTTGTGTATTACTTTTTTATTTTATTAAATTTCTCCTTATATCCTGAATGATAAAGGAAGGCAGTCCTGTGTTCAATGAGGTATATGGCTGATATAATCCCCTTTTAGTGCTATTACAGAGTATTGTTGCTGGAATTGGGTGCGTTTTGGTGTGTGTATTATAGGTAAATTTTGTGGTTGATCCTAAATATAATTACTTAATACATTTTTTTTGATGATTCCCAGTTAAAGGCTTTGGGAATCGATAATATATTGGGATTTGACTGGCCAGCATCTCCATCACCCGAAGCAATGATCCGAGCACTGGAAGTTCTCTACTCACTTGCGATCTTGGATGATGATGCCAAGCTTACTTCACCAACTGGATTTCAAATTGCAGAAATTCCACTTGTATGTTATGGATACCACTAAAGTCATGTTTTCATTCTTTTGTTGAATACTTCGTGTTGATTTATAGAAAAGTAAAGAATTGTTTTGTTCATTGTGGGGACTGAGTTATTCTAAGTACACCATACAATACATAACAGATAGCACAAAAGAATAACAGAACAAAGAATAAAAAACTGAGAATTTATGACTTTAGACTCATTTCTATTAGTTTAGTTAGGAACTTTGCCTTTAAATGATAAATCAAGAATCCAGTTATAGAGTCTTATGCGGTACTTTATCATGCATTTCTTACAACTTTACTAATGTCTGATTAATGTAATGTGATTTTTGCCAGGAACCTATGATCTCAAAAATGATAATAGCTTCTAGTCAACTCGGATGCTCAGAGGAGATACTCACAATTGCCGCGGCACTTTCCGTCCAAGTAAAGTTTTTTTGCTCTAGTCATGAACGATTTTGTCTTGAAAGAAATTTTCAGTTTTCATGCTGAGGATTGGAATGTAAAATGAGATCTATCTAAACAGCATTAAAGAAACATAGCTGAACATAAATGTAGTAATAGAGCAGTTGATCTCAGTTTCAATTTATCTATGCCTGCAGTCTATCTGGATCTCAGGGAGAGGGATACAAAAGGAATCAGATGAAGCAAAATTGAGATTTGCTGCTGCCGAGGTACTCTAGGTTTAATTTTTCTGTTTTCATTCTCCTCTCTCCCACACAATGTTACTCCCTTTCACTGTTTATACATGTAGCTTCCTCTGTGCATTATTTCCTTGTCAAACTTTTAATGGTTCTTCAATCATCAGCTTTTCTACTGTGCATTACAAGTGTTTTTCTATAGCAATATGCTATATGAACTGTTTTTTATTTATAATTTAGTTTGATCTTTTAATAAATTATACAGGGTGACCATGTAACATTTCTAAATGTCTACAAAGGTTTTCATCTGTCTCGGAAATCATCACAGTGGTGTCACAAGCATTTTGTGAACTACCATGCCATGGTGTGTATGTATTCAGCGATTATGCACATTGTAGCCTTTTCAGTTCAGTTTTCACCAATTCATGTTGACATGGGTGTTTAAATTGCACAGAAAAAGGTTGTCGAAGTTAGAGAACAACTCAAAAGAATTGCACAGAGGATAGGCTTAGTCTTAAAATCCTGCGACAGTGATATGCAGGTTGTTAAGAAAGCGGTTACTGCTGGCTTTTTTGCTAATGCATGTCGTCTTGAAGTGAGTACTTCCTGAGATATCAGGATGCCGCATTTTCTTTTCGATTCATAATTGTATATTACGCTTTTCACATTAATATTGTGCCAAACAAAATAATTTAACTTAACTTATATTTATCTATTTCTCTACTTTTTTAAAAGCCATACAGTCCTGATGGGATGTACAAGACGCTAAGAGGATCAGAAGAAGTATATATTCACCCATCATCAGTGCTATTCAGGTAGTAAGAAAAATCAAGTTTGTGAAAACTCTATCTACTGTGTGTTGGTTTATTCACCGTTAGTTTTGGATGACTGTCGATTAAAAATTATGTTCTTTTGCAGAGTAAATCCAAAGTGGGTTATATTCAATTCTCTAGTATCAACTGATCGGAAATATATGCGCAATGTGATGACAATAGATCCCTCATGGCTATTGGAAGCTGCTCCTCACTTCTACCAGTTGCAGAAACCTAATCTTCTTCACTAATTACCTTAGCCTTATTGATAAGTCGAGAGTCTAGTAAAGCAGATTAACTAGTGATGTGGGGATTAAGATAGAAACTTCTCATTAGTTATTAATTAATCTTGCGTAAATTACTGAAACAGATTTGGTGCAGTTGATATAAAGTCTACATACAAGGACCCTGTTAAAAAAGTCAATTTTCAAGGAATGGCTGTGATTTGACATACACAGGCACAACTTTTTTTTAAAAAAGTCAATTTTTTAAAAAAATTTATTGCTTGTTTAATCCAAGTCGAATCTTTAATCATTGAAATTGATTACTACATTTAATTCGTGATATTTTAGAAATAGTCTTGGTTAAAATTGCCATTTAGATTAATTTTTGAGCCTTACATTTGAATGATAAAAAAAATGGTTTTGTATGGTAGATGATAAGTCAGTGAGCGTTTGTTTGTAATTTTTGCAGAGTTAGATCAACCACTATTGCTATGTAGACTTTTGGTCGAATTTATTAAGTAGTGAGCCTTGCATTTGAATGATAATAAAAGAGAATTTCTTACTGCACCTTTTGGGCTTCTTCGGTACTCTACATGCTGACTAAAATGACTCTCTGATTCTGGAGTTGTATCTCCGGACGTATTTTTTTTTCAATTTTTTTTATTTAATTTCGTAGATGTATTTATAGAATACTTCCGTATGCATATTTACGAAAAAAAATTCAGAAATAGAATACCAGAAAATCAACATTGCAACAATAAAATCAACATTCATAAAATTAAATCGGCGTTGCATTGATGATTTTGACAGAAATTTAAATATTATATTTCAATAGTCCGATGGACGCTTGCACATCTCTAAGATGTCATCGACCGTTCTTCGGACCGTCGCCTCCAACTCGAGTGAAATTTTCTCTTTGAAACCGAAACATGTTTGCCACATCGCTCTAACATCGTCTTGATTCTTGAGCTCAAACTTGCTGTAAACAACGTTTCTGTCGTCAACTGAAGGTGCACGAGACCAAAGCTTCACAACCTTTCGTTTGTCATTGTAAAGTAGACCATATTTGATCTCGTTTATGATATCAGCGAGGGGGGGTGAGATCCATGACCTTGAACGTCCTCCCGGGTGTTTTGCCGTCAGAAAAGGAGACACTTGCGGCATACCAACGGATTTTGATTTCAAACAATTGAGACATTTTTGCATTTGTGTGAAAGATAACAAATGAAACCCCAAATTTATAGAAAACCTAGGTGAATATGGACCAACCATTTTCTGTCAAACTTGTTTCCGGAGCTATATCCATGAAACGACCCTATAATTATTGGCTCCGGATATGTATCTCCGGAACTTCCACTGAAACTGCAAAATTAAGAACCTTCCGTAGATACATATCCGAAAGTTTCCCTGCTACATTTTAAAATCAGAACTCAATATAGAAGCACATCATAATAGACAAATAAAAAGCATATGTCCAAAAATAAGGCATGAGAATAAAATGTGACTATTTTGCACTTCAAAAATTTACAATTAGTCGTCCGATTATACAAGAATTCAAAACGAATCAAAACAAGTGTCGCCGGCTAAATCTATTGGTGGTACCCCTTTGGACTTTTCCGCATTCGATTCCTTTTCAATGTTGTTCAATCTTTCGAATTCGTGCATCCTTTCAACAAAACGATCCGGCCACGTCTCGACATTAGGGGTTGAATGAGTCAGAGTCGTCAATTTCGGTGATGTAGGTGGTATGGGGCATCCCGATTTCAATTAAACCTGTACAAAATGTCTTGATTTTGCCAGCCATCCAATACACATGATGCGATCATTTGGATTTTGAGGTGGTGTAGTGCGGAGTGGGAAAAAGGTTTTCGAAAACCCGTATCGCGTCAAGTCAATGCACACCTTATCATATGCACATGCAATAAGATGACCCATATCAGAGAAGATCATCCATTTTGACACCGGTGCCAGACCACTCAAGCAAGGAACAAGAGATTCATAAACCGCATCAAATTTTTCTTTCTCTCCATACAACCGCGTATACGATTCTTTATGCGTCTTCAACTCTTGGATTAGTTGATGACGGACAAGCGCATGGCTATCCTCTCCTTTACCAAGCAAAGTTGAAACGGCTCGGTAACCGCAATTACCACCCCCTTCAACATTGACGATACGGTCAATGTATTTGTGCATAAAAACCGGCATCTCGTCGATGAATGGAATTTTCGGTTGAATCGGGGTCGGAGGCGGTTTGCTTATGCGGGCTCCTTTCATGACACTTTTTTGAGATTTAGGAGTCGGTGATTCGGGATAAAGTTTGTCAACGTGCTCACAATAAGAAGGAGACCGTGTAGTCGAGTTGTCATTCGGTGTATGCTTCATTTTCTTCGGAGCACCTTTTGTCTTTACTGGTTGAGAAGGCAGTTTCATGTCGGTTGTTTCGGGATAGGCAATCTTCCTCAATTGTTCTTTGATGTGGAGTTTTATGTTGTCACCGTCCTTTGAGAATCTCTCTTGTATCGCTTCCCATTCGGTCAAAATAGAGATATTCGGTTTACCTCCTTCCATGCAACCATCATCATCAAAACTAAGTCTTTTCCAATGAGGGAAAACTTTGTCCATTCTTATTGGCTCACCTAGTTTCAACTTTTTAGCAATAACACAAGCACACGAAAGACCATAGGTTTTCACAATAGTGCAACCACACTTTGCGCTATCGGAACCTACAGTTTCAGCTCGTTTGGCCTCGTGAAAAAGATAGTTCAAACCCGGCCAAGACATATTGCCGATCAATTGAGAATAAAGAATGTTGTCTTTAAATCGATGTTCTAATATCGTTATACTCCGACCGAATGTTGTTTGTATCTCATTATGTTAGTTTTTAATCATGAGATTTACGGAGTCCCAATCTCGATCCAAATCCCCCTTGCTATTACCCAACCAATTATTCAAATTAGCATAGGCCGACTCAACTCTGTTGGTGGTTGTATTTCCAAGGTGTCGGACATTATCAGTCCACACACAAACTATCTTCTCCTTCACCTGATCAAGAATGGTGCTTTCAACGTATTTCAATAAAGCAGGATATTTTCACACACTTTCTGGAATTGAATGATGGAATCGACATATAATTCTTTTGTGGAAGAATTTAGTATACGATTCCATGCATGCATTATTTTTTCAACAATCACACCGGCCTTCACAAATTTTCCACCTTTGGAATCTACTTGTTTCGCCCCCACCGCGGGTTTAAACCGACTTCTCACATTCTTTGTTATGTGATATCGACAAAGTAATGCATTAGAAGAATGAAATACCTTTGCAACCACATTCATCAACGCGGTATCGCGGTCAGTAACAATAACTTTAGGCATCTCAACTTGGTCCTTCAAAAGTGACCGACACACATCTAATGCCCATGTAAAATTGTCCTCTTTTTCACACTCGAGAATAGAAAAACCAACGACATATGTCTTCTCGGTAGACGTAACACCAACCATCTCAAATAAAGGAACTCTATACTTGTTGGTCTTGTAGGTAGAATCAAGAATGAGCACTGTCGAGAACGTGTTGAACAACTTTATCGAATCCGGAGGAGTCCATAAAATACCTCGGACCGTAACTCCATCGTCGCAAGTTCTGTATTGGGACACGTAACTGTTATCATCCAACAATTTCAACAATTGTTGCATCTCACTTCTATCTCCCCTAATCGCCTTGTTGGTGCGGTACCGAATGTTATACACTTGCCTTATATTTGATATATTGTCAGGTTCCTTCTGTTTCAATGTGGCAAGTATATTTTTCGTTTGGACAAGATTCAAGGTCATGTCACTAATACATGTCTTCTCTTTCGGCTTGAGCCGACATACACTAGGATGACCTTGTAACTTTAAGCACAAATCATGGTTATGCAAACCACAAATAACACTAAATTTCCACTTTTTGCTACTCAACATGTAACCACGAAGCTTAAACGGACACTCACATTTTCTACTACCTGTATCTTCTCTCTTAAATTTTCGGAGAGGAGTCTGATATTTCCCGCTTCTTTTGCACAACAAAGTTACAAAAGCGTTTCTTCTTTCCGAACCATTATTCGATCTTCCTATAACCACACAAAAACCAAGCCTTGTTGCAATCCTACGAATCCATGTGAGCATGCTTTCACGATCATCAAACTCTTGCTTGTTATTAAAGTCAACGCCGACATCTACCGACTTTACGACAACCCGTTGAACATTCGGAGAAACATCGTTTGTAGGAACTAATTCTTTTGAGATATTATCGGGGTGCACCATATCTATTTGTAAACAATAAGAAAAATAAGCAAAAATTACAAAGCTACTGTAAAAAAAACAGAGTGATACGTTCCAGAGATGTACATCCGGAAGTGTTCATCTTCAACACGTTCCGGAGATACAACTCTGGAAGCAACGTCAATTTTTTTCCAAAAGTTTGATGATTAATGTGAGCAATGTAGTGGACAAAGTGCAGTCTTTACCTGAAATTCGATCATCTCTTGCTCCTTGTGATTTGTTGCACGAAAAAGTTGGAGTTTTGGAGTGAAAATGATATTGATAGTATAGGGTTTTTTAGATTGGTGAAGTGAGTATGGAAGAAGAAAAGACAACAATGGGGGAGTGATCATGCAAGTTTAAAATATAGCAGAGACTTCCGGAGCTGTATCTACAGAACATTCTGGCGCTCAGACGTTCCGGAGGTACATATCCAGAAGTTTCCTTGAACTGAATTATTTTGAAGTTTTCTCAACGTATACCAGTAGAAAATGATTCCGTATATATAGTTCTAGAAACAACCAAATTTTGGCAAAAAAAATGTGCGTCCAAATGTGTATCTCTAAAAATAGAGGGTATAAAAAAAATTTCACTAAGTACCTAAGAAGCCCAAGAGATGGGATAAAAAATTCTCTAATAAAAATGGTTTATATGGTCGAGAATAAGTTAGAGAGCGTTGGTTTGTATAGAGAGTTAAATCATCCACTATTGCCATGCAGACTTTTGCATGCTGATAAATTAATAGACAACCTGAATTAACTACCTAAAAAAAGATGATTGGATATGCTCTCTTTTAAAGAACTTTTTTTTCTCCTCTTCTCTCCTTCAGCGTTTTTGCTTATTTCCGTAAGACGTTATCAGCATAAAAGTCTAATTATTAAAAGTAATATTTGATCTTTGTTTTTTTTTTTTTTACATTCTTCATTTTGAATTATGAGATTATATTATATCTTATTGAATAATTAAATATCTATAAAAGATTATTTTCTGATAATTCTTGAAGAACTTATCCAACATCTTAAAAATAACAAAAAGAAAAGAAAAGAAAAGAAAATTGTTATATAATTTTCTGAAGAACTTATTAAACATAAGATAACAAAAAATAATAATTTTTATATAAGAACTTATTTAATTGAAGGATAGTAAAATAACAATTTGTTTTGATTTTTGAAGAATTTATAAGGTATTTTTAAAGGATAGCAACATAACAATTTGTTATATAGTTTTTGAAGAATTTATAAAACATCTCTCGAAGATAGCAAAATAACACTTTGTTAGAATTTATAAAGCATCCTAAAAAATAGCACAATAGCAATTTGTTATATAATTTAGGAAGGATAGCAAAATAACATTTTAATATATAGTTTTTGAAGAACTTATAAAGTATCTCTGAAAAATTGTACGCTGAATATTTTTTTTTGAATTATAAAATTGTGTATGTTATATTCAATAATTTTATATATTTGAATTATTGTAAAACATTTTTTTTAAAACTTCTTAAAATTGTTACATATACTCATTCTAGACAATAATTATAAAAAAATGAAGATTTTAAAATGTAGGTTTATTTTATTTATTTAAAAGTATTCTTAAGTTATAGAATCAAATATCTGTTTTAATGGAGTTTTTGTGTTAGGTTTACTTATGAATAATTATTTGTGGTATTAAAATTTTAAAATTAGTCTTGATTTCAATAATTAATCGAGTAATTGTGTAGAAGTGAGCTATATTTTATTATAGCAGAATGTTTTGTGAGTATAAAATATATTAATATCTACTTTTATTTTGAGTAGAATATAGGGGCGTGCATATAATATTTATATTATGATTATAAAATTTTATATATATATATATATATATATATATATATATATATATTGTTTACTAACAGCCATAAATTTGTGAAATTGTTTTCTCAACTAAAAAAATCATGAACATGTATCATGATGTGAAAACTAGCATTGAAGAACCAGAAGTTTCTTCAATCCAATAAATTTTGTGTTTCTACCAGAAATTAAAAATATGAGAATTCATTACATTAATTGTTGCATCGACTAAAATATCATGCAAATATTTATTATCTATTCACAATCAAAAGTTTGTGAAGTTGTTCTCTTATAGTACGACCTCAATTTTTGAATTTTTCTGAACTTTCTTGATAAGTATCACATATATTATTAAAATTGATATTGAACATCTTGTAGCACATGTTCATAAAAAAGGACTTGAAGATTCATTCTTTAGACATCTAAAGTTAATTGTATGATTTCTACTTGTGATATCATAAATTCTAAATTATATATTTGAAACACACAAAATATGAATATTAAGATATTTATTTGCATTAAGCCAACAAGTTAATATATGTTAATTCTCCCCTTAACTTACAAAATATTTTATGTTAATAACCTAATACGTCTCATCTAAAAACTTTTTGGATGTGTTGTGATTATTCAATTGCTCTAATAATAGTATGCTAAGATGAGTTTTGAAAGAATGTTAAAAAAATGTATTTTATATGAACCCCTATTTGAGTATATATATATATATATATATATATATATATATATATATATATATATATATATATATATATACATACTTGTTTTGAAACTTAGTAGGCTGATTATCAGTTGATAAATTAATTTTCTCAATATTAGGGGGAGAGAATAAACCACTAAAAGTGTGAATCAGAAATTCAAATGAATAATTTGTAATAAAATATTACTATATCATTTTGATCCTCGAAGTTCAAAACACAATTCATTTGTAAAGTTTATGAAAAAAATATATCAGCCGCTAGTACTCCACTCAAATTGCATTCTCCTATTGGACAACCTAATATTGCAAATGAATTATAATCGCATATGAAGTGTGGTGGAAAAGTTGGTTCCAATGTTAAAAGTTCTATACCAAGAAAAGAAACTAAAGTTAATGATGACCCAAGTGACACAATTCAATTGTAAACTAAGAGCACTTTGAAATAATTTATTTTTGAGTTCCAGAAGAACTAACCAGGTACCTGAAACTTATGAAAATTAAGAGATCTCGATAACTTATGTCATGATAAAATATGATGGAACCAAAATAAAGTAAATATTGATAATGTCTTTGTAGATAATATAACGCTAAAGATGATAATGATAACGAGGATCATGAGTCAAAGTCTATTAAATATCGTAAACAATGTGATAATTGACCCAAATAAACATATTCAATTGAAGAAGAATTAAACTCACTTTACAAGTGACTCGATTTTGGACCTGTAGTTCTCAAGGTGTGAAACTAATAAGATATAAATGAGTTTAGTGAAAAATTAAAATAAGAATGGTGAAATTGTGAGATACGAAGCTTGAGTTGTTGATCAATAATTTTCACAAAGATTGAAGACAAAGTGAGAATTGGCACAAATAAACATATTCAATTGAAGAAGAATTAAACTCACTTTACAAGTGATTCGATTTTAGACCTGTAGTCCTAACACCTTAAGGTGTGAAACCAATAGAATATAAATGAGTTTTGTGAAAAAGTAAAATAAGAATGGTGAAATCGTGAGATACAAAGCTTGATTTATTGCTCAATAATTTTCACAAAGATCTAAGATTTATTTTGATGAAACATATTCACCTGCAATGGATACAATTCAACTTTTGATATTTAATTAGCCTTGTAGCACATTAAAGACTTTATTTGAACATGATGAATGTTGCAAACACTTATTTGTATGACTCACTTGATAGTGACATTTACATGAAACTCCCTTAAGGGTTTAATATATTAGAGATACATTTGGATCTCTAGAAAGTTACTCCATCAAATTGAACAAGTCTCTCTATGAGTTAAAACAATATGGACACATGTGGTATAATTGTCTCAATGAATATTTTTTAAGGGAGAGATATACAAGTAACTCCATATGCCTTTGTATTTTTTTTTAAAAGATCTATAAAATAATTTTCTATAATAGTTGTCTATGTAGAAGACATAAAAATATAGGAACTCCCGAAGAGATTCCGATATCTATAAATCTCTTAAATAATTAATTTGAGATAAATGACCTATAAAAGACAAAGTTATGTCTATATTTACAAATTGATCATTTGAACAGTTGAATATTTCTACATTAAGAATGTTATATAGAAAATATGTTAAAACATTCCTATATGGACAAGTCTTGTAAGTCGTGTACCCCTATGATGTTAGATCACTGGATGTGTAGAAGATTATTTTAGACCTCGAGAAGATGACGAAAAACTAATTGGTCATGAAGTACCATATCTAGTGTAATTCAAGTACTGATCTATCTTGCTAATTATACACACCACGATATATCAATTACTATTATTCTATTAGCAAGATATAATTCTTCAACTACACGAATACATTGGAACAAAGTCAAACTTATACTTCGTTATCTTAGGGGTAAATGAGCATGAGTTTGTTTTATTCCAAAGTATCCAAATTAGAATTAATTGGTTATGCTGATGCATGTTACTTGTTAGACACTCATAATGGTAGATCCCAAACAAATTATTTGTTTACTTATGGTGATACCACTATTTCATGGAGACCTAATAGCAACTTCATCTAATCATGAATTTTTTTAGCACTACATGAGGCAAGTCGAGAATGTGTTTGGTTGAGATCCCTAATTTAAGACACACAAAAAACTTGTGGTTTGTCTTCTAGAAAAATAAACGCAACAACCATATATAAAGATAATACTACATGCATCACTCAATTGAAAGATGGTTACATTAAAAGAGACCAAACTAGACATATTTCTTCAAAGTTACTTTTAACTCATGATCTTCCAAAAGGTGATGGTATAAGCATCAAACAAATTCGTTCAAGTGATAACCTTCTAGACCTTTTCTCAAAGTCACTCCCAAATAGAACTTTTAACCAACTAGTTCAAAAGATTAGTTTTTATAATCGACTAAATGATTGTTCAGCTGGGGGGGGGGGGGGGGGGGGAGAAATGATTTTTTCTTAAAAGGATATTGTACTATTTTCGCACTGAATTTTTTCTAGTAAGATTTTAACGAGACATATCCTAAACAAACATCCAAGGAAGATTGTTATGAATAATGGATGATTTTATCCCTATAATTTCCTTTCTTATTTGTAGTAATTTGTATTGATTAGTAACAACATAGTTCTCTCATAAAGAATATTGTACTCTTTCTCGTTCACTAGAATTTTTTCCACCGAGTTTTTTCTAGTAAGGTTTTAAGGAGGCATATTCTTTATGGACATCTAAGGTGGAGTGTTATAAATGACTATGGATGTCCATTAATTAGAATATTTCATGTTGATTTTCCATTTATTACCTATGTCCTATAAATAAGACTCATATTTTACTTGAAACATTCACCTTGAATGAGAATAATACAAGAAACTATACTATTCTCTTTTCTCTTCTCCATTGTTTTAATGTTATAAATAGGCTCATATATATATATATATATATATATATATATATATATATATATATATATATATATATATATATATATATATATATATATATATATATTAATTAATTAATAATATTGTAAAGCACTCTTCTTAACTTATTTGTGCCAATCACATAAATACTTAAATTTTAAGAGGTGAGAATTTTAAATTTTAAATTCCACACAAAATTAAAAAGTCAACATTAATACTAGTAATTTGAGTCTTCATCTCTATCCATCTTTCATCTATTTTTTTGTCTCTTTCATTTTGATGGAGATTCTGTATTCTAACTAATGAAAGGTTTGTAAGAAGACGATGAAATTAAAGCAAAATGCAAGCATATACTCCAAAAATGATGAAGACTTTTATTGAAAAACAAAAAAGTAAAACTACAACTCTCAATTTCTTTTCACTTTTGATCATGGGTGGAAATAGTGTAACACCCACATATAATATTCATACATCAAAACATAATATCATACATGAATCCAAGTGTTTGGTACTGAAATACCATAAGTTCCTAGTTGACACATTATATACATTACATGCCCCAAAATACCTAATACAAAAAAACTATGGCACAATGTATACAAGATGTCCCAAGACACTCAGAACTAGATCAAACAATGATCTCAAAATAATCTCCACAATGGAAGTCTTGCCATCCCAAAAAGCCAAGAAAAGTAAGGATAATCAAACGGCCTTATCCTTACCCTTCGCGGAACCTGCTGTACCTGTAATATAATCAACAACATGGGGTGAGATATTAAATCTCAGCGAGTTCCCTATCTTATGATTTCTCTCGGCTTTACAAGGTTCTAACAATCCTAACTCAAGTCCAAGGGAAAAGAGAAAGGACTTCGAGTTCACAAACTCAATTCTCACACTATAAGGAAACATGTTCATGAGTTCATCAACTCAAAATATCACTAATCAATAACCTGTACCAAGGTATCCCCTTTTCCCGTCCGCTTCTACGTCTAGAAGTCGACCCGAGTTATGGATCATTGTAGTTACTTGGCATACGAAATGGATTCGGGTTCTACGGGCCATTAACCGTTATAAACCGTCACTTCACACGGGCCATAAACCGTCACAAGTCTCTTTACCATTAGGCTCAATTGTACTCACACACGGGAATCAAACCTGCCAAGTAATTGTGCACATATTTCAGAGGAGCTCGAGACTCATGAAACGCACTCGGGTGAAACGGTTACGATTACGTGATCACACACACAAACGTGATTGTATTCGACAATCACAAGGCCACATTTGCCTTTTCTCATAACCACAAAAGTTCCACATGTTCCATACTAGCGTTTTACTCTCTCTTAGACCAATCTCGTCACGGATGCACCTTCCTACATCAAGTGCCCGAGCCTTGCCATCTAGGTTTTCTATCATAATTCTATTCACAACCTAGAATCATATCATTAGGGTTTGGGTAAGTTTTCTCACTCTTCCTAATTCATTTTAAGCATGTTATTCTCTCAATTATGTTTAAAAACAATAGATTAGGCAAGATATAACACAATCATACCACAAGTACATATAATAAATCCATTATACTTTAAACACGTTTTGGGTCTTTCCTCTGATTATTTAATCGGGCAATAAAAACCGACATTTTTCACTTCCATTGCATGGAATATTCTCGTAGCTTTCTATCGGTACCAAGAATACTTAAATCGGGTGAACGAGTCAAAAGTTATGGATTTTAAAAGAAAAGGGAATTTATTTGAAAACTCCCAGGAGCGCCCGACGCTACAAATTTCGCCCGGCGGTGCCCCCTTCGCCTCTGCTTCGCCCGGCGAAGCAGAGGCGTAAAACCTTTGTAAAAAAATCCAAAGTTTACAGAATCAAAACTAGCAGCGCCCCTTGACCATCGCCCGGCGGAGCAGAGGCGCACGCCTTGCGTCGCCCGACGCTATAAGCACCGCCCGGAGCTCCGCACCAGAAGCAGAATTTCTGCTGCATTTTCCATGGTTCCAAAACTTCAAGATCCATCTTTGTCAAACCAAAACGTTTCCAAACAACCAAAACAAGCATTATTCATGATTCTATGCATAATACGATTATACTACGCAATTTATATCGATTTTCAACCGTTAGATTTATGATTTTAGCAAGATTACTCATTTTCTCACAATATCAAACCTAACTCTAAAACTCAAGAAACTCTACAACTAATGTCTATAATTAGAACCCACCTGGATTAGAGGATGATGATGAAGAAGATGAGATGATTTGATGAAGAAGAGATGATGATTCTTGATCTTTCCCTCTTCTAGGTTTTCTTCTCCTTTTCTTTCCTTTCCTCTTCCTTCTCTCTAAGCGTTATCGCGGTCCGTAACAATTGCTTTTGGCATTTGAACATGTTTCTTCAAAAGTGACCGACACGTATCCAATGCCCACATAAAATTGTCCTCTTTTTCGCACTCCAAAAAGGCAAAACCAACGGCATATGTCTTATCCGTAGACGTAACACCAACCATCTCAAATAATGGAAGTCGATACTTGTTCGTCTTGTAGGTACTATCGAGAATGAGCACTGTCGAGAACGTGTTGAACAACTTTATGGAATTCGGATGAGTCCAAAAAATATCTCGGACCGTAATTCCATCATTGCGATATCTGTACCGAGACATGTAATCGTTATCATCCAACAATTTCAACAGTTGTTGCATCTCACTTTTATCTCCCCTAATTGCCTTGTTCGTCTGATACCGAATGTTATACACTTGCTTTATATTTGCTACATTGTCGGGTTCCTTCCGTTTCAATGTGGCAAGTATATTTTTCGGTTGGACAAGATTCAAGGGCATGTCGGCAATACATGTCTTCTCTTCCGCCTTGAGCCGACATACACTTGGATGACCTTGAAACTTTGAGCACATTTCGTGATTATTTATACCACAACGAACGCTAAATCTCCATTTCTTAGAAGCTAACATGTAACCATCAATCTTAAAAGGGAACTCACATTTTTTAGTACCGGTCTCGTCTTTTTTTAACTTCCGTAGAGGTACTTGATATTTGCCGCTTCTTTCGCACCCCAAAATTACAAAAGTCTTTCTTCTTTCCGAACCATTATCCGATCTTCCGATATTTACACCGAAGCCAAGCTCAATAGCCGTCCTACGAATGTATGCGAGCATGCTTTCATGATCATCAAACTCTTCCTTGTTATTAAAGTCACCGCCGGTATCAACCGACTAAACGATAATCCCTTCATCTTTCGGGGAAATCGGCGAAACTAATTCTTTTGACATGTTATCGGGGTGCACCATATCTATTTATAAACAATAATAGAACAATAAGTATGTATAAAGAAAACATATTAAAAATTGCTCAAAATTAAAATTAATTAGTTCCAGACACTTTTCCGGATTCAATCTTCTCTTGCTCCCTTTGATTTGTTGCACTAAAAAGTTGAAGTTTTTGAGTGAGAAATGATATTGATGAAGTAGGGTTTTTGGGGTTGGTGAGGGTGAGTATGGGAAGAAGAAAGGTTGAGAATGGGACGGGGGGAGTGATCATGCAGGTTCAAATATATCAACAATATTTTCGGATATGCAGATCCGAAGGCCATCCGGATATGCACATCCGGAACAATTTTTTTTTAAGGTCACGGTGCGTCCGAATATGCTCATCCGAAATCAAGGGGCATAAGAGAAATTTCACGCGGTGTCTAAGAAACACTACGCCAAACAAGGGAAAAGAGGGCGCTTTTTTTGGCCTATGACAGCGCTTAAAAGCGCTGTCTAAGCCAGCGCTGTCGTAGGTAAAGACAACGCTTTTTTATTTATGAAAAAGCGCTCTCTAAAAGAGGACTTTAGACAGCGCTTTTAAAAGCGCTGTCTAATGTATACGTTTAAAATTTTAAAGAATTTTTTTATATACTTTAGAGAGCACTTTTTTCTTCAAAAGCGCTCTATAAAGAGGGACTTTAGACAGCGCTTTTTAAAGCGCTGTCTAATGTATACGTATAATGATTTTTTTTATACCTTTAGAGAGCGCTTTTTCCTTAAAAGCGCTCTCTAAAGATGGACTTAAGACAGCGCTTTTTAAAGCGCTGTCTAATGTTTAACCTTAGACAGCGGTTTTTTCTCAAAAGCGCTGTCTTTGGTCTACGTATAATTTTGAAGATTTTTAAAAAAAATCCCATTTTAACTATTTTTTTTATGCAGAAACCTGTATAATTTACATTTCCATAAATCTGTATAATTCACATTTCAATAAATTTATCAACAAATTCTATTTCAAAACTAGAATTTACACTTAATGCAGAATTCAATAAACTAGAATTTGTACATTTCAATAAACTAGAATTTACATGCAGAATTCACACAAATTCTATTGTATGGTTTCAAACCTGCATAGAATTTACATTTCAATAAACTAGAATTTACATTCACAAAACTATACATTCAAGAAAGAATTCTTCTTGCAATAAAAAATTCGCACAATTCCTCCTTAGTATCTTGCAATTGTTTCCTCGTGTAATAAGGACACGCCATATCATCGAAATACTACATAACAAAACAAAATACGCATTAGTTAAGAAATAATATATAGATGTCTTGTGTTATCAAGTAGCATCACTAATAAGCAATATTGTGAAAATTAATATACCTCCACTTTGACCCATGTAATATTGGTTGCTCTAGCCCGTGCTACTCGTGCGTATCTTCCTGGTTACTAGACACTTGACCTGTAAGAAAGAAAAAAACAAAAATTAATTGACATAAGCTATATTGAATGATATAAGCTATATTGAATGATATAAGCTATAATTTTACAACTAGTACCTTTTTCACTAACGTCTCTTTCTTTTCTTGTTTGGAGTATGTTCTACCCGTCTCTTAACAACACGGACGGTTGGATTGATCCAAATACCCTCATTATGATCATTTCTAGTATATGATTCATTCGCTATAATATTTTCATCTTGATCATTTCTAGTAAATGATTCAATATCAACATCAATATCACCTTGATCTCCAACGTTTTCATCAATTACTTTGTTAGATAAAAGCACTATAGACCATTTTGTACTTGTCGGATCAGTGACATAGAACACTTGTTTAGCTTGAGAGGCTCGAATAAAAGGCTCATCTTTGTACCCCACCCTATTAAGATCCACTTGCAAAAGTCCTGACTTATTCATTCGTACGCCATTATTATTTTCAACCCACTTGCAACGAAATATAGGAATCTGAAAGTTCTCATAATCAAACACCCAAATGCGCTCGATAACCCCAAAATATGACAGATTTGCAAATTTGGGGTTTAAGTCTTTCACACTTGAAATGTGCATTGCTTCAGCTACCAAGGTGACACCACTATTTTGCATAGTACTTTTATCATCTTGTTCTTTGGTATAAAATGTGTATCCATTAATTGCGTATGCGCTATAAGAAAACACGACCATACTTGGACCATATGCTAAACATCTCAACCTTTTTGTTATTGAATCGCGGTCTGAATAATACTTTGCATAAATATGATCCTTAAACCAAGGTATGAAACTTCGATTGTGCTCTCGTACTATCCAATTCTCATTTCTATTCGGATTTAAACCTCGGAGAACATCCTTGTGCATTTCAACATATGGCTCAACCTCATTCTCATTGTGCAGAACATACAAATGCACTTGATCCCGTTCGACCCTTGATACTGTCACAACTTCATTTCCAAGTAACTTTTTTCCTTCTTTTTTTTCGACAATATGAGATTTGGGGAGTCCAATTGATTGTACATTGGACAGATATTCAGTACAAAACTCAACCGCTTCTTCAACAATGTATCGTTCGGCAATACAACCCTCTGGTCGACTTCGGTTTTTCACATACCCTTTTAATATTTTCATATAATGTTTAGCAGGGTACATCCATCTCATATAAGTCGGTCCACACAATTGTGTCTCTTTCACTAGATGAACAACTAGATGAACCATTATGTCAAAAAACGAGGGAGGAAAATACATTTCAAGATCACACAAAGTAATAACTAGTTCTTTTTGCAATGTTGGTAAGATCGCAGGATCGATCACCTTACTGCAAATTGACTTGAAAAAAAAACACAATTTAGTTATTGCGCTTCTTACTTTTTCTGGCAGAATAGAACGTATACCTATTGGTAGAAAATGTTCCATTATAACATGGCAGTCATGCGTCTTTAAACTCTTTAACTTGAGGTCTTTCATAGACACAAGTCTTCTAATATCTGAAGAGTATCCTTCTGGAACTTTAACTTCACTTAGAAACTTACACAATACTTTTTTCTCCTTTCTAGATAGAGTATACGCAGCAGGTGGTAGATATGTTCGTTTTCCTTTCTTCAAGGGTCCTAATTCAGTTCTTATCCCCATATGTACCAAGTCCTTTCTTGCTTTAAGGCCATCCTTAGACTTTCCTGGTATATTGAGTAACGTACCAATAACACTGTCAAATACATTTTTTTCAATATGCATAACATCGAGAAAATGTCTTACATACAACGACTTCCAATATGGCAGTTCAAAAAAAATTGACCTCTTCTTCCACCCACTCTTGACAAGTGTATGTGCAAAAGGCTTTCCAAACTGAGTTGTCACATCTTTCACCTTTTCAAAAATTTGATCACCTGTCAATATAGTTGGAGCTCTACCATGTTCTGGCTCTCCATTGAATGCTTTTCTCCACCCACGATAGTGATGATTAGAATTTAAGAATCTATGATGACCGAGAAAGACATTCTTCTGACCAAACTCCAATCGCGTCCAATCTGTTTTATCTTCACAAATAGGACACGCACATTGACCTTTTATGCTGTACCCTGATAGATTTCCGTATGCTGGAAAATCATTAATTGTGCCAAACAACATCGCCCTCAAGTTGAAACTTTCTTTCCTATACCCATCATAAACCTCCACACCGTTCTCCCACAAAAATTTTAAATCTTTGATTAAGGGTGCCAAGTATACGTCTATGTCATTCCCTGGTTGTCTAGGCCCAGAAATTAACATAGATAACATCATGTACTTACGCTTCATACATAGCCATGGAGGTAGGTTATAAATCATTATGATCACAGGCCAAGTGCTATGTGAGATACTTTGAATACTGTGTGGGTTCATTCCATCAGTAGATAATGCCAAGCGAAGGTTTCTTGCTTCTTTTCCAAATTCAGGATAATCATCATCAATTTTCATCCACTGTGGTGAATCTGCCGGATGTCGAAACTTTCCATCAATAATTCTTTCATCTGCATGCCAAGTCAAGTGTCTTGAACTGGTCTCACTACGAAACATGCGTCTAAATCTCGGAATTATAGGAAAATACCATAAGACTTTTGCTGGAGACAACTTTTTCTTATATCGAGAGACACCACATTTAGGACACTCATTTAGCGATGCATACTCATTTCGAAACAATACGCAATCGTTTGGACAGACATGTATCTTATCATAGCTCATGCCAATAGAGCACAACATCTTTTTGGCCTCATATGTTCGATTGGGAAGAACATTATCCTCTGGAAGCATATCTTTCATAAGGGCCAATAATTCTGTGAAACTTTTATCCGACCATCCATTGCTCGCCTTTAAGTTGTACAACTTTAATACCGCAGACAATCTTGTAAATTTGGTGCAACCATTATACAACGGTTTCTCTGCATCGCTTACCAACCTCTCAAACATTTTGGGACAATCCTTAAGATCTTCTTCAAGTGCTTCTGCAATCTCTCCGACTCGATCAGAATCGTATGTATCTGTGCCATTGTCGTATGAAGCGTAGGTCGTATTATCCCCCGATTCAACATTCCCGTTAATTTTCTCACCATGCAAATTCCAACATGTATAACTTCTATCAATTCCACTCCTCAATAAATGCGATGCCAACTAAACCGCGTCAACCCGACTCCCAAAACAGCAACCCAAGCAAGGACATATCATTCGACTGGGGTCTTTGGCGTGCGCAACAGCAAACTTAACGAATTCCGATACCCCATTGTCGTACTCTTTCGACAATCGACTTGAAGACATCCATTTCCTATCCATAGTTATACTAATTAAACTAAACAAAAACAAAAAGAAAAAAAGTTATACCTGTAGGGAAACGATCCGACTTTCACACTTTGAACACAAGTAACCCCTATACACGTATCATAAAATGAAATATCATTAATTGACCAATTATGAGTCATAACTTGATAAGTGGCAACATGTAATCACAAACAAGCAACAATTAGAGGTAAACACCTACATAAGTATAAAGTAGACAATAAACTTATAACAAAAAGTCACAAGTTCTAGAAAATAAAAGAAATGAACTTGGAAAAAAAGGATAGACCAAACACAACACAACTAGCGAAATACAATTTCAATCAATATTAGGTTGTTTATACTAATCAACTTTGCCAAATATACAGTAGAAAATATTTAATAGTTGTGAAGATACTTTAATATTAGCTTCCTTATGAAAATACCTTCAACAAAACTAGAAAAAATATACATGAAAAATATACATGAAAAGTATCATGAATGCTTTTCGTAAAAATATACATGAAAAATAAAAGAAAAAAGATTCTGCAATAATAAAAGAGGAAGCTTTTATCCTCATTGTGAAAACTTTTTCGTTTTCGTTTTCAGAGAAATGAATAGTAAAAGAGAAATGAATAATAAAAGAGAAATGAATAATAAAAGAGAAGTGAATAATAAAAGAGTACCTTATTCGTTTTCATTTTCAGAACGATTTGAGAAATGAATAAGAACAACAACGTTTTCGTTTTCAGAACGATAAGAGAATAAGAACAACAACGTTTTCACGAACGGCAATGGCAATGGCAAGAACGACGGCGAGGGTTTAGAGAAACGGTCGAGAGAGAAAATGAATAAAAGTGTCTCTGAAAATGTTTAGAATTGTTTTATATTTTAATTAGTAAAGGACTTTAGAGGGCGCTTTTCCTAAGAAAGCGCTTTCTAAAGTGAAAATAATTAGAGGCCTATAAGAGCGCTTTCTAAGGTGGCATTTAAAGAGCGCTTTCTAGAAGCGCTCTCTAAAGTGACACCTATGGCAGCGCTTTTTGGAAAGCGCTTTCTAAGGTGGTCTAACGTGGCAGGCTTTTACAACGCTTTTCAAAAGCGCTTTCTAATGTCTATTTTTAGAAGCCATTTTACCTGAAAATGTCAAAAAATCTAAAAATGAGTCTGGGGCGAGGGGGATTCGAACCCCAGACTCAAAGCATGGCAAACACATACACAAACCTCCTTGACCAGCGGTACTACGCCCTCATCCATTGTTTATTCTCACTCTATAAATATATATTTTAAATAAGTTAAAATGTTTGTATTTAAAATAAATTAAAATATAATTTAATACATATATATTTAAATGTTTGTATTTAAAACATATATATTTAAATATATTATTTGAATAATTTCAAATATAATTTAAAATAAATTAAAATATAATTTAATATACTTTAAATATATTAAATATAATTTGATATATTAATATAATTTAAAGTACATTTTAAATTATATATTAATATAATTTATATATATTAAATATAATTTAAATATATTAAATATAATTTGATATATTAATATAATTTAATGTATATTTTAAATTATATATTAATATAATTTATATATATTAAATATAATTTCAATAAGTTAAAATGTTTGTATTTAGAACATATATATTTAAATATATTATTTGAATAATTTAAAATATAATTTAAATTAAATTAAAATATAATTTAAATATATTAAATATAATTTGATATATTAATATAATTTAAAGTATATTTTAAATTAATATATTTTAAATTATATATTAACATAATTTATATATATTAAATATAATTTAAATAAGTTAAAATGGTTGTATTTAAAACATATATATTTAAATATATTATTTGAATAATTTAAAATATAATTTAAAAATAAATTAAAATATAATTTAAATATATTAAATATAATTTGATATATTAATATAATTTAAAGTATATTTTAAATTAATATATTTTAAATTATATATTAATATAATTTATATATATTAAATATAATTTAAATAAGTTAAAATATATAATTTAAATATATTAAATATAATTTGATATATTAATATAATTTAAAATTCCTTTCCCTACCTAAAAGGCGTGGGTTCGACCCCCACTTTTGCCATTTTTTGTGATTCTTGATGTTTTTCAGTATAATTAGTAAATGACTTTAGAGGGCGCTTTTTCGTAGAAAGCGCTTTCTAAAGTGAAAAGAAATTGAGCCCTATTAGAGCGCTTTCTGAAAGCGCTTTCTAAGGTGGCCTTTAGACAGCGCTTTTTAAAAGCGCTCTCTAAAGTGATACCTATAGCAGCGCTTTTTGGAAAGCGCTGTCTAAGGTGGCACTCTTTTACATTCTTTTACAGCGCTTTTTGGAAAGCGCTTTCTAAAGCCTTTCTTTTAAGGCGCTTTTTTTTAGCGAAATTTTTTTATTCTTTTTAGCAGCGCTTTTGCATAAAAGCGCTGTCTTTTTAATGCTGTCTAATCATATTTTTGGCATAGTGAAAATTAGGTGGTGCATTAAGAAACTCTCTTATCTTTTGTAATACAAAATGCATATTTAAGAGATTGAAAAACAACAAGACTCTAAATATATTTAATCCAATAATAATACTTTTTATATGACCTATTATTAGAGTCCTCACTATCGCAAGAGTCCTCAGACATTGTAATGATTAAAACAATGCGATTAAAGAAAAACATAACAAAATAAATAAATAAGGTACACAAATAAAATAATAAAATAATGATCAAAGGAATTGAATTGTATTAAGTAGAAAAGAATAGTGAAAAGTGAAAACATATAACTACAAGAACAAAAGCTGGAAGAACTAAGACTCTATAAGACTAAAACTATGACTGTTTGTTGCTAGATAACTTGAAAATATAATACATGTGTTGATGGATTCAAATAATATATATAACCGAGGCAACACAAAGACACAATGTTGATGAAACTTTATTAAGCAACTGTCAAACATACATTATGAAAGCTGAGGATTAACACAACCATGTTGCCCTAACACGGGTTAACCGTGTTGTGTGCAAGTAGGGCCGATCCAAGCTCAAGGCGAGTGAGGCTATCGCCTTAAACTTCATTTTTTTGGACTTCTAAAAAAGGTCCAGCATCATTAAAAATAGGCCTCTACATTTATATAATTAACACGAGTTTTCAATTAAATTCAACAAAACATGATTGTTCAGTCGTACTTGAGTTTGATTACGTTGTTCCACAATTTGCACGTTTTTGTTCCACAATTTTTCTCAACTACATAGTTTTGTGAAATTTTACCGTTTCTTACATAGTTTTTCTCAAATACATAACAATGTGTCATTTTAAGAATAATTCTTCTCAGCTTCGTAATTTTGTGAAATCAATCGTATTTCATAATTTTTTAAAATTTGTTTAAAACAAATTCTAAAATTTCATTACACACAAATTAATATATATATATATATAACTTAAAAATTTGGTTTAATCTTAATTAAATATCATTTTAAAATATTGTTAACTAATTTCAACTTAACTCTCAAAATCGTTGGACCGGCCCTATGTGCAAGAATGCTCGTTTATATTTTAGATTTTTGAGATTCGTGTCCAATGACTTGGTGGTATTTTCCAACACTATAATTATAATAATAATACTAATAATAATAATAATAATAATAATAATAATAATAATTACTTTTTTTTTTTACTTTTCTTGCTCCGTTTAGCCTTAAGTTTCCACCTTGGGTGTCTCTTTCTTTAAGAACTAGTAAGAAATTTGTGTCTACGCATGAGATACGGTTTTGGATGGGATATAGTTTTGGACGTGCATTTGTTTGCAAACTGTTATAAAAATTGAAAATTGAAAATAGAAAAAAACTTAAGAATAATAGTAAATTTAAGTTGAAATAGTAATACATATAGAAGATGAAAGGTAAACAACAATATCAATAATAATATGATTAAAAAACTATTGAAACTTGTATTAGATAAATTAATCATTTAAGATTTTTTAAAAAATAAGACAATTATGTTATATGAGAGAATACAATAGTCGATAAATTTTTATTATTCAGTATTTGCATCAGTAGTAAAGTTGATCTCGTTTATAACAATAATATTTGTTTATGTACATAAGAATATTTTAATTAACAATATATTTTTTCCCGTATATAAATATTACTTTTGTTTTGACATTATTTATAAATATATTTGAATCAATAGTAAAGTTGTTCGCGTTTTAAAAAATATTTGAATTAAAATATTATTTTTGTTTTGACACTATTTATAAAAATATTTGAATCAATAGTAAAGTTATTCACGTATATAAAAACATTTGAATCAATAATAAAGTTGTTCCCGTTTATAAAATAATTATATCATTAAAATGATAATAGTAGTAACAAAAAAAATTTATTAAAAAATTATTTATTCCAATGAATGAAGATGAAATTCAAACAACATTTCATTAAGATCTAATGTTTATGGACGCACATTTGTTTGCAGACGATAATAAATATAAAAAGTTGAAAAAAGAAAAAACTTAAGAATAATAGTAAATTTAAGTTGAAATAGTAATTTGTGTAAAAGAAGAAAGTTAAACAATAATACCAAGACTAATATGATTAAAAATAAAAACTATTGAAACTTGTATTAGATAAATTATCGGTTTGTTTTTATTTTTACAAATAAATCATTATTTTTCAAGAGAGAATACAATTTTAAAATATATACTCAATCTTTTTAAAGCTCTCTTTTATTTTTCACATATTTGAAATTAATGGTCGGTAAATTTTTATTGTTCAATATTTGTATTAGTAGTAAAATTGTTCCCATTTATTCAATATTTGAATCAGTTGTAAAGTTGTCCCCGTTTATTAGGTATCAAAATTAATTTGCAACAATTATAAACCTGTTATATTCATAATCAATATTATAAGGAATTTATATTCAAAATTTTTAAATCCAAAAAATCAATTCTAAAATAAAATAATAATAGTTTTATTTATTTAATTATAAAAATTAAATTATTTTTTTTAAAATTTACAAAAAAGTAATTTAAAATATTTAAAATATTTAAAATATTTTTATAAATGTGTATTTAAATTGATTTATATATTTAATTATATTCATAAATATAACTTAATTATCATTTAATGGAAGAAGTTTTCTTGTGTGAATTAGGTAGTTGTACTTTCTTGTAATTATCATTTAAAATTTACCTTAATTTTAAATTGATATATAATCTGTTTGATAATGCTGTTTGGTTTTTTATTTTATTTTTTATGTTTTAGAAACAATTATTTTTTATTTTCACAACGAAGATTGGTGAATAAAGTCATAGCAGAGCATTGTCATAGTCTTAAAGCCATAGCAGAAGATTGTCATAGTCATAGAGTCATTGTCATAGTCAACAAGAAAGTCGATAGAGAAATTGAGTCTGTATTATAATGTGTGAAAGAGAAAATAAATTAAATAAAAGAAATAAAATTGAAACATTTCAAGTTACTTTGTTTTTTTTACGAAAATTTCAATTTACCTTATAAATTTCTTTCTTGTTATAGTAATAAAGTATACTACATATTAGTATATTAATGAAAAAATTTATGAAATTTGTACTATCCATCATGATGATAGATTTAGAAAAATAGGATTGACATTAACTATTTTATAAAATAGCAGTCACTCACACTTTTATTATACTTTTACAGTTTTACAATTCCGTTGCACACTGCCAAAGGATAATAATTTATTATTATATTGTATATATCGTAGTATGTATATATGCTAATGTTAATATTTAAATGTGAAATCATAAAGAAAATAAATTCATATGTATTATAGAAATCAGAATATAAATACACAAAGACAACCTTAGGAAATTCTAGGGGACAGAAGAAAAGACTAAAATGATAAAATGAAATGAGAGCACCTCAAGAAATATGGAATTAGATAGGAGGCAACATAAACAAACTTATTCTGCTTCAAACACAAAATTGGCCTGAAAGATAAACATTCCCACTGGACAATACCTACACCATTTCAAGTGTAATTAGCATCACCAGACACAGACAGACATAGACGGGAAAACAATGCCAAGAACCATAATACAAATAATAATAATAATTACAGACATTTGAATGGTCTTTTTTCAAGTAATCAAAAAATATGTGAAGATTCTTACAATAATGAACCCAAATATATATTTCCGGTTTGAACAGCAAAACAAAGAGCACCAAGTACAAGTTTGTGCTGGTGCAACATAGGTTCCAAAACCCGTTGTTCAATAACTCCCACAAGAATCTTATTTGCCTGATATATACCAAGTTCTTGTGATAAATATATAGTTTCAATTTATAAACAGTCAATTTTCTTCAGAAAGTCATACAATAAACAACATAAAATTGTCCAAACACAAGTTGCTTGAAGCATTAGTAGATTTTAAATTAACTTAAAAAATTCCCATCATTGATGGTAATCACTAACAAATTATCTTGATTACCAGAGATTGCTCGAAACTGCCATATAAACACCATAAGCAACACTGGTATACAATATGGGAACATTTTCAATTTCCTCTGCAGAAGACTTGTTCACAACCTTCTTTGCATTAATTAAGGCGATTGTCACAGCTGTCCCAACCTGAAGGAAAAGAAAAATACCATACTTTACAACAAATTAATCTAAGTTTGCAATACACAGATTAAACCCCATACATATAAATCTCAAAAAGAAGAAATTTTGCATAAGAAAATCTGTAAGTTTGTAATACATAAATTAAACTCCATAAATATAAATCTAAAAAACAAGAAATTTTGCATACGACCTGTGAACAAATAAAACCTTTATTTTTAAACAAATATTTGAGAGAAAGTGGAAGCAAATAAAATCTGTGAACTTTGAAGAATAATAGCTGGCTGTTGCTTTGGAAACTGAGTTGGAATTAGGAAGTGTATCTAAGTAAACAAAATTTTCAGAACTTTGGTCAATTGTAGGGATCAGACAATTAGTATAAGCTATGAAATGATGAAAAATGTCCATACAATTATACAACATATCAGTGTCAGCCTTAGAAGTTAGAACATAAAACTATTTGGAAGACTAAATTCAAATATATAATTATGACACTACTTGAAAAATATTCAACCACAAAGAGTTCACCATCCTCTTCAGAGATGCGGATCCGATAATGGATTACTCCAATTTCATTTCCTACCACAAAAGTCTCAACTACATAACTATTCTCAAATTAAAGAACATTCCCATCTGAAAAAAGAAAGAAACAACAAATTACAATCACAATTTCACACAGACACAAACCATGTGATTTGAAAAGCTATCAGCAGAAAATGAACAATCACCTGATTGTGGCATTTTGGTGGCAGACCTTGTCCATTTGATAAGTGAAGACAAATGCTTAATCAATGGACCTGATTACACTCCTGTCACAATTCACAACAACAATTTCAGAAGTTTGATTAATAATAAATAAACGACATAGAATGCAACAGGTGAGAGATGACATTTTAATAATGCTTAAATAATGCTGAGAAGCCAAAATTTAATAATGCTGAGACATGGTCAAAGATTTCCAACAAAGGTAAAATGTTAATTTGGAAACTCAGTGCTCAATCTTAAGTAAAATGGGTGAGATTCCAGACAAAAAGGAAAAACAGGGAACCAGTGTTAAAACTTAAGATCTTAAAACTTCAAGCAACATAGCATTCATAATATTAACAGATGTGTACACAAACTAACATCTCTTGACTGACCCAAACAATGAGCTCTATCCATTGCCAGAAGATCCAATGTTGGATTCCAATTACTCTCGTAAAATATGACTATTTCAGTGGCTGTTAAATTGATACCCAATCCACCAGCTCTTGTACTAAGCAAGAACACAAAAATATCACTCATGCAAAAAAGATATTAAGAAAAACACAGTAAAATATAAAAAGAAACAAGTCATATTCAACACTCTGACCAAAGTAGAATTTCATCATAAGACATAAAAAAAATTACCTTTGATGGAAATCTTTGACCATGTTCATGAGATCCTAAATTGTAGATGATCCATCAAGTCTAAAATACTTATATGACCAAATTAACATGCTGAGAGATGACATTTTTGACCTTCTAATTATGTTTCCATTGTTAAATGTGACTCAGTGGGAAAATATTTCAACCAAACAGAAAAACGATAAGGAACCATTTTTAGTTAGGGTTGAACAAAAGGAGGCTCATATCCGTTTTTTCTCAAACAAAATAGGAAGTTTGCAAAGGCTTCGCCAACAATATCTGTGCAAAGAACCCAGAAGATTTCACACAAACACAGAGCCACCATGTCTGGAAACAGATCTACACTCATGTCTGATTCAATTGTTGAAAACATCACTGCCTTGTTGTCCAAGAGGAGATGGAAGAAGAATAAGATAACAACATTGCCTTGTTATTGAAAAAGAAAAAGAAGAAAGTAAACATAAAGAAACATATAGGGTGCATTAAGTATGTATGTGTTTAGAGTTGTTTAGAAATTTCATTGAGATATATCATCGGCTACCACAACAATAGAGAGGCAATAACTCTCAAAACAACCTTAACTCTGAGTGTACTTAAAAACTCAAAACAAATCACGGAACAAACCAAACACTATTTTTGAGCCTTCTTTTGTTCTGCCTCTTTTGTATATCACTGTAAAATTACCGGAAACGCCGCCGCCATCTTCCTCCATTCCTGCAACACCAACAAGTTTAGGTAAAAAAAAACATGAAACCTAAAAAACTTTGATTTTTCTATTTCTATAAATAGTTCCAAAAAACGGTTATTTTTGTTAAAAAAAGAAAGAGAAGAAAGAAGGATAGGAGGACAGAGGCAGTGGAAGAGAGAAGATGAAGAAATAGGAGGAAGAAAAAGATAGTAGAAGGACAAGCATCATTGTGGAAGAAGGAGATAGAAGAGGCTGAATGGGACTCTGAAAGGACAGAGTTGGGGGGAAAGACATAAAAATACTTTTCAATTAGTTCTCATACGTTTTCAATTAGTTTTCAACAAAAAATAACAAACTAATGAGTTAAACAAAAGGCAAAACATACTAAAACATGGCTAACTTGACCAACTAAGTTGGTTGTAAAGCAAACTTGGTTTAATAAAGTAAAATTTGGACCACATTTGCCCCCATTTTGATGACATGGCATAATTTTAGATTGGGGCAAAGTTGAATTTTCCACAACATCTAACTTTCTTATAATATAGATGTTTGTGTTTCCTCTTTTTCATCTTCTTCTTAAAACTAGACTTATAAAAAATGTAATAAAAAGTTTCTAAAATTAAACCAATTATAACAACTTTCTCAAGAAAATGAAAGACTAAATAAAAATTATTCGAGCACGCCTTTTTTCAAAGTTTATGCAACAATTTTATTTGACTGTAGCCAAAAACTTAAAAATATTTTTCGATACAAAATGTTACCATCATATATAAAACGATTCATCATTGTCACTAACTATTATCGATTATTCTGACAACTATTTTAGGAACCATCCTTTTATAATCCAAAAATACCTTTGTTATAATATAGAAATATACTTCCACACTCACCCTAAATACACCACATCCATTCGTAAATGAGCCACCCATCCCATTTTGCCAAAAAATAGTCTGAAAATGTATCTCTGTATTTATAGAAGAGTGAGTCTATATAGGCACTTCCGTAACAACTCTAGACACATTTTAAACTCATTGTAGTGTGTTTATTTCACAAATCAAAGAATAAAACATAAGTGTACTTCCCTAATAACCATTTTACAACACGATTGTTATAAATTTGGCACTTTTTAAGAAATATTATATTATAGGCCATTTATACTAACTATACTATCAATAATATTTTTTTTTATCAATTAAACCATACACTGATGTAATTAATTTAAAAGGCCATATATTATAATCAATCCTGAATCCATAATCAAAAGTCATTGTTGACAAATTACAAACCATAATACAAATACTATCAAAATAGAAGTAAAAGTGAACTATTGGGTATATCTGATCCCCTGTTCCATCTCTACATCCTGTACTGCAATGTCACCTGTGCCTCAGATAGAATGATATGTCCATGATGATTGAAATGTTCAAGAATACAAAGTCATTGAAGATCACACAGTTGAATTCATTTGAAACACAAGCTTTATCTGACAAAGTCAACCCTTTGACTTTTTTGGATTTTTGGACAAAAAGAATGTTCTCAAGCCAAATTTCATCAAGAAATGTTTGATCAATGAGTTTGAGCATTAAAAATCAAGATTTGAAAGGTTTCTTACAAAAGGGGCAAAGTTAAGAAACTTAAATTTTTCTAAGTATAGAAAAAAAACCTAATTTTGGTGCCAACTTTGGAGAGTCATAACTTTCAATCTACACATCCAATTTTTGTATTCCAAAGATCAAATTGAAGCCCTCACAACATACTACAACTTTGTCAATTTGAGTCCATCTCCAAAAAGTGCTTAGATTTTGAGTTATGGAGCCATCAAGTTAGGAAAAATTTTCCAACACTTAGAAAATTTTCCAAGACAGTTTTTGTTCATTGAAAGTACCAATCTTTGGACCTAGTTTTCACCATGATCCCTTGGCATTCAAGAAATTCATCAAACATGAAAGTTGTAGAGCATGTTTTGGGATTTTCAAAAAGTACAATAACTCCTCCATAACATTTGTGAGCTAGGAGTTTCGAAGAGGGGAAGTTGGCCTCAAAACCTGATATTTCAAGTCATGTTTTTGGCAAGAATCAAGTGCAAATCCATGCCAAACCAACTCAATCTTATCTTGCAGGTTATGTTGCTTCTAAACATTCATTTAATTGAGTTTTACACAAATCCTTGGTGCATTACACAAGGTATTGAACCATTATCCATGTGATCATGCCACTTATGGAATGTTTTGCCATAAATATCACACTTCCATTTCCATAAAGGGGCTTTATTCACAAAGTCCACTCTTCTTGAGCTTTGTGACTGTTTCTTCTGCACAAACCTTTTGGAAAAGGTCAGAAGCAACCTCTCAACAACTCTACATCATGGTACAATGGTCTTGGAACTTCCAAACCTCATGAAACTACCATTGAAATTCAAATAAACCATGAACCAAACCATTTTGCATTTTCTGCAGAACTCAAGCCTCACTCTTTCCCTATAAATAGAGGCTCCTTCTAAGCCTCAAACACATAACAAAATCTCAGCATTCCCCTCTCCAAAAGCCTTCAAACCAGAAACTTTTTTTCTTTCCCTTTTGTGCCAAGTAACCTCTAACTTGCACAAACTTGCAATCTGCCAACCACAAACCACAAACCACTCAAACAACCATCTAAACACATCACAAATCATCCCTTGAAGGTGTTAAAACCTTCATCTTCCCCTCTAACCACCAAAACTAGAAAGTCAACCCTTGAAACCTCATATTTTGACTTTTTTTTTTCAATTTTTCAAGCCATGTCTTGATTCTGTCCATTTCCAAACCTTCCAACACATCAAACACACTCTAATATACATCCCTAACCTGTTTTAAGCAAGATTTCTTGACTGTAACACCATTTGACCAAAGTTCCATTTTGGTCACTTTTGACCATTTTGCAAAAAGAAGCATGATTCTGTTCTGGTAGATTTCTATTGATTCCAAGCATCCAAAAAGCTTCATTTAGGTCCATTAAAAGTGTCCAAAGCATCCATTCATTTTTGTAACAAGTCTTTTGAGGATTTGCATGTTGAACTTCAAGAGGTAAGTGCACAAGAACTTGAATTTTGCAAAATATGAGTTGTTTTGATGTTTCTTGAGTTTGAACCTGTTTAATATATCATATATGTTGTGTTTGAATCATTTTTAAGTGCTATGTTTGAGTATACATGTCTGTTGCATAGAACTTGCAAAATGTAGCCTTTTTGGATGATGTCTTCTTGTTTTAAAATAGAGCCATATTTTTGACAAAACCAAGACCACCACTGTGTTCCTTAGGAAATTTCAAGCAATTTAGGTCTTTAATTTTTTAAATTTCACGGAGAAATGAGTGAGTTAGGGTCCCTCTTGCATTTGAGCAAAACTTGGTTCTTGCCCAACAAAACCAACCATGGCGCCTTTGTTTGCCCAGCCACTATCATTTAATAGGGGGAGATGATACAATGGATATATCACCACCCCAGTGGTTCATCATGCGCGCCTTGAGTACCTTATACCCACAAGAACTAGGGTTCGAATCCCCCTCGCCCTAGTTCTTTTTATTTTTCTGATTTTCAAGTGTTTATCACATATATTATCACGCTTTCCATTTGTTTTCAACCTGCGGGCATGGTAGAGTTGGTTAAGGTTTTGTGCTGTGAGCATAGTGTCATGGGTTCAACACCCATGGGGACCATTCCCCATTATTTTGAATGACCTGTTTCCTCACTTTTCTTTGCAATTTCAATTGTCCATAACTTTCTCATTTTTTATTATTTTGAGGCCATTCTTTTTGCAAAACACTCATGATATTGTATATTTTATGTTTTTAAAAAGAAAATACCAAAAATATTTATTTTTGTGGCACTTATACATGTTCAAAGTGTATGACCATTTTAGGGTTTCCATGAGTTTCTCTTGATTTCTTTGAGTAATTTCTTGATTTCTCTTGTACATGTTGCCTTGTATGAATCATATACACTTTGTAGAAACCTTGTTTGACCTTGTGAACTTGTACATTGTGTTATTACTTGAGTTTTATTCCTTTTTGATGCATGTTTACATGTTAAAAGTGTATGTTGAACTTTGTCCATACTATGGGCTTTTTCTTAACTATTTTTCCTTAACATGAGATGTTATTTCCATGTTTACATGACCATAATGTGCATGTTTTCCTTTGTGTTGACTTCACCATGTTTATATGTCCTTACACACTTGAATTTTATCTTGAAAATGACTTTGAATACATGTTTGTATGCCTAAAATTTTTCTGACGTTCTTACTTGTTTATGACCATGTTTGAACCCTAATATCCATGTTTGTCTGTTACCTACTTGTCTTAACATGTTCAAATTATATCCATGTTCAAATGTTAAAGTAATGCCTTAACTTGTTCACATGATGTTTAAACTTTAAACTTGTAATCCTTAAGTGTGCTCACACACTATCTCTTGTATGATTGTATCTTCATTCACATATTGTTGTCATAAACATGTTCCTTTTGCTCAAGTATGCTTGGTTGTTACCTTTACTTGTGTTTAAATTGTATTCATGATTAAGTGATATTTTAACTTATACATGCATGCTTTGAACTTTGATTGTAATCATGACTTATCCCATCTTTGAACTCCATCCATGTTTAGGTATTGTTATAACCTGTACATAGTAACTTGAACTTTGTTTCCTTCCATGTCTAAGTGATATTTTAACTTATACATATCATACTTACCATGCTTAAGTGTTGTAATAACTTTCCATGTTTGAAATGTTTAAATTGTATTCATGATTAAGTGTTGTTATAACTTATTCATACTTGTCTTGTATTCATGATTAAGTGGTATTAGTAAACCTTAATGCATGCTTGCTTTGACTTTGAACTTAACTTGTTCTCCATGATGCTTTAGTCTTGTTAGAACTATACTTCATGAATGCTTAGATGTTGTAACATCTTTGTTTATCTTGGTTGTCACCATGTTGCTTTAAACTTCTTCAAACTTTGAATGTGCTTGATTGTTACCTTGTTTCCTTTATGACTTTGTCAAGTCTTACCTTTAGATGTTGTCACATCTATTCTTATACTTTGGTTGTAACCATGTGTTTTATCCTTGTCATACTCTTAATAACATCATGTTTGAATAATTACATTGAATACTCTCATTTGATATTATGCTTGAATATCATACTTGTTCATCTCATACATCTTATTCACACCTTCCTTTAACTTTGTCAAGTTATTCCCCCAAGTGATGTTAGCTTGTTAGCTTCTATCCTTAAGTTGCCTTTTGTTCCTTAATCCAAGGGAAAGTCTCTCTATTGACTCAATGTCATAGGTAGCTTAGCAATACCAATTCCTTTTGACCTTGTTAGAGTCATTAAGCTTTCAACTTAGATTTAGGGTAAAACTCATAACTCTTTTGACTTTGTTAAGTCAAGTAAGTGTTAAGACCTTAACACTTACCTTCCCCTTTGAACCTTGATAATAATCAAGTGTTCATTCATTCCTAGTGAGGTGAACTACAAATGCTCTGATTCTATCAATGTAAGAATATGTAGGCACAAGACCGCGAAGTTTTGGCGAGCATACTTAGTGACTAAACCCTTAGGTTCCTATCCTCACCCATAAAACCCAAACACTAAACAAATAGCAAATAATATCACAAATACTAGCAAGAGGTTCCTATAGAGTACTATAAATGCTTAGGATGCTAACACCTTCCCTAGGTATAACTAACCCCCGACCCCCACAATCTCTTAGCATTGTTGTTACATTGTAAACTTAGGGTTTTTTTTTACGATCTTTACCCTTTCCATTGGATAAATCAAAGCTCGGTGGTGAATCTTTAAAGATTTATGATTCAAGTTTAATCAATAGCTTGATATCCAATTCTCACCGCAACAATATATATATATATATATATATATATATATATATATCACTCGGAAGGATGCGGTGTTGGAGTAAGCCCTAATAGCTAATCAATATTTGTTATATATGCTATTGTATCATGACCTTGTATATATTGTTTGTTATATATATATATATATATATATATATATATATATATATATATATATATATATATATATATATATATATATATATATATATACTTACTAGGCATTGTATTTATTGTGTTATTTGTATATGACATAATAAAGTCCTTAGAATAATTAGTCTATTAATAACCTGTTAAGTGTGACTTAACCGCGGGACATCATTAAACATAAAGACATTATTCTTAAAGTATCCGTAGTCAAGCTTTACTGTCAAGTAGGACAACAGTAATGCATAGAGACTATTATGTAAGTAGACTGATGACTGTATCTCACAAGTCATGGATATGAGATATCAAGTCTTCACGTAGGTATAAATATTAGGAGTAATATTTATATTGGATTGACCCATCATGAGAATACTACATAGTTTGTTATGTAAGTGTCATAAGTTATTCTCATATTAATAGTGATGTATTCCACCTTTCGACCTGAAATCACTATGGACCCTAGATGTGGAGTCGAGTACTTTATTGTCAATCAAACGTTGTCTGTAACAGGATGACCATAAAGATGGTTTATGGGTGCTTTACAAATCATGCTGAGGGACATGAGTGACCTAGATGGGATTTGTCCCTCCTACATATACGGGAGTAATATCTGTGGGCCCCTTGATAGAGTGACTGTAAAATGCATGGTCGTGCTCAAATGAGTCGATATGAGATATTGGACTTATTTGTTGTTATCAAGTATACTCAGGGTTCAAGGAATAAAATATTGGACTATACAAGGGTGACACATTCTATGCCTTGTGTTCAATATAGATATAAAGGCAAAAGGGTAATTATACATATGATCATTATCACATAAAGGTTATGTCAGATCCCACGACATTCTCGTGACTTGTGTAGCAGTGATGTGTTGCTAGATACCGCTCATTGTTTATAATATTAAATAGGTAATTTATTATTATTGCCAACGTTACGAGAACCTATATGGTCACACGCAAAGAGTACGGATAATGGAATTGATGATTAAATTAAATAAGATTTAATTTAATTATGTGTTAATAGTATTTAAATTGTTTAGTACATTAACATATATATAATTTATTTGATTTAAATAAATAAATGAGAATTGACAGTTAATTAAATTAAATATGATTAAATTTAATTAATATTTTATTTTGTTTTATTAAAAGAGTTTAATTAAATATAAATAATATCTATTTAATTAAAATAGTTTTAATTAAATAAGATTGAGCTTATTTTGGAAAAGCCCAAAATAAGAGCATTAGGGTTTTAGAAGCTCTCTATAAATAGATGAGCTCTTTCCCCTACCAATCCTAATTGTAAATTTTCTCAGAACAAGAGACGGCTAGCACCGCGTTCCACTTTGTGCTCGCGTTGACTTCGTAGAGACGATGGTATTTTCCACGTTCGTGATCAAAGTTAAAGCTTGCTTCAAGAGGAAATTCAGAATCCTTATTTTGTGTTTGATTTGTGATTTATAGTTTAGTCAAGATCCGTTCATTGGGATTATTCTGTTAAGAGGATAAAATTTTGAAAAACCCCCTCTTAAATCCCAACAGTGGTATCAGAGCTCCGGTTCTGATTAAATCATTAAATTCAAATATGATTTATGTGTATATATATATATATATATATATATATATATATATATATCGATAAAGTCATAATTATATGCATGTGGTTATGATTTTGTGCAAAATTCATGGTTTTATCAATTGCGGTAATGATTACCGTATGGTATGTATATTGCTTGGTAATGGTTGCCGCACAATATATTGTTGTAACAATCCAATTTATAATTTCATTACATATGCCGAATGGGTTTGGTGGAACCGTAACCTAATAGCTAAGTACGTTAGCTATTTCAATTAAATGGATGTTACTTACTAACCAAATTTCTATTTGGTTTCCAAGAATGATGTTATGCCTTTTGCACTGTTCGATTGATTCTTTGTAATTGCAAGATTGTTTAATATTAATAATAATAATAATAATAATAATAATAGTAAAAGAGTTTTTTTGTTATAATTAATTAATAATAAAATAGTTTATTATTATTAATAATAAAGTGTTTATTATTTAATATTAAATATTGACATCAATTTTTGTATAATTTGGATGTTCGTTGTTGACTATGCTTCGGAATCCGACATTAGTATGGTGAAACAACGATACTTCGATCATCCATAAGTGATACAAATATAATTGATAAATTTATATACGATATAAATATTTCTAATGCGAAGTTAGTGTATTTGATACACTATTTTGTTTCGTCCATTAATTAGTGTAATGATTGTTATACATTTGAAAGATCACTGTGCATTCACCTTCTGAATCTGACACTTGTATGGTGAAGCAATGATATTTTGATCAATCATATTAAATAGTCGATCATTATGTTTTGATGGTATGAACGCTTATGCATTAGGGTTTGTGACGGTGCAAGAGTTGTGCTTTTAGGGTTCGCAAACGCGTCAAGTGTTTGCGTCAATATTTGTAATTTGATAATCTATTATTATTTATTATTTAATTATTTAATTATTAAATAAATTGGTATACGATTATGACCTTAGATTTTGGCGTTTGTTTATTTTAAATACGACCTGCGTGTCGTGATTTATTTTATTTAAATACGGCCTGCGTGTCATGGTTTATTGTAATTAAACACGACCTGCGTGTCGTGCCATTTAATTATTATTTTATTTATTTAAATATTATAAATTGTTCGAGTTCAAGAGTTGAAGAGAAGACAACGCCAAACGATGACGTCGATGGAGAGGCTTGAGAAGCTTGCTCGTGGGTCAAAGAATTGTAATAAATTAGTTTATTTAATTCTTGCATTTTAGGTGGTCATAATCCTATTACCAAGTTTTATTTTATGCATGTGTTGCGTGAAATGTATGTTTATATGCGTGTGTATAAGATACACAATTATGTGAGTGTATGAGATACACAAACCAGTAAGATCAAATTTAATTAAAATCCCTTCAATTAAATATTAAGTTAATTGCTTTTCAAAATTTAGCACTTATCAAGACTAGTATCGAATAATGTAGGTTTCGCCTAACGCGAGGTGCATGTTTTATATTAGTAAGGTGCGATGGGATAAATGTAATATCCAACTGCTGAATTTTTGGGTTTGACTTAACTAAACTAATTATAATAGGATTATATATGTTTAGAAGCAAAAGTTGAGAACAATCCATAAGATGGATTAGAATAAAGAGTTATTCACTCAACTGATAAAATTCGAGAGTTGTATTAGATACAATTGGAAAGAGTTCCTACCTAAATAACGGAGTTTTGTGTAATCCGCCTATGCGGACTTAAAACAAAGTGAAATATGGATCTCGACCCTCTAGAAAATTTTCCAACGGGATTTTCCGAATCAAATGTTGAGAGTCATTTGGTTTGAGTAAAAATAGTGGGAGCATTTTAATAAAAGTCCTTATTAAAATGATTTTGATACAATTTTTTTACACGTTTTGTATTTAGAATTAATTTTGCATTTTATTTTTAATTTACTGTGAAATGTCCTTATGAAGGATGTAAGGATCAGAAAGGAGTTTCTGAATTGGTACATAAATTGTTCTCAAGCACGAGAAAAATTGTATGTTCTCAAACAACCAATTCCTAACAACTGAATATATCTAGATTTTAAGAACGATACTTATGAGAAAGATCAATTCGAATGTCTAGATATAACATATCTCATAATTGTAGTCGTCACGGAGAATGATATGATCATTAACCTCAAACCTTTTCTTATAAATAAGAAATACGAGATATGAGAAATGTAAAAACTTTTCAAGGTCTTTTCTTTACAAGTTAAGAATCCAAATGGATCTAAAATAGTTTTGAGATTTAACATTTAGATTTCCTTATAGACCAAATAGTTGGTCACAAGTGTTATTTGAGATTGTCTCGAATAGGTATATTAGATTCATTATGAATGAATTTTAAATATATCCACCATATCTTATTGAAAATAAACGAAAGTAGTTTGTGATGCTAAATAGATGAATTATAAAAGGAATGAGATTCATTTTACATTCCTTTGAATTTTGGCAGAAAAACACGGTTCTAAAGGAAGACAGTGATTTCATGTGTTGAAAGAAGAAAACTGTTAATGGTTATAAAAAGAGTCAAAGGAGAAGAAAGAAGTAAGATTTTTTCTTCAAACGATTTGTTATAGAAAATCAACTTGTCTATTTCTACATCTTGGGTATGTGATGTTAGATATTGATCTCACATTTATAAGAATGTGACGAGTCTTTTAAGAAGTAGGACATTGATTATAATTTGAGTCAGCTTACGTCTAGAATGGAACAATGTGCTTCATTGACTATAAGAGCTTATGATTAGACTTAAATTAGAGCTCAGAATGAATCCAAATAATTATTATTAAGTTTCATTTAGTAAAAGAAACATTAATTTTAAGTCTTGCTTTGACAAGATAAGGAGTGCATGTTTTGATAATGGACAAATGTTGTCATGATTATCCAAACAATGTTTTCAATACTAAATCAAGTAGTGTGTTTGAGTTATACGATCTTGATAAGCTCATCTATAACAAATGTGGGATGGATCAAATAAGATTTGAATCTTATTTATATCAATAACATTAATGTTTAGTCCAATAAGTGAGATATGCATTTTCAAAGTCTATGAGAATATATTGTTGGATTCATTTGGTTTTGTATCATTTGATATATGCAAGTCTTGATTTTGGAAGATATATCTAATGTCTTGAATCATCGACTAAGTGAAAGGACATATGATATATCTTGATTATATACATGTGTGATGTATATGGATCTCTAAACATATTTGCTAGATGAATTTTGTTTCTCTTACTTCATTTATATTACTGACAAACTCAGTAATTATGGATTTGTGTATGTGACACAAGTTAGAATTCTTTTGAGAAGAGTTCAAGAATGAATTAGAAGGAAATAACTCGAAAAGGTATTAAGACCATACGAATGGTTCGTTGTCGTAAATACTTATAAAAGGAATATAATGACCATTTAAATCGTATCATGTTTGACATTGTTCAATCTAATATAGTTCAATTATATCTTTGTGACTCTTCTTTATAAATTGTTTACATACAATTATTCATATCCATAACCAACTCCATTTAAAATAGTCGTAGAGACACCATATTTGATATGGAGGTAAGAGTACCTAGTTTGTCTTTATGATTATTTGGGTTGTAAGGTTTATTAAGTAAACTTGATTACAATCTAGATGAATATGTATTTATGGATGTATCCCAAATAGAAATAAGGGACACATATTCTATAACACATTATGGGACCAAATTGTTTTGTCGATAGAACTGGAGTCTTCCTTTAGAGACATTATGTATCTAAAGGAACCAGTGGGAGTGATGTAGAACTTGAAGAAATTCAAGTACCATAAAATACATATATTTATGAGAATGGAATATGAACCAATTCAACAAGGCAGTTGTTGTTGGACCATTGGTTCATGTAGCACAATATCTAGAGAAGATCATAAATGATCTTGATTCTAAAGGAAGTATAAGTTGTTTAAATCCAATTATGGATTATAGCAAACTTATTAGAGATGAATCCATTTATTAATGAAGTTTTGCGAAAAACTTGGATTAATAAATGTCAAGTTTAAATCTTGTGCACACAAGAAGGTTAGTAGGAGTATTTGTATTAATCTAGTATAGTATGTAGGAGACATATTGATCATCAAAACAAATTCCCTACAACACCAATGTAGGACATGGTTAAGGAAATGGTTTTGATGAAATGTTTTGGGGAGGTTTCCTAAAAGGTTAGGAATTAGAATCTATAGAGATAGATGGTTAATGAATCTCAATCCTAGCACAAGTACATATCCCGAAGAAGTGTCGTGACACTCAATATGCATAATCTCACATTAAGATTATTGTATGTGTGGCATGATATTTTGTCTAATAGATAATGTCTTACCTCATTGGATGAGAAAAAGGACACCATGATATGTACTGCACTAGATGCACCGTATGCTATGAGCATAAATGATAAGTACCAAAATGATTGAAGTGTTCATCACTAGATCACTATCAAGATGATATGTGGTTATCTAGTACAAAGGTCAAATATATATGATTTGGGTCGCTTTTCTAATTCCTGGAAGAAATTTGTGTTTCTTGTATTGTAGACTCTGTTGATCTCATTCACGATGATAATGGGTTAATCTTGCAAGCTGAGAAAACTAGATCTCACTAGCAATCCATGTATATATATTTTGACACTTCAATTTATTTCGATAGAAGATCGAAAGTTGAAATCGGAAGAGGTGTATATTACCAACATAGGAAAAAGTTCCTTATAACCTAAGAAAGTATCATGCTTAAATAACGCTTGACGCACACAATGGACCGATACATGTGGAGTTAATATCTAATTGGCTCTAGTGCTAGTGGGAGATTGTTGGATTAAACCCAAATAGCCAATCAGTATTGGTTGTATATGCTTTTGTATCATGACCTTGATATATATTGTTTGTTAATATATACTTAATAGGCATTGTATTTATTGTGTTATTTGTATATGACATAATAAAGTTCTTAGAATAATTAGTCTATTAATGACCTATTAAATGTGACTTAATCGTGAGACCTCATTAAACATAAAGACGTTATTATTAAAGTATCCGTAGTTAAGCTTTACTGTCAAATAGGACAACAGTAATGCATAGAGACTATGATGTGAGTAGACTGATGACTGTATCTCACAAGTCATGGATATGAGATATCAAGTCTTCACGTAGGTATAAATATTAGGAGTAATATTTATATTGGATTGACCCACTATGAGAATACTACATAGTTTGTTATGTAAGTATCATAAGTTATTCTCATATATATAAATGGTAATCATATTAAAAATAAAAAGGAGTACAAAAAGAGAGGGGACTATACCAAAGCCCTCACACCTTTAATCAAACCTAAAGAAAGGTAAACCTAGCCTATTCTTTACAAAATCTGCCCTAATAAAAGTAGGAAGAGAATCAAAATAAGAGGTATCATTAAGAGATAAGCCTAAGTTAGCAAGGGCATCTGCACAACTATTCCCTTCCCTATAGATATGAGAAACCAAAAAATGCTTTTGACAAACTAAGTTAATACAGTTAATCCATCTATTTCTAATCAACCAAGGAACTCTAAACGGTGGCTTGAAAGCATCGACCACCGCCTTCGAATCCATTTCCAACCAAATATTACTCCAATTTCTATCATGGGCAAACATTGCACCCGAAAGTTCGGCCGTGAGAGAATCACCAACACCTAAGAAAGAGGCAAAAGCGCCCATAAAACTACCGTTACTGTTTCTAGCCAGACCACCACAAGCAGAGAGGCGGGAAGAAGAGATAGTAGCCCCATCTGTATTGATTTTAATCCAATTTTCGGTCGGGGGGCTGCCATAAGACTTCCTTAATAATTGGAGCTCTCGGGGGCCGGATGATCACCTTGAACCTCTTAAGAATCAAGAAATCATTCATAGAGAGGCGAGCACCAACAGACACCGCATTTCCCGCAATGGAAACCGCAGCGAAAATGTAAGAAATAGAAGAATGCGTAGAGATTAAAGTCCCATCAAATCTAACCTTGTTCCGAGCCACCCAAATCGAGTTGAAAGTGAAGATGAAAGCTGCTTTACAAATGGTCTTGCATTGATCCGCACCGTCTTTGTCAAGGATTCTCCAAACATCCGACCAACCAAGAATATCAGAGGAGATATTCAACATATTTTTTATCCACTCCCAAAGCTTAAGAGCATACCCACAATTGAAGAAGAGATGAGATTCCGATTCCTCGGCACACCCGCAAAAATCGCACTTGGAAGGGAAAGCAAAACATCGACGCTTCTAATTATCATCCTTTTGAATTTTGTGGTGAATAAGCTTCCACACCATAGCCGAATTAGATGGAGGAATCCACCGATCCCAAATAAGATTCCACCACTCCTTACGAATACCTTTATTTCTCTTGAAGTCATAAGCGAGCTTAAGCGAAAGATCCCCATGAGAAGAATAAGTCCAACATATTTTATCCGGCCTCAGATCGAAAGGAATGTGGCAATTGGCTATGCGCACTTGAATGGAAGAAGGTAAGGAAGAAAAAGCCAAATCAAAATTCCAGTTGCCGTTCACAATAAGACTACTTACAGTTTGATCCACAATGACGGCGGGAGCATCATTATCCAAGCAAAACGGGCTGCCGCACCAAGAATTGTACCAAAGGCTAATGGATCTACCGTTACCAAGACACCACGCCGTATTGTCCAAAACAATATTCAGCTACCTCCTAGCAGTAGACCACAAAGAAGAGAAAACATGAGACTTTGTGATTTTATTGATACGGAAAATGCGCATCCGGAGGAGAGAAGCCCAACAAGAAGAAGAGTTAAGCAAGTCGCACGCGAGCTTCAAATTGGAAGCCGAATTTAAGCTGCCAAGAGATCTAATCCCCAGACCCGCTTCTGCAATCGATCGGCAAATATCATTCCAGCCGACAGTGATGACTTTGCTTTTGGAGACATCCCCACTCCAAATAAACCTTTTCATCGCCCTTTCCACAGAGCGCAACAGAGAGACCGGCCAATCATAAACAACCATGCTATGTAAGAACATTCCTTGCAAAGAGGATTTAACTAACTCAACTCTACCCGCAAAGGAGAGCAAAGGTCCTTTCCACGAGGCCAGCTTTGAAATCACTTTATCGGCAATGGGCTGCAAGAAAAATTTCCTCGGTTTGCCCTTAAAAATGGGCAGACCAAGATACTGCATCGGAGCAGAACCGATGACGAACCCAGAAAGCTCAGCCAGAATGTTGAGCCAAGAATGAGACACTGCACCACCAAATATGAGAGACTTATTACAATTAACCACTTGCCCCGAAATTGCTCCATAGTCTTTAAAGGTCGCAATGAGGGTTTTTATATTGGAGATTTTCCCTTTGCAAAAAATTAATACATCATCAGCTAAGAGCATATGAGAAGGAACACATATTTGCTTTGGGCCAACAATAGGAGCCAAACTGTTGTTAGCAACCAACTGAGAAAGCTTCCTGCTCAGAACCTCTTCCGCTAGACAAAAAAGCAACGACGAAAGCGGGCCTCCTTGCCGAACCCCATTAGCGCAGTTAAAGAAACCATGCAACATCCCATTGATATTGATGGACAAGTAAGCGGATCGAAAAATGGATTCGATCCAAAGACATAACTTAGAATTGAAACCAAACTTCAGGAGCACCCTCAATAAGAAATCCCAATTAAGAGTGTCAAACGCTTTTCTAATATCCACTTTGAGAGCAACATTGCCGCACCACATTTTAGAATCAAGCAAGTTGAACGCTTCGGAGGCTAAGCCAATGTAATCATGAATATGTCTTCCTTTAATAAAACCCCTTTGCTCCTTCAAAATTAAGAACGACATGAAGGAGGAAAGCCGATCCGCAATGATCTTGGAGATTATTTTGAACTTGAAATTAGAAATAGCAATAGGCCGGAAAAGATCCAGAGAGTTAGCACCCTTCACCTTAGGAATGAGGACAATGGTGTTGGAATTATAGCCCGGAAGAATCCAACCCGAATTGAAGAAATCCAAGACAGCATTAGTGACATCCAATTTAACAATGTCCCAATAGGTTTGATAAAAAACCGCCCCAAAACCGTCGGGCCCTGGAGCACTATCCTTGTTGAGGGCGAAAACAGCAGCGGTAATTTCATCCACAAAAGGGATCCTAGTAAGAAGAAGATTCATGTTATCATTGACAGCAGTAGGAATGGTCTCCTCCACCAAGCTATAATCCTGCACAGAAACAGAGTTAGAAGCAAACAAATTGCTAAAATATTTGACAGTACAATCCGTAATCTCTTTGGCATCCGTGAGCACGCGATCCTCATGATGGAGCAGCGAAATAGGCTTCAGTTTGTATTTGATTTTCGTAACCCTGTGGAAAAACGCCGTGTTCCGGTCCCCCTCCACATGCCACTTCACACGAGCCTTTTCTTTCCAATAACACTCCTCCATACTTAAAGCAGAGATGAGGTCCGCTTGAGCAAGAGACTCCATCTGCTTAAGATCACCATCAGAGGAATTCCCATCTTGGATTTGGAACTGAATATCACAAAGGGAATCCTTAGCTTTTTTTTACATTAGCAACAACATTACCAAAGATATTTCTATTCCAACTTCTCAAATCCTTCTTCAAAAGCTGGAGCTTTTTAGAGAGGACATACATGCTGCAGCCAACAATTTTTTGATTCCAAGAGGCTTTAATAACATTAATACAGTCCTTGTGAAGGGTCCAGGCTTTGAGGAACTTAAATTGAGAAGCAACTTTAACATGATTAATATGCACTTCCAGCAGAATCAGAGAGTGGTCCGAGCACACTTTAGGAAGGGTGGAGACCGAAATTTGATTACATCTATCAATCCAAAGTTGATTGCATATGCATCTGTCAAGACGACGCTCCACCAAGTAGGGAGGATCCCGCTTATTGGACCACGTAAATCTAGCTCCGGAGGTGGGAAGATGAATTAAATTGTTGGAATCCGTCCAAGAATTGAAATCCGCCATGGGACCAGGAGCAGGACAGAGGCGACCACGATGCTCATGAGCCCCTAAGATGGCGTTAAAATCACCAAAGAAAGACCAAGGAAGAGTATGAGATCTTTGAAGCACATCTAGCTTATGCTACAAATTCCTACTAGTAAGCAAGTTAGTATATGCATAAACAGCAGCACAAGCCAACAAAATATTATCAAGTTCTAAAGAAAAAGCAACAAACTGCTCAGAGGAAGAGATAACAGTGGGGTATAAATCCTCAAGACAAAAGCACCAAAGAGAGGGTTGATCTTTGATGTTGAAGGCAAAGGGTTTGAAACCAAGCCTAGAGAACCAATTATTAGGGAATTTAAGGAAATCCATCTTAGGTTCAGCAATAAAAATAAAATCCGACTGATGAAGCTTAATTAATCTCTTCAAGGCTAATCTAGAATGAGCATTAGCCACGCCTCTAATATTCCAATAGAGGCTCTTCATGAGAATCTTGAATTAAGGCCTGCTTGGGACCTAGTAACAGGCTACTTTTTCTTGCTAGATTGCTTCTTTTTAAGCTTAGAAACTGCAGCTATGAAAGCTCCATCGTTTTCAGAACCAAGTTCCGCCAAATTCCCCTAAGAATTGTGCAGAAAATTAGCATTAGCTTCACCTGTTTCCTTAATAACCAAACCTTGAGTAGCATCCACAAAAGAGGAATGCTGCGAATCAGAACCCACCGGAACTGTAGACACAAAGTTTTCAGGATTTGGAGTATTCATCACCAAATCAAGAATCAGACCACCCATTGAGGAAGGAAGAGGAGCCGCAGGAACCGGATCTGCATCAGTCAGAATCTTTTCAGCATTATCATCAATGAGTCTATCACCTCTAACACTGTCATTATCAGAGCTTGCCAACACGGTTTCCACACCTAAATCCAAGATACCAGTAGGAGCAGACGGTGGAGCCTTAGGGACAAAGGTAGGGTTAACCTTGGGGATGTTTTGGTTTTTAGAGATCAAATGGTTACACTCCTTCACTTCATGGCCTATTTTCTTATAATGGGAGCAAAAGACAGGGATATTTTCATATTCAATGTCAGCAAAAAAAGCGAATCCTTCCCGTTCCACAAGAACATTGTAATTGAGGGGTTGGGTTAAATCCATCTCAATGAGCACTCGAACATAATGACCAAAACGTCCGATCAAGACGGGACTTAGAGGAAGCCGCATCAATACAGATGGGATTTCCAACATAACTGGCAATTGCAAATAAGATTCTAGGTCTCCAATACTCCTGCGACAGCCCGAAGAAACGAACCCACACCTGAGCAGAGAAGTTGTTATGCGCAGAGGGATTAAAATCTTTAGTCCAAGCAAAAATCCTCAAAGATCCTGGGTTTAGATTAATAGAACCTGAAGCACGCACTCGACTCATATCTTCAGCAGATGAGAAATTGAATTCGTAGAAGCCTTTACCGAGAGATAGCAGACCCCAATTTGTAACCTCCGGCCAAAGTTTCGAGAGCTTACCTTTGAGAGACGCTACGGTGAGGGGTGTAGATCCTTTGGGCCAAAGAACTCTTCCATGAAGGTTGTTCTTACATTCAGAGAGCCCAACCTTGGATTCTTCTTCTGGGATGGTAATGGAGGGGCGGTCACCTTTAATCACCGGTTGTGGAAGATAGGAAATAGGGATGTCACAAACCCTCTTCGGCGCTTGAGAAAAAGATCTATGAGGTTGAATCATATCCTTATCAGAACCAGTAATTAGATCAGGGATTTGTTGGGATTTGGGGGAACTAGCTGGGAAATGAACTTCAGGGAACAGGAATGCGCAGTCCATGGTGGGCAGGCCGCGGAGGAAAACGAGCAAAGGAAATCAGCGGCGGCGGCGGAGAACCATCCTTTCTAAGTTTCGCTTAAAATGGATATCAAATGCGAGTGTGTGAAAGAACGTCCTATTCTAATAGTAATAGTGATGTATTCCACCCTTCGACCTAAAACCACTATGGACCCTAGATGTGGAGTCGAGTACTTTATTGCCAATCAAACGTTGTCCGTAACAGGATGACCATAAAGATGGTTTATGGGTGCTTTACAAATCATACTGAGGGACATGAGTGACCTAGATGGGATTTGTCCCTCCAACATATACGGGAGTAATATCTGTGGGCCCCTTGATAGAGTATGACTGTAAAATACATGGTCGTGCTCAAATGAGTCGATATGAGATATTGGACTTATTTGTTGTTATCAAGTATACTTAGGGATCAAGGAATAAAATATTGGACTATACAAGGGTGACACATTCTATGCCTTGTGTTCTATATAGATATAAGGGCAAAAGGGTAATTATACATATGATCATTATCACATAAAGGTTATGTCAGATCACACGACATTCTCGTGACTTGGGTAGCAGTGATGTGTTGCTAGATACCGCTCACTGTTTATAATATTAAATAGGCAATTTAATATTATTGCTAACGTTACGAGAACCTATAGGGTCATACGCAAAGAGTACTGATAATGGAGTTGACGATTAAATTAAATAAGATTTAATTTAATTATGTGTTAATAGTATTTAAACGGTTTAGTACATCAACACATATATAATTTATTTGATTTAACTAAATAAATGAGAATTGACAGTTGATTAAATTAAATATGATTAAATTTAATTAATATTTTATTTTATTTTATTAAAAGATTTTAACTAAATATAAGTAATATCTATTTAATTAAAATAGTTTTAATTAAATAAGATTGGGCTTATTTTGGAAAAACACAAAATAGGAGCATTAGGGTTTTAGAAGCTCTATAAATAGAGGAGCTTTTTCCCCTACCAATTCTAATTGTCAATTTTCTCAAAACAAGAGACGGCTAGCACCGCGTTCCTTTTTGTGCTCGCGTGGACTTCGTAGAGACGATGGTATTTTCCACGTTCGTGATCAAAGTTAAAGCACACTTCAAGAGGTAATTCGGAATCCTTATTTTGTGTTTGATTTGTGATTGATGGTTTAATCAAGACCTGTTTATCGGGAATATTCTGTTAAGAGGATAAAATTTTGAAAAACCCCTCTTAAATCCCAACATGCGGACCCCATATTCATTTAAAAAATTTATATCAAAGGTATGCCACCATTTCACTAGTAACAAACAAGTGAAAAAAAAAACTCTACTGGCTCAGCACATGATGATTCTCCAAATTAACAAATTATCTCCGGTTGCAATTTAAATTAGAAAAAGTTGTCAGAAAAAGACCAAAACTTTAAAGGAGGCCTAACTACCCATATAGAAGCTAGAATATGTTCTAAACTACTGAAGAAGGTAATGGAACCTGAGTTCACCTCAAAAGGAGATTTATAAGAAGATGCAATAGAGTAAGTACCATCCTCCAAGGGAACCATAACCAACAATCTTTATAAAAAAAAGTAATACCCTAAATTATCAGAAGAAGATCTTCGACTCACTCATGTTCATAACCAAAAATTAATCTTCTCCAATGCAAACTCAAAACCAAATCTCCCACCCTTCCATAAACCAATCTCCCTTACTAATGCCTCTTTTTAATATGAGGTAGGATAAAGCCTGCACCTTGATAAAAGTAAAGAGAATAGTGAGAGTATATTTTTTAGAAAAGAAAATAGATCAATGATATAAATAAAAGAGAGGCACAAAGGCCAACAGTACAAAGAGTCCCAGAGAAGGCACAAGACGTGCCAACATCCGGCAAAAGAAACAACACAAAAAAACACAAGAAATAAAAATCCCCCCAAGCACAAAACCCCACCCACACACACACAAACATCTACAAGGAAAAAAGAAAATAGAAAGATCCTAACAAAACACAAAGCTAGAACTAACCAATACCAGACCTCCTGATGAACCACAAAGCCACATAATGAACCAACAAGAACACAACCAATGGAGGTTGAAACCGCTCACCTCCCTAAAGGTTAAGAAACATGATAAGATTCTCCCGGCAGGCCGAGAAGACACAAGAGTTGTCAGTAGACCTAATAAGGTACCATTTCCAAGCTAAGAAGATGCTCACATCCTCCATTTCTTTATGAGTTCCCGAAGATCCAGAGAAAACAATATCATTTAGAGATTTCCAAATCGACCAAATCACGGCATGCCAAACCATTGTTAACCTCCCCATAAACCTAAGAGCACTAAAAGGAGTGTTAAACATATCAAAAGGAGTAATAAGGTTACTAGACAACATATTGCATCACCCCAACCACCTAAAGATCCTATACCAAATGCACGGCGCAAACTCACAAGTCACAAAGAGATGAGAGGAAGACTCATAAAAAAGGGAACAAAAGGGACAAGAAATAGTCCCGGAGATCAGAGGGACACCCCTCTTAAGTAAGTTTACTCTAGAAGGAATACAATCCTGAAGAAGCTGCAAAGAGAAAACTAAGGCTTTATAAGGGGTCCAACTATACCAAATGGTTGGGATAGCCAAATCAACTAAACTATTTTGGCGGTCAGGAGGTAACGAACGAACTAGAAGGCAGGAATAAGCAGATGACACATAGTAAATCCCATCACTCGACCCATGCCATCTCCACACACCCCTCTCAACTGTAGAGGGAAAACCCTTAATCACAGGCTGAAGATCCGTGAAAAGGGTCAACTCATAATCGAAAAGAAATGGTCTTCTCCATTTAAGCTTCCAAATCCAAGTCTCCCTCTCCCGTCTGCCAAACTCCCCCATAGAGCTAGAAGACTGGTCAAAAATCGAGAAAAGTATAGGAAACTTAAGGCTAAGAGGGGAAACCCCAACCCAGGTATCCTTCCAAAAGGAATTAAGGAAACCAGAACCGACTTTTAGAGAAATCCCATCCGTGAACCAATCAGAGGTGTCACCAACTCTAAAGCCCATAAGGGAGACCCCTCCACCAAGGCGAGGCAAATATGAGGCAACCGACTCTCCCACCCAAGATAGAAGAGATATGGGAAACTCCATATCTAGTAGTAAGAATATCACGCCAAATTCCAGAGGCCCCAGAGAGAAGCCACCACCTCCACTTACCCGAGGGCCAAGTTAACCAACCAAAGATCACGAACACCAAGGCCCCCAACTTCTTGGGATTACAAACATCCTCCCACTTGACCCAGGAAATCTTAGACTCCCCTTTCACACCTCCCCAAATAAACCTCCTCTGAATCTCCATTATCTTTTTCCAAACCTTGAGAGGCATCTTTGGAAAAGAAAGGAAAAAATAGGGATGACGTTAAGAATAGAATTAAGGAGGATCACTTTACCACCCAAGGAAAAATACCTATGCTTCCACGAAAGAAGCCTTCTAGAAAGGAGATCGACTAGAGGTTTCCACGTGGCAGCAATACGGGTCTTAGCTCCAACCGGGAGCCTAAGGTACTTAAAGGGGAGGGACTCCTGCTTACAATGGAGGAACTCACAGGCAAGATCTAAGAAAGCCTGGTCAGAATTCACCCCAATTAGAGAACTTCTAGCAAAGTTCACACGAAGGCCTGAAGCAACTCAAACCCACGAAGAATGGCTTTAATGGTCTAGAGATTGTCAATAGTCGTTGTCCAGGATAATCGTGTCACATGCATACTAAATATGAGAGAACACCAAATCCAGGGACCCAACTCTAATGCCCGACAGAAGGTTCAGATCATCCGCTCTAGAAAATAAACCACTCAGGCCCTCAACAACTAGGAGAAAGAGAAAGGGGGCTAGAGGGTCACCTTGCTTCAGCCCCTCTGAATACTAATCTAATGAGTTGGGAAACAATTGAACAAGACGCCAGATTTCCACAAAACACAAAAGCTCTAATCGAGCTCCTCCACCTGTCATTAAACCTAAATATGGAGAACATATATTCAAGAAAGGACCAACTAACAGAATCATGGACTTTCTCAAAGTCAAATTTAAAAAGGAGGCAAAAAAATTTATCCGCTTGATAAGGTCGACAAACTCATTCATAGCAACCACCCCGTCAACTAAGAGTCTAGCTTTGAGGAAAATAGACTGATTAGGATAAATGCGCTAATCTATAACACTAGAAAGCTTGGAAACCAAGACCTTGGAAAGGGTCGTATAAAGAGACCCCACCAAGGAAATGGTTTGAAAAACCCTAAGTGAGAAGTGGAATTAACCTTAGGAATCAAAGTGACAAAGAAATAGGTGAAGCTACGGGGAAGAGTGGCAAACCTATGGAACTAAGCAAATATCTCCCCAAAGTCAACTCTAAGTAGGGACTAGAATCTCTTAATAAAGGATAGGTTAAAACCATCAGGGTCAGGAATCTTGTTGCCATCACAAAGAGCCGCTGCTCGTTCAATCTCAGATATGAGAAAAGGGGAAGTAAGGGTAAGATTATCCTCAATAGAAATGGAACGAAGGGAAACACCATCTAGGCGGGGACAGTAAACAAAGGATTCTCTAAAGTGGTTAGAGAAATGATCAACCACAACTTGGAGGATCTCAAAAACCCCTTCAACCCAAAAATCCCTAACCTTGAAAGCAAAGATAGCATTCCTTCTGCTTTGGCATCACCATTTTTGAGCCAAATAGCCATAGATCTCTGCAGAATCTGAGAATCCTTAATCCGGAGGAGAGTCCATAGGTCCAAAGAGCGAGAGTATATAAAATATGATATTCATAATTCATTGATAAAATACAATTAGATAAATAAAAAATTAAAATCGAGTTAGATCACTGATAATTAGTAGAACCACATAGTAAAAGGTGTAATAAAAATGTGAATGAGTGAACATATACTATATATGATATTGATAATTCAAAATTATTTTATAATTTCTATCATACATAACTACCCTTCCTTCTTCCACAGCATGCCACGTGTATGCTTTCTCACCAATTCTTTCTCTTTTAAAAAATGATCCAACTCTTCTTTTCTCACCAATTTTATTTATTATGCTACCAACTCAATGAATTATGCACATTATATGCATTCTAAACTACACCTTTCTCATTAAACACATTATTTTCTCTCTCTTCGTCTCTACTTCATCTCCATTCTCTATGTTGTTTTTCTATTTCTACAACTTCTTCTCCATCCATTTATTAACACATTATGCTTATGTTTTTCACCTATTTCTTCTTCATTGATTTTCTTCAATCGTCGCCATCAACATCAACAAAACTTTCATCTTTAAAATTTTTATTTGATTGCATGTCATTTTCATACTCATTTTTGCTGATTTTTTGATGAAAGATTTCACCTTTCCACCTTTCCATGTCCGTGTGTTTTTAAAAAAATACATTTTCACCCATTTTTGTTCCACCTCAAAATGCTTTCTTTAAACCTCTCATTAGTTTTTCAATTTCTATATTTTCTATTCACTTTGATGATTTTTGGGGTATGTATCTTTTTTATTTTGTATTCTTGCTTTTACACTTAAAGGTTCAACCTTTATACTTTGTTTTATGTCAAACTTGATTTTCTAAAAAACTCTTTCTTCAAATCTCTCATTCTCTTTTCAATCTCTATATTTTCTATTCACTTTGATGATTTTTGGATTATCTATCTTTTTTGTTTTGTACTCTTCCTTTTCTGCTTGAAGGTTCAACCTTTATACTTTGTTTCATGTCAAATTTGATTTTTCAAAAAATGCTTTCTTCAAATCTCTCACTTTCTTTTCAATCTCTGTGTTCCAAATTCACTCTATGGATTTTTTGGTTATGTATCTTTTCTGTTTCGTATTCTTACTTTTTCATTTAATGGTTCAACCTTTATACTTTGTTTCATATCAAAATAGATATTCTAAAAAATGCTTTTTTCAAATCTCTCATTCTCTTTTCAATTTTCGTGTTTCATAATTTACTTTTAAGTGTTGTTATTAGTTTTATGATAATCTCTTCAAGTTCTCTGCATAAGTTCTTTACCTGCTCTGCATTTCTTTTGCCAAATCTTTTTATTCTATTAATTATGCCCATTTTTGTTAAAAACCTAAATATTTTTGCTTTTTTTAACTTTTATTTTATCATTTGGGTCAATTTTGTACTATTTAACTTTTAAAACAAAATATTGAATACAATTTTGATAATATATTTGTCATGCTGAAAATATGTCAAATCACCATAACAACTCCCGTAACATGGCCATAGCTGAGCTTACTTTATGTCTAATACAGTCATGTCTCAAATGATCTTGCATTGTCAAAACAAAAGGAAAATAGAACTAATATACCATGTCCCATTTATGATGGGTCATATTGAGAGGGAAGCATTCATATTAGGCCAAACACTTAACTAAATGTCAAAGACTCCTCCAAACAAGTGAGAGACACACCACATATTCATCCAAAACCTTAAGGTGATAGCTGTATGGGTCCTCTTACTTGAAAAGTGTCCAACCTTCATTTTTCTAAGCGATGTGGGACTTAGAGATCACACTTGTTTCTAAACACAACTCACACTTATTTCCCAACAATTTGGTGATACTCCAACACACAAAATAAACTTGCAATAGATTCATTATTAGGCTAAATATAATATTTTAATCTCCAACAAATAGCATTAAAATATGAAAAAAATCATGACATCCTTTACTCTAGAGGATTGACATGAATTATAAGATTTCTAATCAAGCTATTATTCTAGAGAGAGACGCTCCGTCTTCTCTCTAACGTTTCGCCTTCTTCCCCACCATTTCATCCCTTTCTTCTAACCTAACCTGAGTGCTAGACATGTATCAGGTGTAACACCCCATTTCTACCCGGCGGAAATTCATAAATCAGAGTTTCAAAATTCAACATTCAAATAGGGTGCCACATTTTCAACTTAAAACAACGACACTTATCACATTTAATCATGGATACATAACACTCAAACATCGGGTGGCAAAATGACAACTTTATTTATTCTGTAAAGTAAAACATCTTTATTGCTACACAACGAATTCATAATTTCAACTTTAAAATAGTTCAACTCGTGTTTAACATCAAAACAACTTAAAATAATATATCCTCAATGAAAACAACTTAAAATTCAGCAACATGGTGAAAATCCAATAACTAAACGAAAACATGCGTTAACCCCCGAGTGCTACGTATCAGAGCGACATCACCGACTCAACTAATGAAGATAAACGACCTTCATCTCTGCTAACCTGCACGTTACCAACATAGGGGTAACATTCAAACAGAAGGGGTGAGATATCGAACAATATAAACAGGAGTATGATAATTAATACGTTAGATAGAATCATACAATTTCACTACTATTCAACAACAACAACAACTTAACAATAATCCACAATTTATCAACATACTTTATCGACTTATTACACATATCAACATTTACGACATAATCACTACAATCAACCTAATCAACATAACCAACTTCAACTCTGAAATCAACGTAAACACCTTCATCAACTTCAACAAAGATACTCAACATATTCAACTTCTTCAACATCAACATAATCGACTTCATCAACTTAAACAACGCAAACAACTTTATCAACTTAAGCAACATGAACAACTTTATCAACTTGGACAACATAAACAACTTACTCAACTTCAACAAACACAATCAACACAAACAACATAAATAATGAAACACAGGATGCGACTCGACTATGCGTATGCATGTGGTACCATTGGAGCAAAACTCCCAACTTAAAATATACCAGGTTATCGAGGTATCTGCAAGGCATAAGCCTTCAACTTAATAATCTTGCCAATCCAGGCCAACGTGGTGAGCATCAGCTCCAACTTAAAAATTACCAATCCAGGCCAACTTAATAATGTTATGCTATGATGCAACGACTCAACACAAAACAACAACCAACTCCGAACAACCTATAACAAACCACATAACAACTTTAATTCAACACGATTCAACTTTGGCCAAAGGCCTACAACTTATATACATCAACGTTGGTCATACGACCTACAACTTTAACATCAACATTGGTCCTTCGACCTACGACTTAAAAATGCCCACAAACCGGGACAAAACCACATAAGCAACTGTACGAGAAATCCACACATACAACACGAATGCAACAAAATAAACCGACTAAAATCACCTACTAATTATTACTAACTACCTCGACAATTTTCGTTAAATTCCGAGCAACTAATTTTACCGCGTAATTTCACCAGGTCGACTAAATCAGTACTGTTTTTACTACTATTACTGCTACCAATAATTTCCTACTATTCCTATTAAATTCTATTTTACTGATTCCAACATTTTTCTGTCACCAAATTAACACTGTTATCACAATTCTGTCAAAATACCATCCTGCTAAGAATTCATCTTTCTGTTAGAATCAACACTACTGACAGTCCTGAGTTGCAACCATGTATTTCCCTTCATCAGCATAAAACCCATCCACTAATTAATTTAACTATGTATTTTAATTAGTCAAAACAAATATCTAACACCTAAAATATTAAAATATGGATTTTTACTTAAAACAGACAAACTAAAAACCAGGTGGCCCCCACATCATCAGGTGGCTCTCAACATGATTTTAGGTGTTACTTTATTAGAATTATTAAAAAAAGTAGTAAGTCTGAACTTAGTAAAGGCTTGCGCCACATCTAACCATGGGGAGGGTAGTGGCTGGCGCCACATTCTCAAAGAGTGGCTTGCGCCACATGTTTTCCTTGTTTTGGGTGGCATGCGCCACCCCTATGTGAGTAATGGGTGGCCTGCGCCACCCGTGCACATGTGAACAGTGACATTTCGTCCCCAACCAATTTCCAGAAATTAACAACCTCACCGCAACATTTACAAAATAAATCAAACAATAAAAATTTAATAACATCGATTCATCAGTATTAACACGGAAACAACAACATCACACCAGCAGGATCACAATTTCAACAACATCAATATCAATTCCACACAGACAACCATAATTCATCAATTACAATCCAACACGTTCAGTAAACAAAATCATACCATCCCAATCCCACGTATTAATCATCTTATTCCCGGTTATAAAATTCGAACCCCACCCTTACCTTAGATTGATGGCCGCTCGAATTTCCGATCGACTTTTCCGACTTGGCTCCGACGGCAATTCTCCCGTATCCCTCTTTCTCCAACTTTGGTGCCTCCCAAACCCTCGCTTTGCTACTTCTGTAACTTCCTTTTTTCTTTTCTTCTGACTGCCACTCCTTTTCTTTTGTTTTCCAAAATAATCCATTAATAATAATACCATTATTTACTCTATTTGGGCTTCACTTCATACACCTCCAAATTGCTATATATCACCCAACAACCAAATCCAATTTAATTAAATAATAGTCCATTATAATAATATTATTTATAATATTATTTCTCCGATTAAACCGACTAATTACTCGACTATCAAATAAATCGTCCAAACCACCAAATCAACACATTTAACCATAGACGGAAAATATTCAATATTATTTCCACAACTTAAATCAACTTATTAAATCAATTCAAATCGAACCAACTTAGAAACATCAACATAATATTCCGATATTTTGGAATCAACTTAAATCGACACAAATACTCAAATCAACGCGAATCAACACAACATACTACAATTATATTTAATTAAATACTTAATTAAATAAACGGGCGTTACAACTCTCCCCCACTTAGAACATTTTCGTCCTCGAAAATTCATCCGATACAACTACTCCAACTATGTGATTCCATCCGACTAATCAACTCTCATCTCCGAAGGCAGCCCACGTATAATACAAACAATTCATAACATCAACGGCAAAAACAACCCGAATACTACTCATGCAACACACTTGACAACTTAACGTCACAACATAAAGAGTAACCAACTTAAGAATTCGCCGTTTTAAGAACTAGAACGCAACAACATACGAACACACAACTTAAACACGACATCAACGCAACCAACTACCAACATCGTTGTTGCTCACGCATGAACAACTGTACAACACCACGCGTTCGCTGCGCACTCTGATTACTTGCAAAGTATCAAGTCTACCCATTTTATTCCCAACTTCTCAATCGCCAAAACCGATATAACAAAAGACTTTCGACTTAACTCTTCGGAAATTCCATCCCAACAGGTATTCTACACTTTTGTAGTTACCGAATACTTCGAACTTAGATCCGTAAGACAACACCTCTGAACGTTCAACATAATTACAACGACGACTACTTCCCAATTATCATAAAACATAACTACAACTTTACCATCTCCTATTTACACGTTCCTCGAAAATCATCTTAAACACGCAACATCATTACAACAACATAGGGTACCTGTGTACAATTAACTTCAACCAGATAAATCATCTTTTCCTTTCCAACTAATCCAACAAACCAAATTATCGACTTTTACTCATACTGACACAATTCTTCATAAATTCTTATCCGAATTAACACAACCAAGTAACTCATCTTTACCAACCAAAAGTTCCACTTTTACAATTCAACTTATAACTTCACTTCTTTTTCTATTTGCAACTCAATTCTCAAATTACCCAGAACTCAACTGCGAATTTCCATACTACTCATCAATTAAATCGCAACCTCATGCCATCATCCTTAAATTCAACTAATATGCTCATATATGAATCTACATCGACAAAATAAACAATCCACAAGCACTTGGCTTGACTTCAACCAATTCAACGTACGTACTATACTAGTTGGCACGAGACATCTATCCATCAATTATGATTCCATCTACTATCAACAAGAGATTAAGGGTGATCAGTTCCTCAATTTGTCAATAGACAGCCGGCAACCATAACAGTGGCATAAATCATCATTACCCAACACAATAGCGTACTACAACTTGTGCCCAAAGTCCGTAAGCACAATGCTCCGCCAACTCTCTGAGGCTTATCAACGTCTTCTTAGTTTCCTTAATTTCAACTTCGTCAATTATACCAAAACGTCCAAAATCCAATACATAATCTCTTATACATGCTCGTAGCACACACAATTATTAAATATCTTTCCAACACCGGAATCGCTACTACTTCAAGTACTATCCAACTCGGCTCGCTCCAATTACAACTCTTATCCAAGTTAAAATTTTTAACGTTGCAAATCAACCATCCGTCTTTCTCTTAACATTACTATCACATGACATCATCACTTATTTCTCCTTATTCAACATAAATTGCATCTCGATGCTTTCTCAGATACCGTCACATCCTTATAATTACCAACATATTATTCTTATCAAAATTTCACACTCGGCTTCATCTTTCCAAATTTTTCAGCAGTAGTCGCTCAACTTCAACCACAGATATCTCTTTTGATACAGACCTCTCAATCACAAAATCATATTCTAAAATGAAGAGAATTTCGTAAAGATTCCAGAACTTCAAGAATCGCTTGAATCCGAGTTACGAGTAAAAAGTTATCATCCTTACAACGGGACTGGTTCAGAATTTCCATATGCAGAAATTTCCAAGAATCAGCATCAGACCCAAATATTAAAATGCACTTTTCTCCCTCTTCACAAACTTCCTGAAGACAAATCGTATATGCAAACTGTAGGGAATTTCGTAAGCTTTCCAAAAAGTCCAGAACCGCTTCAATCGGAATCACGAGTAAAAAGTTATGCCTCTTTTACCGACAGCTGCTCCAAAATTGCAAAAATCAGAATTTGAGATTGATGAACATAAGTTCCATCTCTCTCCCGCTTGCTCCGAAATATACCAACAATCCTTTCTTTTCATCCAACTCTAAAATTACTCGACTTTAATCCGACTATACTGAAGGCATATTAATCTACCGACTTGATCCATCAACTTATCATTTCCATTAGAATACTTCCTTATTCTCAATCAATTCCTCATCCATATTCCACACACTTCTCAACTCGACCGATACGAATTCATGAGTCTAAACTCTCGCCGGTCCGCAACAACATCGCTTCAACAACATTTGCACTCTTGCAATCAACATCACCTTGAACCAACTTCTACATACCAACAACACGTCCGGGAGACAAGCTTCTCCCCCACTTAATCCAAATCAACACTTGCAGACAACGACCAGAAACTAACAAACAAGCACCGACAGTGTTTCACACACATGTCGAGTACTAAGGAATAAACGACATTAGACAACATTGGCCGGACGGACTGACCTACTCTGATACCACTAATGTAACACCCCATTTCTACCCGGCGGAAATTCATAAATCAGAGTTTCAAAATTCAACATTCAAATAGGGTGCCACATTTTCAACTTAAAACAACGACACTTATCACATTTAATCATGGATACATAACACTCAAACATCGGGTGGAAAAATGACAACTTTATTTATTCTGTAAAGTAAAACATCTTTATTGCTACACAACGAATTCATAATTTCAACTTTAAAATAGTCCAACTCGTGTTTAACATCAAAACAACTTAAAATAATATATCCTCAACGGAAACAACTTAAAATTCGGCAACATGGTGAAAATCCAATAACTAAACGAAAACACGCGTTAACCCCCGAGTGCTACGTATCAGAGCGACATCACCGACTCAACTAATGAAGATAAACGACCTTCATCTCTGCTAACCTGCACGTTACCAACATAGGGGTAACATTCAAACAGAAGGGGTGAGATATCGAACAATATAAACAGGAGTATGATAATTAATACGTTAGATAGAATCATACAATTTCACTACTATCCAACAACAACAACAACTTAACAATAATCCACAATTTATCAACATACTTTATCGACTTATTACACATATCAACATTTACGACATAATCACTACAATCAACCTAATCAACATAACCAACTTCAACTCCGAAATCAACGTAAACACCTTCATCAACTTCAACAAATATACTCAACATATTCAACTTCTTCAACATCAACATAATCGACTTCATCAACTTAAACAACGCAAACAACTTTATCAACTTAAGCAACATGAACAACTTTATCAACTTGGACAACATAAACAACTTACTCAACTTCAACAAACACAATCAACACAAACAACATAAATAATGCGACACAGGATGCGACTCGACTATGCGTATGCATGTGGTACCATTGGAGCAAAACTCCCAACTTAAAATATACCAGGTTATCGAGGTATCTGCAAGGCATAAGCCTTCAACTTAATAATCTTGCCAATCCAGGCCAACGTGGTGAGCATCAGCTCCAACTTAAAAATTGCCAATCCAGGCCAACTTAATAATGCTATGCTATGATGCAACGACTCAACACAAAACAACAACCAACTCCGAACAACCTATAACAAACCACATAACAACTTTAATTCAACACGATTCAACTTTGGCCAAAGGCCTACAACTTATATACATCAACGTTGGTCATACGGCCTACAACTTTAACATCAACATTGGTCTTTCGACCTACGACTTAAAAATGCCCACAAACCGGGACAAAACCACATAAGCAACTGTACGAGAAATCCACACATACAACACGAATGCAACAAAATAAACCGACTAAAATCACCTACTAATTATTACTAACTACCTCGACAATTTTCGTTAAATTCCGAGCAACTAATTTTACCGCGTAATTTCACCCGGTCGACTAAATCAGTACTGTTTTTACTACTATTACTGCTACCAATAATTTCCTACTATTCCTGTTAAATTCTATTTTACTGATTCCAACATTTTTCTGTCACCAAATTAACACTGTTATCACAATTCTGTCAAAATACCATCCTGCTAAGAATTCATCTTTCTGTTAGAATCAACACTACTGACAGTCCTGAGTTGCAACCATGTATTTCCCTTCATCAGCATAAAACCCATCCACTAATTAATTTAACTATGTATTTTAATTAGTCAAAACAAATATCTAACACCTAAAATATTAAAATATGGATTTTTACTTAAAACAGACAAACTAAAAACCAGGTGGCCCCCACATCATCAGGTGGCTCTCAACATGATTTTAGGTGTTACTTTATTAGAATTATTAAAAAAAGTAGTAAGTCTGAACTTAGTAAAGGCTTGCGCCACATCTAACCATGGGGAGGGTAGTGGCTGGCGCCACATTCTCAAAGAGTGGCTTGCGCCACATGTTTTCCTTGTTTTGGGTGGCCTGCGCCACCCCTATGTGAGTAATGGGTGGCCTGCGCCACCCGTGCACATGTGAACAGTGACATTTCGTCCCCAACCAATTTCCAGAAATTAACAACCTCACCGCAACATTTACAAAATAAATCCAACAATAAAAATTTAACAACATCGATTCATCAGTATTAACACGGAAACAACAACATCACACCAGCAGGATCACAATTTCAACAACATCAATATCAATTCCACACAGACAGCCATAATTCATCAATTACAATCCAACACGTTCAGTAAACAAAATCATACAATCCCAATCCCACGTATTAATCATCTTATTCCCGGTTATAAAATTCAAACCCCACCCTTACCTTAGATTGATGGCCGCTCGAATTTTCGATCGACTTTTCCGACTTGGCTCCGACGGCAATTCTCCCGTATCCCTCTTTCTCCAACTTTGGTGCCTCCCAAACCCTCGCTTTGCTACTTCTGTAACTTCCTTTTTCTTTTCTTCTGACTGCCACTCCTTTTCTTTTGTTTTCCAAAATAATCCAATAATAATAATAATACTATTATTTACTCTATTTGGGCTTCACTTCATACACCTCCAAATTGCTATATATCACCCAACAACCAAATCCAATTTAATTAAATAATAGTCCATTATAATAATATTATTTATAATATTATTTCTCCGATTAAACCGACTAATTACTCGACTATCAAATAAATCTTCCAAACCACCAAATCAACACATTTAACCATAGACGGAAAATATTCAATATTATTTCCACAACTTAAATCAACTTATTAAATCAATTCAACTCGAACCAACTTAGAAACATCAACATAATATTCCGATATTTCGGAATCAACTTAAATCGACACAAATACTCAAATCAACGCGAATCAACACAACATACTACAATTATATTTAATTAAATACTTAATTAAATAAACGGGCGTTACATAAGGTACATTAACACCTTCTCCCCTTACTCTCTTTACTTTATCACCTCTGGATTTCGGTTTCCATCCAGTTTTGGGGCTATCCTGATTAGATTTCTAAGGGACCTTCCTCCCTTAGGGTCTATTTTTCTCAGGGGGCCCTGCAACTTTGTGGCAACTAAATCCATATTCTGTTTCTTTTGGGGTGGTGCTATTTCTCGTTTTCGTATCAAGATCTGGAGTTTGGGGAACGTTACCCATCACAGCGATGGTTTTTAACTCCGGTTTTGGTTTCCAAAATGGAGCTTGGGAGGTGGCCGGAAAAAAGAAAGAATGGCGGCCTAAGATCGCCAGAAGATCTATTTGGAGGTGTAGTAAGGACAAAGGTACTGAACAAGATCAGAAAGAAGCTTCCTCATTTTTCTTTACAGAAATCCCTGATTCATTTGAAGCCAAACAGTTATTCGGAATTTTCAAAGAATTTGGAACGATTGTAGAAGTGTTCATTCCGGGAAGGACGGTTATTAGGGGTAAAAGGTTCGGCTTCGTTAGGTTCAGAAAAGTTGACGACGAACATCTTCTCGCCATTAAACTCGACAACATAGTCATTAATGGCAAAAAGATGTTTGTTAACTTACCAAGATTTAAAAGAGAAGAGAAGAATGTCGATGGAGCTATGAATAAGCTGAACGAAGGCCCCCTTAAGAAGACTGCTGACATCCCCCATCAAAAACCTCTAGGTAGACGTTGGTATGGTAATGGGTTCTCCTACGCTCAGATTGCCAAAGACACCAATGGTCGGTCAAAGATTACTGCTAAATAAGTTCTTCTTGCAGATAAACCTAATTTTGCACATCTAAGTTTCAATGTCTTAGGTGAAGAAATGGAGAGATTCGAACAAGCATTTGCTGGAGTTTTGGATAGACCAGGGTCAGCTCTGGAACTTAAGGAGGCTTTTCAGATGGAAGGTTTCTTTAATATCAAGATTACACCAATGGGGACCAACCTTGTCTTGCTAGAAGAAGATAATCCTGGGGACATCAAAAAGCTGATAGAAGAAGAAAAAGAGTGGATTCCTAGGTGGTTTTCTGATATACACCCTTGGTCTCCTTCTGATGTAGACCAGGAACGCCTAACGTGGGTAAAAATCTACGGGCTGCCGTGTCACGTTTGGAGCGAGAGATTTTTTAAATTCCTTGCTGCTACTACTGGCGTTTTCATTAGGATGGATGAGGATACACAGAAACAGGCGAGATTCGACGTTGCCCGAATACTGATAAGTACGAAATTTGCCATGAATTTAAATGAAGTAATTAACGTGGATGTCAATGACAACACATATAGAATCAAAATCGTAGAGGATTTGTTTGGTCCTTATGTAAGGGATCAACGTCATTTCAAAGGCTCTAGAATTGATGAAGAACGTTCTGAGATAGTGGAGTCTAACTTTGGTTCGGATGAAGAATTGGGGTTCTGGGACAACTCCTCAAAAGTGCTTAGCAGCTTATCCAAAACCTCGGATTCCAATACAGAAGAGGGTGAAATTGGGGATGCCCAACAAACAGATCTCCTGTGTGATCAGGGTGTTGTGGGAGTATCTCAAGATGATGACAGACAGGGCTGTCATCTAAATGTGGAGGGTTTCATTATTCACCAAGGTAGTTAGGAACCAAATTGCTCATCGCCTGATTACGTACCTTGCACTATCGACACACACAAGAGATTAGCTGAGAAGAAGACTCTTATGTTGGCTGGTCAGAAAAACTTAGTTGGAAACTCTAAAGACTCAGAAGAAGATATTTGTGAGCCTCAAGGTGTTGTGCCAAATGAGGGGCAAGGATCTCTGGGGCTGAATAGTGTGGGGGAGACTTCTGCCTCTAAGAAAAAGAAGCTTATGGACGACATTTACCAGAGGATAAAAATTCCTTCTAATCCATCATATTACGCCACATTACTGCAGGTTGAAAGTTCACACGCAAAATACTTTACTCTACAAAATAAGCATAAAGGCCTAGCTGAAGGTGCTCATATGGAAGCAGGCTCTATTGACAATTCTATTGGTGACCTAGTTTTATGCAGAGTAATACTAGAATTAAGAAGAAACTAGAAAGCCTTCCAGCCAGAGTTTTGAGTGCCATAAAATCACTTGGGATAGAGGCCGAAGAAGATGATGAGGTCTTCGAATCCATTCTACGAAATTTAGAAGTCGTGGATAGAAAGTAAAAAAAAGTGAAGTTGGTGGCTGCTAATGGTCATACATGAACATAATCACATATAACGTTAGAGGATGTGGGAGTAGCTTAGAAAGGAAGAAAATTAGAGCTACTATACATAAGGCAGGCGCGGAGATATGTTTCCTTCAGGAAACCAAATGCACATCTATGGCTGATGATCTGGTACATAGCATTTGGGGCAGTAGTTCATGCCAATGGTCGGCTATACATTCTGAGGGCCTCTCTGGGGGTATCCTAACTATATAGAAAGAAGGTACTTTGGAACCTTTATGTAGTTATAGAGGTAAAGGGTTCCTTGGTTTGCAGGCAAATTGGAGAGGTAAAAACTGTTACCTTTTCAATATTTACTCACCTTGTAGCATTGCCGAGAAAAGAGACTTATGGTCTAAACTTTTAACCCTAAAACTAAGCTTAGAACCTGGTGAATGGTTATTTGGTGGGGACTTCAACTCAATCAAAAACTCAAGTGAACAGCTAGGATGTACCAGTCATAATAGAAGACATATGGAAGAGTTTGCTGAGTTCATTAATTTGAGTGGCTGTGTGGATTTCCCTCTATCAGACTTAAAGTATACCTGGTTTAGATCAAAAGGCAAGATGTGCTGCCGGCTTGATAGATTCTTGGTATCACACGGTCTCCTTAACGACTGGAATATGGTTATCCAGAAGATTGGAGATCGAGATGTTTCTGACCATAGGCCAGTTTGGATTTCTGTTAGAAATACAAACTGGGGACCTAAACCTTTCAAAACTCTATCTTGCTGGTTCGAACACCCGAATTTCATCCCTTTTGTTAAGAAAGAGTGGGCTGAGCTTGATATATCTGGGAAGCCTACTTTTATTCTGTCCAGGAAGCTAGAATGCCTAAGAGAGAAAATCAGATGGTGGAATGCCAACTTTTTTGGATGGGTAGATACAAGAATTTCTCTGGATACTGATGTAATAAATGAAGTTGAAGGCTTATTCGATAAAGAGCAAGGCAGTGTCGATACAGAGTAACTAAACAAGAGGAATAATGCTGAAGATACCTTATGGAAAAGTCTAAGAATCAAAGAAAGTATTATTAAGCAGAAGTCTCGAATGAAATGGAGTGAGGAAGGGGATCTCAACACAAAGTTTTTTCATGCTGCGTTAAAGAAAAAGATATATCAGAACACGATTCCTTCCGTATGTGTTAATGGCTCCTATGTCGAGGACGTCGAAGGTGTTAAGTCAGCGGTTAGACATCACTTCCAAAAAAGATTCAGCAAGGCAAGGAGACCTTTCCCACCTATTGGAAGTTCTGGATTCAAACGGTTATCTGAACAGGACAGCATAGAGCTTGAACAACCAATTGATCCAGCTGAGGTTAGAAGGGCTGTTTTTGACTGCGCAGGGGATCGCAGCCCAGGCCCGGATGGTTATAGTTTTGAGTTCTTTAAAAAGTGCTGGAGCATAGTCGGTCATGATTTTGTAAAATGCATTTTGGAGTTCTTCGAAGGTGAGTATCTGCACAAGGTTCTTGTATCCTCATTTATTGTCCTCATTCCTAAAAACGGTAGCCCGAAGAACCTTGTTGAATATAGGCCAATCTCCCTGATTAGCTCGGTTTACAAAGTGGTAGCTAAGATCCTTGCTAACACACTCAGGAATAAAATAAGAAGCATAATTTCACAATCTCAGACGACATTCATCGAGGGCCGGAATTTACTTGATGGGGTGGTGACTTTGAATGAGGTCATCGATTTCTCAAGGAGTACCAAGAAAGAGCTACTAATGTTGAAGGTTGATTTTAGTAAAGCTTATGACTGTGTGGACTGGAATTACTTGCGCGATGTCATGACATATATGGGATTTGGAGATAAATGGATGCGGTGGATCGATAACGGGGTTTTCAACAGTTTTACGTCCGTCTTGGTGAATGGGAGCCCTACGAAGGACTTTAGAGTTTCTAGAGGGGTCAAACAAGGTGACCCTCTAGCCCCTTTTTAATTTACTATCGCTGCTGAAGGTCTTGCAGTTCTCATGAAAAGAGCAATTGACAGTGGCATCTTCTCAGGCTTCAAGGTGGATCTGAACATATCCTTTCATCTACTACAGTACGCAGATGACTCCATTATCCTTGGAGATGGTTCCATGAGTAATATCTTGGCTATCAAGGCAATCCTTAAAGGCTTTCACCTTGTTTCTGGTCTCGAAATTAATTTTAGAAAAAGCTCCTTATATGGCTTTGGTGTGGATGACATGGTTCTATCGGCTGCCGGAAATTTTCTCTCTTGCAAAGTCTCAGTCTGCCCATTTAAGTTCCTCGGTATTACAATAGGTGGCAATAATAGATTAGTTTCCTTTTGGAAACCTTTGATTAATATGGTTCGTGCAAGGTTAAACTCGTGGAAAGGAAGGTTCCCTCTATGGGAGGCAGAGTAACACTGATCAACTCTGTATTGGAAAATATTCTAATTCAACATATGTTGTTCTTCAGAGTCCCAACTAAAGTCATTAAGATATTAACATCCATTCAGAAGCAATTCCCGTGGAATGGTTCCTTGGTGAAAAAGGGCGTTTCTTGGGTCCGGTGGAACTTGGTTTGCAAACCTGTTGAAGAAGGCGGGCTAGGAGTTAAAGATTTAAGATTGTTTAATGCAACTCTACTGTTCAAATGGACTTGGAAGATTCTATCTCAGGAGGATAGGTTATGGAGAGGATTAATTCATAGCAGGTATCCCAATTACCTACAAGACCTTTACAGTTCTGTTGTATCCAAGTCTCGTGTTCCTCCGTCAACATGGTGGAGAGATCTTGTCCAAGTGTCTTCATTTTGTGGGATTAATCAAGAAGATGGCTTGATTACTCATAAACTTGGAAATGGTGAACTTACTCCCTTCTGGACATCTCGATGGGCAGGAATCCGCACCTTGGCTGCTGATTTTTCCTGGATTATGGTCTTTTGCAGAAAATAAATATAGCAGAATTATAGATAATGGTTCCTGGGAGGATGGCATATGGAAATGGAATATTAAATTCTCACACCAAATCTTGCAGGAAGATATCAATTTGCAACATGATAAACTACTTGAAGTGCTGCAGGAACATAATGCGGACGAAGATCTGCATGATACAGTTATTTGGACATACGGCCACACATCTGTATTCTCTGTTTCGTCCTTATATTCTTTATTGCAGGAAAAGGTGAGTAGCACAGTTCCAGCTGCTGCAGAGGATGTCAAATCTGCGCTGAGATTGAATTGGCTTGCAGTTGCTCCACTTAAATTGAAAGTATTCGGTTGGAGACTGATGCTCAATAGATTACCTACATGCGACAACTTGGCTCGAAGAGGAATTGTTATGAATATTAATGAAAAGGTTTGCCCATTCTGTTTTTTAGTGGATGAAAATGCTGAACATCTCCTCTTTCACTGCTCCAAATCAACCCGTGTTTGGAAATACATATTCCTTTGGCTGGACGTTGCGAAATTTTGCATAGGAGATATTTCGAACCATATTTTATGTTGGATAAATGGGTGTATCCAAAAATCTCTTAGTGTAGGTATTGCTATGGGTTTTTGGTTAATAGTTTGTTGGGTCATATGGTCGTCTAGGAACAACATCATGTTTAGAGACGAGTTTTGGGTTGTAGATACGATTACCAATCGTATAGTCATTTATTCTTGGTGGTGGATTGGTAAAAAACACAAAAATGCACTTAACTGTAATTATTATGCATGGGTAAATGCCCATCTAGATTTTTGTAGGCCTTGATTTTTAGAAATAGGCCTTTCCTTGTATATGGGTTGGATCCCCCTTGAGATTCCTTAATATATATACCACTAATCTTGCTTATTAAAAAAAAAAACATGTGTGAAGCTATAGCTTACAATTTCATCTCTCTCTGTGCTTCATAACATTACATTTTTAATACTTGGTAAATAGATCCTGTGGTCAATATTGATATTTGTCATGATCCAACGCTTAGGATTTTGCGAGATGTCATTGAATATGTGATAGGGTTGGTGGTAGATATCATTTTGCCATTGAACATATATTGGACCTAATATAAGAAGTTTTAAAAAATCTATATTATTTCATTGAAGTTATTTTTTCTATTATACATTATATTTTGATGAACAAATAAAAATTGCTTAAAAATTAATAGAAATAACAATATCATAATAAATGTTTGATGATTAAGTCTCATAATTACGAATTTTACTTTTTAATGCTTATAATTACAAATTTTAATATTTTAAGTGTATTATTTAAAGTTTACAAGATTTATTTTAATACTAAAAAAATTATTTATTTTTAATGTGTCAATGAATAAAAATTTGAGTAATTTATATTCTGTTACTGTAGCTAATGAAGATCAATCAATTAATTTGATCTATTTTATTGTCATTCAATTATTTACCATCAAATATCATGATATCCATCTTATTGAGAAACTTAGATAATCACTATAAATAATAATTAATTAGCATTTAAGATATTATAAATATTTTTATAGTTAATTTGCATTTATGTTTTAATCACTATAAATATTTTTATGTTTTAATCACTATAAATAATAATTAATTTGCATTTAAAATACAATTTAATTTTTTAAAAATTAACTTCAAATATATGTACAACCAGTTGACTTTTTAAACAAAGAAAAATTATTTCAAATTATTTTTAATTTTAGTTTTTAAATTGTATTTTCTATTATAAAATTGTATTTTAACAAGGAAAAATACTACATAGTTTTTAAATTGTATTTTCTATAATAAAATAATTATCTCATTTACAAAAATTATAAAAATTTGTCTATCATTTTAAAAAAGTATTTAAAAAATATTATTTGAGGTTATAATGAGAGATTAAGTAGATATTTTTAAATTGTATTTTCTTTTTTTTTCAAGTAAATTGTACTATCTTTTTAATAAATTTCTTTTTCTCCTAATATGAAAATTATATGAAACTGAAAAATGAAATTATTGATTAAAATATTGAATAATAAAAATTTATCAACTATTTTTTAATGTATCTAAAAATATGCGCTTAATTATGTATAAATTTAATTCAATATTATACTCATATTTATTTATACCATTAAAACAATATCTAGAAATACTATGTTATTAGTTGATATTTATAAAACTAAATGATTCCATAAATATTTCTATAAATAATGTCAAAACAAAATAATATTTATATACTAAAAATATATAGTTGATCCAAATATTCGTATATATGGAAAAACTATATTTATGCTGAAAATATAAATAAAAATATGTTTTACTTTTGAAAATAATAAATTTTATTGGTTAAATAATTTTTTGTTTCAATTTTCTATTCTTATTACATTTTAGAAACAAATGCGCGTAACAATACCCATAGCCATGCGAACGCAGGGGTATCCTGATCAGAATCCGTGCAAACGCATGAGTTATTACATTTTTTGTACAATTAAAAAAAGTAAATATATTTAAAATAATGTAAGAATCCAAACACAGAAAAAATATGTTTATTTATGTTACTAATATTTATTCATACAATTATAACAATATTTAGAAATACTATGTTATTAGTGGATATTTATAAAACTAAATGATTGCATAAATAGTTTTATAAATAATGTCAAAACAAAATTAATATTTACATACGGGAAAATATACAGTTGATTCAAATATTTGTATATATAGAAAAACTATATTTATGCTCCAAATATAAATAAAAATAAGTTTTTTAAATAATAAACTTTCTTGGTAAAATAATTTTGTCTTTCTATTTTTTCATTTGCAAACGCACGAGTATCCATACCAGAATCTATGAGAGCGTGTTATTATATTTTTTGTATAACTAAATAATATAAAATTAAATATATTTAAAATAATATATGAATCCAAACTAGAGAAAAAATGTTATTTTTTAATTATTGATGTTATTAATATTTTTATTTTAAAATAATTTTTAATTTAAGATACAATATTTGTTAGTAAGATAATTTATGGAAAAGTGAGTTATATATTATTAATGTAATCATTTAACTAATACATGTTATTAATTATAAATACTATTTTAAAATTAATGAGTGAATCTTAATCTATTATCTATAATATAAAAGATAAGTACTTGGAAATTCCAATACTAATCCATTATATGTTATAACATTTCTAATTCTAGGGATATGAATGTCTTTTTGTATTTTACTGCAATATTGTGCAATTCGCATTTATGATATTTGATGTGTCATGCTATTAGTTTTTTGAAATATTTTTTAATCATTTTATTTTATGCTATTTTTATTTTTATTTATTCTATTTTGATGATTAAATGAAAAGTCATTCATTGAAAGTTGAAAAATTACACGGAAACAACAATTGCATTTAACATTTTCAATGCACCCTTTGAACTGAAAAGTTTCACTGGGAAGATGAAAAAACTACCCATGATTGATTTTCTATTTTCCTCATAGTCTCTCTCTTTCTGATCCTCCCTCTTTCTCTCTGAACTCTTTTATTCTTCCTCATTCCTTTTCTTCTACGTTTGGAAACCATAACGACTTTCCTAATGAAAACCTATTTTCTTAATAAGAAACAAACTCCAGCAAAATCAATCAGAACATGAACATAACATACCAAATCAACAAAACCGAATCGCGACAGATATGTTATCCGCTGACCTAGATGTATCGGCAGGGCCAACAAGTTTTTCTTTCTATCTCTCCACCTTTGTACCAAGTTTCGCCATCGTCGTTGCAGAGTCCCACCGGTTTTGTAGAGCACGTGAAAAAATTTTCCACCGACCTCAGAGTGCCAACAAGATTCCAAATAGACGCATAATAAAGGACTCACAAGTTACATTGAAGCTTCTCTCTCTAAAACACGCTCTCAGATCTATTAATAGATCCATTTTCTCGCTGTTTACCAACAAAATGGAACACCGGTAATTCGTTTGATCTTTCATTTCATATAAAATATTATTAATCACAATCATTTTGCTCTGCTCTATAGATTCAATGCAACAAATTCAATACTTTAGCCTATTATTAAGGTCATATGGCTTGGAGGCGTTTGATAGCACATGTCATTTATTCAATCAATCAATTTCGATTTGTACAATCTATTTTCCTTTTTTCTTATCATTTGGAAAACCCTAAATTTGTATAAGTTATTTGTATGTTATGCTCTGATTATTCTTGATGAGTTTATGCTCTGTTTGGTTAGTTAATTATGGTTCTATGGTTAAACTGTTATTCCAATTGATGTTTGTTTAAAAATGATGTTTTTATTTGATGGAGATTTGATTGTGTCTCTTATTGATACACGAAACAGCGACATGTTTTACTTGCAAAAAGTTAATTCTTTTGATATGTTTCAAAAGCTTTTAAAGTTTGTTGATTGTGAGTTAATTTATGGGTTTTTGATTAGTTTGGAGGTAGGACTTATATAATTGGTTTGATTTTTTTATTGTTCATGATATGATGATTTGATTCAACTGTTTTATTAGATCTTATTGTTGAGAATAATAATATGTCAAGTGTGAGTTGGAGTCCCACATTGATTATAAACGTGGAGAGTTGAACATTTATAAGTGGGAGATGTAACACCCCCTTTCAATACCCCCAAATAATCACAATTAATCATTTAGGCACATATTAATATTTCGTCAGAGTATAATTATAAACATGGTATAAAAAGAGGTACGTCACATTATACATTAAATTGAAACATACAACATCTGCTCAACACAAATATGCAACAGTGGGGTAACTTTGCAACAGAGGAACTTTGTCCTTACACCCACATCTCAATATTTAGAATAAAAGCGGAGAATCTAAACATTGAATAACATCAAACATATATACATATATATACATGCATCATCGAGTATCATCCATCAACATAATTCATGTTTACATAAACATTCATCAGCAAGATACATATACAAATGTATCACAAAAGAATCATATACATCCTAGCTACCCGGTGCTACATATCAGAGCCAACCGACCAAAAGAATGAAGACACGCTTCACATAAAGACCTCCAGCATACCTACTCTGCAATGCCTCATAGAGCATCATAAAACAACAGAAGGGTGAGAAATATTATCATAATAACAATGCATATAATTATATATATCTTAACATAAAAATACACATATTCCACATTCTCACCACCATTCATCAAAAACTCACCCATATACATCACAATGTATATATATATATACAACCAAGCATATTCATCATACATAGTTTCGCAATTCTCAATCATTCCACATAAACATACACATTCATGTTTATTCATCAATGCACAAACACAAAAATGATAAATGCAAATCATAGAGACCGACTCACGACTCTATGCAAATGCAATGCGGTACCGACTCAATCATCATTAGTTCACTCAGGAACTCTGCTGGAACCATCGCTCGTTACTAATGTAACTCCCCGTCGGGCCTACGATGTTCACCCATTGCTCACACCCCACATGGGCACACAATGTTTATGGATCGCTCACACCCCACACGGGCACACGACCCGATTGCTCACACCTCACCTAGGCACACAATCCGATTGCTCACACCTCACCTAGGCACACAATCGTTGGTAATCATCGCTCACACCTCACATAGGCACACGACGATACAACGGATTCTCATTAGAATCGCTCAACACAAGAATGTACTTCATTATCCTTCACATGCAAAATGACTCAAGACATTCTTGAAATGCATACATATTCACAATATATTCATGCATTCATCTCATACAATCACATACCATCTATATACATTCACATCAATGCACTATTCTATGATTCACATTCAAAACACACATTCGAAATGGGAAAAAGTCGCAACAAGACACCATTCCCGACTTTTCGACATAATTAAATCGACTAACAATTTCCAAGTCATCAAAATAAGAAAGAACATTCCATAAGCTTTCTAATGCATCGAACCACGCTTCAAACCGAACCACAGATCAAAAGTTATGCAGAAAACAAAATTACACGAACATCACTGTTCGCTGGACGAACCTCCCTCGCGAGCATTCGCTAGCTCCTTCGCTAGGCGAATGTTCCAGCGAACCAACTGTTAGATAAAAACAGACACAAAGTTCACTAGGCGAACCCCTTGGCGAACCAAGGCAGCAACTACCAACATTCAAAACACCTAAACTTCGCTAGGCGAACACTCTAGCGAACCTTCGCTCACGCCTTCGCTAGGCGAATACCCGTAGCGAACCTTCGCTACCCTTCGCTGAATGGTTCGCTAGGCGAACCTGCAAAAACTCAGAATCCTTCAGCGCTGTTGAAAACCCAAAAACCCTATTTTTCAACCCAAAACATTTTCAAAACAACATACATCCATCAGAACTCAATCTAATCATGGCAACAAGCATTCTACCACATTTACGTCGATTTCCAACCGCGGAAACATCGGTTTCTCATTATCGACCTAAAATGGAAAACTATGAAAACACCACAAACAATCCAATACACACATACACAATCATACATAATAATATACATTGATAAGATAATAAGATTTCACACCCTTACCCGATTAAATCGATTCCTAGAGGTTGATTTTCTTAGTTTTCCTCTTTTCCTTCTCTTTTCTCCTCTTCCTCCTTCTTTCTCTCCTTTTTCTCTCTATTTTTCCTTTCTATCTCTTTCTCTTCTATTTCCTCTTCTTATCTCTTTTTCTTTTTCTATTTTTCTTTTTACCCAAATTCAATTTAATTCATTTTCTCACACAATTATATTTCCACTAAATTTTCTAACTTAACATTAATTGAGAAATGTCTAAAATACCCTCCATCCTACTTTTCCCGAAAACTCTCAAAAACGGTAAAATAACATAACTGGTCAACATAACATATTAACACACCAATTCCACAAATAAAATAACTTATCACACAATTAAAATAAAAGACTCAACAAAATGGGAATAATTGGAATCGGGGCGTTACAACTCTCCCCCACTTTAGAAATTTTCATCCTCGAAAATATTACCTGATTCAAACAACTCCGGATACGACCCTCGCATCCTACTCTCTAGTTCCCAAGTCATATTGCCTTCCGCAGCGCCTCCCCACGCTACTTTCACAAGCGCAATATCCTTGCCTCTTAACTTCTTAACTTCACGATCCAAAATCCTAATCGGTAAAGCTTCAATCGTAAGGTTATCTCTCACTTCAACCTCGTCCATAAGAATAACATGTGACGGATCTGGAACATACTTTCGAAGTTGCGAAACATGGAATACATCATGCAAATTCGAAAGATTCAGAGGCAACGCCACACGGTAAGCCACGACACCAACTCGTGCAGAAATCTGATACGGACCAATAAAACGAGAAGTCAACTTCTTCGACTTCAAAGCACGACCCACACCCGTAACCGGCGTAACTCTCAAAAACACATGGTCGCCTTCTTGAAACTCAAGATCTTTCCTTCTCTTGTCATGATAGCTCTTCTGTCTACTTTGAGAAGCTTTCATCTTCTCCTGAATAAACTTCACTTTCTCCGTCTTTTTTTGTACCATCTCCGGTCCAACTATCGCCCTCTCGCCGGTTTCATGCCAACACAAAGGTGTTCGTCATCTCCGACCATACAAAGCCTCAAATGGTGCCATACTTATACTTGAATGAAAACTATTATTGTAGGTGAACTCAATCAATGCCAAATAACTATCCCAAGCACCACCTTGCTCGAGCACACAAGCACGCAACAAATCCTTCAACGATTGAATTGTCCTCTCGGTTTGACCATCCGTTTGCGGATGATAAGCCGAACTCAATCTTAGCTTAGAACCCAAAGCCTTTTGTAAACTCTCCCAAAACCTTGATGTGAATCTAGGATCTCTATCCGATACAATACTCTTAGGAACCCCATGCAACTTCACAACCACAAGAACATAAATCTCGGCTAACCTCTCCAAAGGATAGCTAATATCAATTGGAATGAAGTGAGCAGATTTAGTAAGCCTATCAACAATTACCCAAATAGCATTATGACCTCTTTGCGTATTCGGCAACCCCGTAACAAAATCCATCGATATACTATCCCATTTCCACTCCGGAATGTCCAACGGTTGCATTAATCCACTAGGCTTTTGATGTTCCACCTTAGATTTTTGACAAGTTAAGCACGCATACACAAATTGAGCCACATCTCTCTTTAACCCGGACCACCAAAAGATTTTCTTCAAATCTTGATACATTTTATTCGCTCCCGGATGAATACTTAAGTTACTTCGGCGTCCTTCTTCCAATATCATCTTTTTCAACTCCGCATCATCGGGAATACAAATACGACCACGGAATCTCAAAACTCCAAAATTATCAACCTTGAAATCCTCATTCTCATTCATCATCAAATCAACGAATTTCAAATCCAACTATTGCTTTTCACATACGGTTGCAAGGAAATCATTCGTAACATGTAGCATACCAAGTCTCACACTTCTCGGCGTCATTTCGCAAACCAAACTCAAGTCTCTAAAATTCTCCAAAAGTTCCCATTCTCTCATCATCAATGTGGACATATGTAACGACTTCCGACTCAAAGCATCGGCCACCACGTTTGCCTTACCCGGATGGTAATTCAAACCAAAATCATAATCCTTCAAAAGCTCTAACCACCTTCTTTGTCTCATGTTTAATTCTTTTTGATCAAATAAATATTTCAAGCTCTTGTGATCACTAAAAACTTCAAATCTTGCACCATAAAGATAGTGTCTCCAAATTTTCAAAACAAACACCACGGCCGCTAACTCCAAGTCATGTGTGGGATAATTCTTTTCATGCACTCTCAATTGTCTAGAAGCATAAGCCACAACTTTTCCATCTTGCATTAAAACACCACCTAAACCAACCAATGAAGCATCACAATACACAACAAATGGTTCCGTCGGATTTGGCAAAATCAAGATCGGAGCCATTGTCAACCTTCTTTTTAACTCATTGAAACTCTCTTCACAATGAATATCCCAAATGAAAGCCTTTTCCTTACAAGTCAATTGCGTTAACGGAAGTGCCAACTTCGAAAATCCTTCAATAAACCTCCGATAATAACCCGCCAAGCCTAAAAAGCTTCGAATCTCCATAACCGATCTAGGAGCCTCCCATTGCATCACCGCATCAATCTTGGATGGATCAACACTAATACCACTCCCGGAAATAACATGTCCAAGAAAACTTACTTCCGACAACCAAAATTCACATTTCGACAACTTAGCATACAATTGTTTCTCTTTCAAAATTTGTAACACAATTCTCAAATGCTCTTTATGCTCCTCTTGAGACTTAGAGTAAATCAAAATATCGTCGATGAACACAACCACAAAACGATCTAACTGTTCATGAAAAATACGATTCATGTATTCCATAAACACACCCGGCGCATTAGAAACCCCGAATGGCATCACAGAATATTCGTAATGGCCATACCGTGTCCTAAAGGCCGTCTTTTGAATATCCTCTTCTTTCACACGGATCTGGTGATATCCCGATCTCAAATCAATCTTGCTAAAAACACGCGCACCAACTAATTGGTCCATCAAATCATCGATCCTTGGAAGCGGATACTTGTTCTTAATTGTCACCTTGTTCAATTGTCTATAATCAATGCATAACCGCATACTCCCATCCTTCTTCTTTACTAACAATACCGGAGCACCCCAAGGAGAAACACTTGGTCTTACAAATCTCTTGTCCAATAAGTCATTCAATTGCTTCTTCAATTCTACCAACTCCGATGCCGACATACGATACGGTGCCATCGAAACCGGTCTAGTACCCGGAACTAGATCAATAGAAAACTCAACTTCTCTTTCCGGCGGTACATCCGTAATATCCTCCGGAAACACTTCTGGAAAATCACACACCACTGGAAACACATTGAGCTCAACTTTACTCTCCACCGACAATGATGCAAACACACCGAACAATTGAGCTTCGTCCGCTAAAAGTTTCTTCAGTTCTTTAGTGGATAGGAAACTCTCATCTTCATCATCTTCCAAAGAAGGAAACCTCACTAACTTGTGATAGTAATCTATATGAACTCGATTAAATCGCAACCAGTTCATACCCAAGATTACGTCCAAACCTTCCAATGGCAAACACACTAAATCCATCTCGAAGTCTTTACCATAAATGGTCAAAGGACAACTCAAACAAACCAACGAAGTAGTTACTGACCCCATTGCAGGAGTATCAATAACCATCTTACCATCCATCAGAGACAACACAAGATTCAAACGCTTCGCGCACTCAGACGAAACAAACGAATGAGTCACTCCCGTATCAATAATAGCAACTAAAGGCGTGATATTAATAAAGCATGTACCTTTAATCAAACGGTCTGCACTAGTAGTGTCCTTCCCCGCTAATGCAAACACCTTTCCGCCCGCTTGAGCTTGTTTCGGCTTAGTACACTTAGTACTAATGTGACCCACTTCTCCACAATTATAGCACTTCATCATATTCCTTCTACAATCGGTAGTAGCATGCCCAAGGCCTCCACAGTTAGAACATTTCACCACGGTCTTCCTACACTCAAATGATTTATGACCCATTTCACCACACTTGTAACACTTAATGGAACCTCCTCCTCCTCCTCCAGATCTCTTCTCAAAGTTTCCCCTATGCTTGCCCTTATCAGCGGGTGTCACATAAGGTCCACTTCTAGCTTGTTGCTTTGCCTTCCTCTCATTCAAACTTTTATAATGTGTAGAACGAGCCTTGCTATCTTCCTCGAAGATTCTACAACATTCTGTCAAATCCGAAAACCTTCTTATCCTTTGATATCCCACAGTCTGTTTAATCTCGGGACGCAAACCATTCTCATACTTAATGCACTTTGAGAACTCAGTAGTGATCGCAGCATAATGAGGATGGAATTGAACCAACTCCACAAATTTAGCAGTATAGTCCACCACAGACATACTACCTTGTTTCAATTCAAGGAACGCCATCTCTTTCTTCCCTTTCACACTTTCAGGGTAATACTTCCTTAAGAACTCAGTACGAAATAAATCCCAAGTTACCTCTTCATCATCCACCTCAAGAATTTGACGCATACCGACCCACCAATCGTCGGCTTCTTCCTTCAGCATGTGAGACCCAAGCCTCACCTTGTTCTCCTCCGCACAGTCCATGACTCTGAAGATCCTTTCAATCTCTTTCAACCAAAGTTGAGCACCATCGGGATCAAATCTTCCCTTGAAGACCGGTGGTTGATTCTTCCTGAACTCGTCATTAGCATTCACGTTAGGTGCACCTTGCACTGCCCTAGCCATTGCTTCCAAAGCAGCAGCCATCGCATTGTCGTTTCTACCAGCAATATTCTGATCATTCCCAAAAATGACAACAAAGTTAAACAACAGTTCAACCAACACAACAACAAGACAGACACAACTGACTCAACTCTGACTCTGATACCACTTAATGTAACACCCCCTTTCAATACCCCCAAATAATCACAATTAATCATTTAGGCACATATTAATATTTCGTCAGAGTATAATTATAAACATGGTATAAAAAGAGGTACGTCACATTATACATTAAATTGAAACATACAACACCTGCTCAACACAAATATGCAACAGTGGGGTAACTTTGCAACAGAGGAACTTTGTCCTTACACCCACATCTCAATATTTAGAATAAAAGCGGAAAATCTAAACATTGAATAACATCAAACATATATACATATATATACATGCATCATCGAGTATCATCCATCAACATAATTCATGTTTACATAAACATTCATCAGCAAGATACATATACAAATGTATCACAAAAGAATCATATACATCCTAGCTACCCGGTGCTACATATCAGAGCCAACCGACCAAAAGAATGAAGACACGCTTCACATAAAGACCTCCAGCATACCTACTCTGCAATGCTTCATAGAGCATCATAAAATAGCAGAAGGGTGAGAAATATTATCATAATAACAATGCATATAATTATATATATCTTAACATAAAAATACACATATTCCACATTCTCACCACCATTCATCAAAAACTCACCCATATACATCACAATGTATATATATATATATACAACCAAGCATATTCATCATACATACTTTCGCAATTCTCAATCATTCCACATAAACATACACATTCATGTTTATTCATCAATGCACAAACATAAAGATGATAAATGCAAATCATAGAGACCGACTCACGACTCTATGCAAATGCAATGCGGTACCGACTCAATCATCATTAGTTCACTCAGGAAATCTGCTGGAACCATCGCTCGTTACTAATGTAACTCCCCGTCGGGCCTACGATGTTCACCCATTGCTCACACCCCACATGGGCACACAATGTTTATGGATCGCACACACCCCACACGGGCACACGACCCGATTGCTCACACCTCACCTAGGCACACAATCCGATTTCTCACACCTCACCTAGGCACACAATCGTTGGTAATCATCGCTCACACCTCACATAGGCACACGACGATACAACGGATTCTCATTAGAATCGCTCAACACAAGAATGTACTTCATTATGCTTCACATGCAAAATGACTCAAGACATTCTTGAAATGCATACATATTCACAATATATTCATGCATTCATCTCATACAATCACATACCATCTATATACATTCACATCAATGCACTATTGTATGATTCACATTCAAAACACACATTCGAAATGGGAAAAAGTCACAACAAGACACCATTCCCGACTTTCCGACATAATTAAATCGACTAACAATTTCCAAGTCATCAAAATAAGAAAGAACATTCCATAAGCTTTCTAATGCATCGAACCACGCTTCAAACCGAACCACAGATCAAAAGTTATGCAGAAAACAAAATTACACGAACAGCACTGTTCGCTGGGCGAACCTCCCTCACGAGCATTCGCTAGCTCCTTCGCTAGGCGAATGTTCCAGCGAACCAACTGTTAGATAAAAACAGACACAAAGTTCGCTAGGCGAACCCCTTGGCGAACCAAGGCAGCAACTACCAACATTCAAAACACCTAAACTTCGCTAGGCGAACACTCTAGCGAACCTTCGCTCACGCCTTCGCTAGGCGAATACCCGTAGCGAACCTTCGCTACCCTTCGCTGAATGGTTCGCTAGGAGAACCTGCGAAAACTCAGAATCCTTAAGCGCTGTTGAAAACCCAAAAACCCTATTTTTCAACCCAAAACATTTTCAAAACAACATACATCCATCAGAACTCAATCTAATCATGGCAACAAGCATTCTACCACATTTACGTCGATTTCCAACCGCGGAAACATCAGTTTCTCATTATCGACCTAAAATGGAAAACTATGAAAACACCACAAACAATCCAATACACACATACACAATCATACATAATAATATACATTGATAAGATAATAAGATTTCACACCCTTACCCGATTAAATCGATTCCTAGAGGTTGATTTTCTTGGTTTTCCTCTTTTCCTTCTCTTTTCTCCTCTTCCTCCTTCTTTCTCTCCTTTTTCTCTCTATTTTTCCTTTCTATCTCTTTCTCTTCTATTTCCTCTTCTTATCTCTTTTTCTTTTTCTATTTTTCTTTTTACCCAAATTCAATTTAATTCATTTTCTCACACAATTATATTTCCACTAAATTTTCTAACTTAACATTAATTGAGAAATGTCTAAAATACCCTCCATCCTACTTTTCCCGAAAACTCTCAAAAACGGTAAAATAACATAACTGGTCAACATAACATATTAACACACCAATTCCACAAATAAAATAACTTATCACACAATTAAAATAAAAGACTCAACAAAATGGGAATAATTGGAATCGGGGCGTTACAACTCTCCCCCACTTTAGAAATTTTCGTCCTCGAAAATATTACCTGATTCAAACAACTCCGGATACGACCGTCGCATCCTACTCTCTAGTTCCCAAGTCATATTGCCTTCCGCAGCGCCTCCCCACGCTACTTTCACAAGCGCAATATCCTTGCCTCTTAGCTTCTTAACTTCACGATCCAAAATCCTAATCGGTAAAGCTTCAATCGTAAGGTTATCTCTCACTTCAACCTCGTCCATAAGAATAACATGTGACGGATCTGGAACATACTTTCGAAGTTGTGAAACATGGAATACATCATGCAAATTCGAAAGATTCGGAGGCAACGCCACACGGTAAGCCACAACACCAACTCGTGCAGAAATCTGATACGGACCAATAAAACGAGAAGTCAACTTCTTCGACTTCAAAGCATGACCCACACCCGTAACCGGCGTAACTCTCAAAAACACATGGTCGCCTTCTTGAAACTCAAGATCTTTCCTTCTCTTGTCATGATAGCTCTTCTGTCTACTTTGAGAAGCTTTCATCTTCTCCCGAATAAACTTCACTTTCTCCGTCTTTTTTTGTACCATCTCCGGTCCAACTATCGTCCTCTCGCCGGTTTCATGCCAACACAAAGGTGTTCGTCATCTCCGACCATACAAAGCCTCAAATGGTGCCATACTTATACTTGAATGAAAACTATTATTGTAGGTGAACTCAATCAATGCCAAATAACTATCCCAAGCACCACCTTGCTCGAGCACACAAGCACGCAACAAATCCTTCAACGATTGAATTGTCCTCTCGGTTTGACCATCCGTTTGCGGATGATAAGCCGAACTCAATCTTAGCTTAGAACCCAAAGCCTTTTGTAAACTCTCCCAAAACCTTGATGTGAATCTAGGATCTCTATCCGATACAATACTCTTAGGAACCCCATGCAACTTCACAACCACAAGAACATAAATCTCGGCTAACCTCTCCAAAGGATAGCTAATATCAATTGGAATGAAGTGAGCAGATTTAGTAAGCCTATCAACAATTACCCAAATAACATTATGACCTCTTTGCGTATTCGGCAACCCCGTAACAAAATCCATCGATATACTATCCCATTTCCACTCCGGAATGTCCAACGGTTGCATTAATCCACTAGGCTTTTGATGTTCCACCTTAGATTTTTGACAAGTTAAGCACGCATACACAAATTGAGCCACATCTCTCTTTAACCCGGACCACCAAAAGATTTTCTTCAAATCTTGATACATTTTATTCGCTCCCGGATGAATACTTAAGTTACTTCGGCGTCCTTCTTCCAATATCATCTTTTTCAACTCCGCATCATCGGGAATACAAATACGACCACGGAATCTCAAAACTCCAAAATTATCAACCTTGAAATCCTCATTCTCATTCATCATCAAATCAACGAATTTCAAATCCAACTTTTGCTTTTCACATACGGTTGCAAGGAAATCATTCGTAACATGTAGCATACCAAGTCTCACACTTCTCGGCGTCATTTCGCAAACCAAACTCAAGTCTCTAAAATTCTCCAAAAGTTCCCATTCTCTCATCATCAATGTGGACATATGTAACGACTTCCGACTCAAAGCATCGGCCACCACGTTTGCCTTACCCGGATGGTAATTCAAACCAAAATCATAATCCTTCAAAAGCTCTAACCACCTTCTTTGTCTCATGTTCAATTCTTTTTGATCAAATAAATATTTCAAGCTCTTGTGATCACTAAAAACTTCAAATCTTGCACCATAAAGATAGTGTCTCCAAATTTTCAAAACAAACACCACGGCCGCTAACTCCAAGTCATGTGTGGGATAATTCTTTTCATGCACTCTCAATTGTCTAGAAGCATAAGCCACAACTTTTCCATCTTGCATTAAAACACCACCTAAACCAACCAATGAAGCATCACAATACACAACAAATGGTTCCGTCGGATTTGGCAAAATCAAGATCGGAGCCGTTGTCAACCTTCTTTTTAACTCATTGAAACTCTCTTCACAATGAATATCCCAAATGAAAGCCTTTTCCTTACAAGTCAATTGCGTTAACGGAAGTGCCAACTTCGAAAATCCTTCAATAAACCTCCGATAATAACCCGCCAAGCCTAAAAAGCTTCGAATCTCCATAACCGATCTAGGAGCCTCCCATTGCATCACCGCATCAATCTTGGATGGATCAACACTAATACCACTCCCGGAAATAACATGTCCAAGAAAACTTACTTCCGACAACCAAAATTCACATTTCGACAACTTAGCATACAATTGTTTCTCTTTCAAAATTTGTAACACAATTCTCAAATGCTCTTTATGCTCCTCTTGAGACTTAGAGTAAATCAAAATATTGTCGATGAACACAACCACAAAACGATCTAACTGTTCATGAAAAATACGATTCATGTATTCCATAAACACACCCGGCGCATTAGAAACCCCGAATGGCATCACAGAATATTCGTAATGGCCATACCGTGTCCTAAAGGCCGTCTTTTGAATATCCTCTTCTTTCACACGGATCTGGTGATATCCCGATCTCAAATCAATCTTGCTAAAAACACGCGCACAAACTAATTGGTCCATCAAATCATCGATCCTTGGAAGCGGATACTTGTTCTTAATTGTCACCTTGTTCAATTGTCTATAATCAATGCATAACCGCATACTCCCATCCTTCTTCTTTACCAACAATACCGGAGCACCCCAAGGAGAAACACTTGGTCTTACAAATCTCTTGTCCAATAAGTCATTCAATTGCTTCTTCAATTCTACCAACTCCGATGCCGACATACGATACGGTGCCATCGAAACCGGTCTAGTACCCGGAACTAGATTAGTAGAAAACTCAACTTCTCTTTCCGGCGGTACATCCGTAATATCCTCCGGAAACACTTCTGGAAAATCACACACCACTGGAAACACATTGAGCTCAACTTTACTCTCCACCGACAATGATGCAAACACACCGAACAATTGAGCTTCGTCCGCTAAAAGTTTCTTCAGTTCTTTAGTGGATAGGAAACTCTCATCTTCATCATCTTCCAAAGAAGGAAACCTCACTAACTTGTGATAGCAATCTATATGAACTCGATTAAATCGCAACCAGTTCATACCCAAGATTACGTCCAAACCTTCCAACGGCAAACACACTAAATCCATCTCGAAGTCTTTACCATAAATGGTCAAAGGACAACTCAAACAAACCAATGAAGTAGTTACTGACCCCATTGCGGGAGTATCAATAACCATCTTACCATCCATCAGAGACAACACAAGATTCAAACGCTTCGCGCACTCAGACGAAACAAACGAATGAGTCACTCCCGTATCAATAATAGCAACTAAAGGCGTAATATTAATAAAGCATGTACCTTTAATCAAACGGTCTGCACTAGTAGTGTCCTTCCCCGCTAATGCAAACACCTTTCCGCCCGCTTGAGCTTGTTTCTGCTTAGTACACTTAGTACTAATGTGACCCACTTCTCCACAATTATAGCACTTCATCATATTCCTTCTACAATCGATAGTAGCATGCCCAAGGCCTCCACAGTTAGAACATTTCACCACGGTCTTCCTACACTCAAATGATTTATGACCCATTTCACCACACTTGTAACACTTAATGGAACCTCCTCCTCCTCCTCCAGATCTCTTCTCAAAGTTTCCCCTATGCTTGCCCTTATCAGCGGGTGTCACATAAGGTCCACTTCTAGCTTGTTGCTTTCCCTTCCTCTCATTCAAACTTTTATAATGTGTAGAACGAGCCTTGATATCTTCCTCGAAGATTCTACAACATTCCGTCAAATCCGAAAACCTTCTTATCCTTTGATATCCCACAGCCTGTTTAATCTCGGGACGCAAACCATTCTCATACTTAATGCACTTTGAGAACTCAGTAGTGATCGCAGCATAATGAGGATGGAATTGAACCAACTCCACAAATTTAGCAGTATAGTCCACCACAGACATACTACCTTGTTTCAATTCAAGGAACGCCATCTCTTTCTTCCCTTTCACACTTTCAGGGTAATACTTCCTTAAGAACTCAGTACGAAATAAATCCCAAGTTACCTCTTCATCATCCACCTCAAGAATTTGACGCATACCGACCCACCAATCGTCGGCTTCTTCCTTCAGCATGTGAGACCCAAGCCTCACCTTGTTCTCCTCCGCACAGTCCATGACTCTGAAGATCCTTTCAATCTCTTTCAACCAAAGTTGAGCACCATCGGGATCAAATCTTCCCTTGAAGACCGGTGGTTGATTCTTCCTAAACTCGTCATTAGCATTCACGTTAGGTGCACCTTGCACTGCCCTAGCCATTGCTTCCAAAGCAGCAGCCATCGCATTGTCGTTTCTACCAGCAATATTCTGATCATTCCCAAAAATGACAACAAAGTTAAACAACAGTTCAACCAACACAACAACAAGACAGACACAACTGACTCAACTCTGACTCTGATACCACTTAATGTAACACCCCCTTTCAATACCCCCAAATAATCACAATTAATCATTTAGGCACATATTAATATTTCGTCAGAGTATAATTATAAACATGGTATAAAAAGAGGTACGTCACATTATACATTAAATTGAAACATACAACACCTGCTCAACACAAATATGCAACAGTGGGGTAACTTTGCAACAGAGGAACTTTGTCCTTACACCCACATCTCAATATTTAGAATAAAAGCGGAAAATCTAAACATTGAATAACATCAAACATATATACATATATATACATGCATCATCGAGTATCATCCATCAACATAATTCATGTTTACATAAACATTCATCAGCAAGATACATATACAAATGTATCACAAAAGAATCATATACATCCTAGCTACCCGGTGCTACATATCAGAGCCAACCGACCAAAAGAATGAAGACACGCTTCACATAAAGACCTTCAGCATACCTACTCTGCAATGCTTCATAGAGCATCATAAAATAGCAGAAGGGTGAGAAATATTATCATAATAACAATGCATATAATTATATATATCTTAACATAAAAATACACATATTCCACATTCTCACCACCATTCATCAAAAACTCACCCATATACATCACAATGAATATATATATATATACAACCAAGCATATTCATCATACATACTTTCGCAATTCTCAATCATTCCACATAAACATACACATTCATGTTTATTCATCAATGCACAAACATAAAGATGATAAATGCAAATCATAGAGACCGACTCACGACTCTATGCAAATGCAATGCGGGTACCGACTCAATCATCATTAGTTCACTCAGGAAATCTGCTGGAACCATCGCTCGTTACTAATGTAACTCCCCGTCGGGCCTACGATGTTCACCCATTGCTCACACCCCACATGGGCACACAATGTTTATGGATCGCTCACACCCCACACGGGCACACGACCCGATTGCTCACACCTCACCTAGGCACACAATCCGATTGCTCACACCTCACCTAGGCACACAATCGTTGGTAATCATCGCTCACACCTCACATAGGCACACGACGATACAACAGATTCTCATTAGAATCGCTCAACACAAGAATGTACTTCATTATGCTTCACATGCAAAATGACTCAAGACATTCTTGAAATGCATACATATTCACAATATATTCATGCATTCATCTCATACAATCACATACCATCTATATACATTCACATCAATGCACTATTGTATGATTCACATTCAAAACACACATTCGAAATGGGAAAAAGTCGCAACAAGACACCATTCCCGACTTTCCGACATAATTAAATCGACTAACAATTTCCAAGTCATCAAAATAAGAAAGAACATTCCATAAGCTTTCTAATGCATCAAACCACGCTTCAAACCGAACCACAGATCAAAAGTTATGCAGAAAACAAAATTACACGAACAGCACTGTTCGCTGGGCGAACCTCCCTCACGAGCATTCGCTAGCTCCTTCGCTAGGCGAATGTTCCAGCGAACCAACTGTTAGATAAAAACAGACACAAAGTTCGCTAGGCGAACCCCTTGGCGAACCAAGGCAGCAACTACCAACATTCAAAACACCTAAACTTCGCTAGGCGAACACTCTAGCGAACCTTCGCTCACGCCTTCGCTAGGCGAATACCCGTAGCGAACCTTCGCTACCCTTCGCTGAATGGTTCGCTAGGAGAACCTGCGAAAACTCAGAATCCTTAAGCGCTGTTGAAAACCCAAAAACCCTATTTTTCAACCCAAAACATTTTCAAAACAACATACATCCATCATAACTCAATCTAATCATGGCAACAAGCATTCTACCACATTTACGTCGATTTCCAACCGCGGAAACATCGGTTTCTCATTATCGACCTAAAATGGAAAACTATGAAAACACCACAAACAATCCAATACACACATACACAATCATACATAATAATATACATTGATAAGATAATAAGATTTCACACCCTTACCCGATTAAATCGATTCCTAGAGGTTGATTTTCTTGGTTTTCCTCTTTTCCTTCTCTTTACTCCTCTTCCTCCTTCTTTCTCTCCTTTTTCTCTCTATTTTTCCTTTCTATCTCTTTCTTTTCTATTTCCTCTTCTTATCTCTTTTTCTTTTTCTATTTTTCTTTTTACCCAAATTCAATTTAATTCATTTTCTCACACAATTATATTTCCACTAAATTTTCTAACTTAACATTAATTGAGAAATGTCTAAAATACCCTCCATCTTACTTTTCCCGAAAACTCTCAAAAACGGTAAAATAACATAACTGGTCAACATAACATATTAACACACCAATTCCATAAATAACATAACTTATCACACAATTAAAATAAAAGACTCAACAAAATGGGAATAATTGGAATCGAGGCGTTACAGGAGAACCCATACACCTATCACCTTAAGGTTTTGGGTGAATATGTGGTGTCTCTCTCACTTGTGTTGCTCTTTCCCCAATATAGATGCTCCTCCTCATACCCCTACAAATGGTAACATGAGCCTTTGGTTCGTAAAGGGACCGACTTACTTGTATCGAAATGCCCAGGAAGAGGTGTCCCGTTGAAATCGGATGCCTAGGAAGAGGTGTATTAAAATGCCTAGAGAGGTGCCTAGTAATAGGTGTCAACGGCGATACAAGTGTATGTGGACAAGAGTTTACACTTGAAGGGGGAATGTTGAGAAGAGTTTACACTTGAAGGGGGAATGTTGATTATAATAATATGTCAAGTGTGAGTTGGAGTCCCACATTGATTATAAATTCCTCCTCGCACCCCAACAAATGGTATCATGAGAGGTACCTAGTAATAGGTGTCAACGGCAGTACAAGTGCATGTGGACAAGAGCTTCTACTTGAGGGATGCTCCTTCTCATACTCCAACACTTATTTGTTTATTTGGTTTTGAATTTGTTGATGTTAACTACTATGAGCTTAGTTGGTTTTGAATTTGTTAATTGATTGTTATGAATTTGTTACTTAATGATATGAGTTATTGTTTAATAAGACAAAATTTATGTTCTGTTTGCCTGTTAGTTCTTACTTTTTTGTGTATTGTAGTTAAGACATCATGGGAAAAGAAAAGGTTTGTATGAACATTGTCGTCATTGGATATTATGTTTGATTTTTTTTCCACAATTTCGTCTTCCATTCTCTATTTTCCTCTCATTTGTTGTTACTATTTTTTTAGGTTTGTTCAATTTGGAGATCAAGGGTTTGAAGACCAAAGCTAAAATCACTAAACTGCAATAGATCCGAAATCTTAGATTAACAAGTATATTAAAATGGTTATATAAGTGTAAATTCTTTCTGGTGTGACTTTAAAGAGTGTGTGTTGAGCTATTTTTTTTTTGTGTTCATCTACTCTTTTACCATATTTTAGAAATCAATGGGCCATATTTTGGATTTTAGAAACATCATTAGAATCTATGTAGTAATATAGATGTTCTTATATATGAAATAAATCTACTAAACTTCCTGCTACTATAGTAGATGGTGGAAATCATGTTAGTGTTGTTGGTGGTGGAAATGTTGTGCTTGAAGGTATGCTAATTGATCTAAATGATTACTCTGACTGTTGATTTTATTTTATATATGCTTAAACATAAACATATGTGCATTTTGTTTGATTTATTTTTAGGAAATGATTTTGGTTTATTAGTACTTTAGTTGCTTCTATTATGTATTTTTTTTAGGTAGTGGATTTGATGATGAGAAAATACTACTTATTTCATAAGTGAATCTTGAGGAAAGATTTAGTCAACTTTTCCACTATGTTTTTTCAAATATGACTAGAAATATCATTACTTTTTATATTTTACGCTAGTGTGGTCCTTAGTAGTTGCTCTGATATATTTATTGATCCGTGGCTGAGGAGAACGATGCAACTTCTTTGAAGGCGAGGCGTACGACACATCATGATGATGTTGTGATTGACGGTGGACATCATGCGTTTGAGGTTGAAGATTGTTGCTGCATTTCAAAGAACAGAAAGAGCGATTAAAGAAGAAAAATTTTCGGTAAGCTTCAACTTCGATTTGTTCCGAGTTTTTTCGATTTTGATTAGCTTGTGATTCCAGTTCAGTAGTTTTCGCGTGCTATGGATTGTTGTTGTTGATTTTATGTCCAAGTTACTGCTTGTGAAATTGTGGAAAGATTTTCGTTTTACCGTCGCACACCAAGTGTTCGATGAAATGGCCCAACTGAACTTCTTCTCCTTCTTTCTTTTTCACATTGCTTTCTCTTTGCTGCTGATTTTCCATTACTCTTTGTTGTTGTTTCTAGAATTTTGTATTTTTGGTGATTGAAGTATTACTTTCACTACCACAAAAAAGACCTTAGACAGCGCTTGTTTTGCCCTTAGACAGCGCTTTTAAGCGCTGTATAAACCTGCACTGCTATAGGTTTAGACAACGCTTTGGGTAATACCAAAAGCGCTGTCTAAAGTGGGGTATATTTAATGAAAAGCGCTGTCTATGGTACCTTTAGACAGCGCTTTTTGACATTATAAGGTATACCTTAGACAGTGCTTTTGTTAGAAGCGCTTTCTAAGCCCTACCTTAGACAGTGCTTTTGTTAGAAGCGCTGTCTAAGCCCTACCTTAGACAGCGCTTTCTCCAGAAGCGCTGTCTAAGGTATACGAAAAATTTTATATAAATTTTTTTAAACCACAATTTTTACCAGGTTTTTTCAACCAGAATTTTACCTGTTTTTCAACCAGCAATTTTTTTCAGAAATTGGCAATTCAAACCATTGGCAATTTACACCAAAATTATATATGCAAAACAATTGGCAATTCAAACCAATATATATATTTAAAATTACAAACCAAAATTATATATACACCTATTTATAATTACAAATCATTACATTTTTTCTACAAATGCACATATTACTTATACTAATACTTTTGCATCCAACCAAAGCATTGCTTCAAATCTACATTATAGGTCCTGAAAACACAAAGATTGTAATTCAATTAAAAGAAAATATGGATAAATCCTAAGTTTTATCAAGTAGCATCACTAATATAATAAAACATGTGATAATTAATATACCTTCACATAATTCCATGTAATAATGGGGTTGACTCTCCGTCGTGGCTAATTGCGACCAACAACCAATGTCCACTGTAAGATTAAACAAGTGTAAGATTAACAGCTATATCCTTTGTTTTGGATCTTGTTGGAGTCTAAATAACATTACCATGTAAAAAATGAAATAAAATGCTCTTTCACTAATATATAACAAATATGACATAATATATAACAAATATAATAAAGAAATCAAGTATATAACAAATTTTACCTCTTTCACTAACATCTCTTTCTTTTTTTGGTTGGAATATGAATTACTTGTGTCTTAGCAATGCGGACGGATGAATGGATCAAAATTCCCTCATTATGGTCATTTCTGATATATGACTCATCCGCTATAAGATCCTCATCTTGATCATTTGTATTCAACTCATTCCGTCTAATGCATGACTCATTCTCAACATCAATATCACATTGATCTACACCGCTATCATCAACCACTTTGTTAGATAGAAGCACTATAGACCATTTCGTACTCGTCGGGTCAGTGACATAGAACACTTGTCTAGCTTGAGATGCTAGAATAAAAGGTTCATCTTTGTACCCCACCCTATTAAGACCCACTTGCAAAAATCCAGACTTATCCATTCGTATGCCACTACTATTTACCCAGTTGCAACCAAAGATTGGAATCTGAAATTTCTCGTAATCAAACACCCAAATGTGCTAAATAACTCCAAAATATGACAGATTTGCATATTTGGGGTTTAAGTCCTTCATACTTGATATGTGCATTGCTTCAGCTAGGACGGTGACACCACTATTTTGCATAGTACTTTTATCGTCTTGGTCTTTGGTATAAAATGTGTATCCATTAATTGCGTATGCGCTATGAGAATACACATGCAAACTTGGACCATATGCCAAACATCTCAACCTTTCTGTTACTGAAGCAGGATCTGAAGAGCGCTTCGAATAAATATGATCCTTTAACCATTGTATGAAACTTTGATTGTGCTCTCGTACTATCCAATTTTCATTTCTGTTCTGATTTAACCCTTGGAGTACATCCATGTGCATCTCAACATATGGCTCAACCTCATTATCATTGTGCAGAACATACAAATGCACTTGATCCCGTTCATCCCTTGATACTGTCACAATTTTATTTCCAATTAATTTTTTACCATCCTTTTTTTCAAAAATATGAGCTTTGGGGAGTCCAATCGACTGAACATTGGACAAATATTCAGTACAAAACTCAACCGCTTCTTCAACAATGTATCGTTCAACAATACACCCCTCTGGTCGACTTCGGCTTTTCACGTACCCTTTTAATATTTTCATATAACGTTCAGCAGGGTACATCCATCTCATATAAGCTGGTCCACACAACTGTGTCTCTTTCACAAGATGAACAACTAGATGTACCATTATGTCAAAAAAAGAGGGAGGAAAATACATTTCAAGCTCACACAAGGTAGTAACTATCTCTTTTTGTAGTGTTGGTAAGATATCGGGATCGATTACCTTACTACAAATTGACCTAAAGAAAAAACACAAATTAGTTATGGCGCTTCTTACTTTCACTGGCAAAATAGAACGTATACCTATTGGTAGAAAGTGTTCCATTATAACATGGCAGTCGTGTGTCTTTAAACTCTTCAACGTGAGGTCTTTCATAGACACAAGTCTTCTGACATCTGAAGAGTATCCTTCTGGAACTTTAACTCCACTCAGAAACTTACACAATATTTTCTTCTCCTTTCTAGACAGAGTAAAAGCAGCAGGTGGTAGATATGTTCATCTTCCTTTCTTCACGGGTGCTAATTCAGGTCTAATCCCCATCGCTTCCAAGTCTTTTCTTGCTTTAAGGCCATCCTTAGTCTTTCCTTTTATATTGAGTAACGTACCAATAACACTTTCAAATACATTTTTCTCAATATGCATAACATCGAGAAAATGTCTCACATACAAAGACTTCCAATATGGCAATTCAAAAAATATCGACCTCTTTTTCCACCCACCTTTGACAACCTTATGTGCAAAAGGTTTGCCAAACTCAGTACACATATCTTTCACCTTTTTAAAAACTTGGTCACCTGACAACATAGGTGGAGCTCTACCTTGTTCGATGTCTCCATTGAATTCTTGTCTCCACCCACGGTAGTTATGTTTGGCATTTAAGAATCTACGATGACCGAGAAAGACATTCTTATGACCAAACTCCAATCGCTTCGAAACTGTTTTATCTTCACAAATAGGACACGCTTTTTTACCTTTTATGCTGTACCCTGATAGATTCCCGTAAGCTGGAAAATCATTAATTGTGCCAAACAACATCGCCCTTAAATTGAAACTTTCTTTCCTATATCCATCATAAACCTCCACACCGTTCTCCCACAATATCTTTAAATCTTCGATCAAAGGTGTCAAGTATACGTCTATGTCATTCCCTGGTTGTTTAGGCCCAGAGATTAACATAGATAACATCATGTACTTACGCTTCATGCATAGCGACGGAGGTAGGTTATAAATCATAAGAATCACAGGACATGTGGTATATGAGATACTTTGAAGACCATGCGGGTTCATTCCATCAGTAGATAATGCCAAGCGAAGGTTTCTTGCTTATTCTCCAAAGTCAGGATAATCATTATCAATTTTCGACCACTGTGGTGAATCAGCCGGATGTCGCAACTTTCCATCAATAATTCTTTCATCTGCATGCCAAGTCAGGTGTCTTGCATCGGTTTCACTACGAAACAAGCGCCTAAATCTCGGTATTATAGGAAAATACCATAAGACCTTGGCTGGAGACAATTTTTTCTTATATCGAGACAAACCGCATTTAGGGCACTCAGTTAACGATGCATATTCGTTTCGAAACAAAACGTAATCATTTGGACAAGCATGTATCTTATCATAGCTCATGCCAATAGAACACAACATTTTTTTGGCCTCATAGGTTCGATTGGGAAGAACATTATCCTCCGGTAGCATTTCTCTCAAAAGGGCCAACAACTCTGTGAAACTTTTATCCGACCATCCATTGCCCGCCTTTAAGTTGTACAACTTCAATACCGCAGACAGTCTTGTGAATTTAGTGCAACCTTGATAGAGCGGTTTCTCTGCATCGCTTACCAACCTCTCAAACATTTCGGGACAATCATGAAGATCTTCTACAACTGCTTCTGCAATCTCTTCGACTCGATCACAATCGTATGTTTCCGTGTCTTTGTCATCTGAAGCATAGGTCGTATTACTTTTCCCCGTCGGTTCAACATTCTCGTTAATTTTCTCCCCATGATGTATCCAACACTTATAACTTCGATCAATTCCATTCATCAGTAAATGCGATTTCAATCCATTTGCGTCAACCCTACCCACATAACAACAACCCAAGCAAGGACATTTTATTCGATTGAGCTCTTCAGCGTCAGCGTGTTGAACAGCAAACTTAACGAAATCCAATACCCCATTCTCGTACTCTTTGGACAATCGATCGGCATCCATCCATTTTTTATCCATGGTTTTCCTACTTATTAAGGTCAACAAAATAACATTAATTCAACCATATTAATCAAGAAATGAACAAGTTTGATAGTGTTTGATATGTAACTGGTTGAATTTCTTATGTTTAAGTGAAATGTTTATGTTCATTATATTTGTTTATTAACTCAACCATCTCAAATTCTAGAATTTTGAGGCTTCAAAAACAAGCTTTGAATTCTAAAATTCAGAGGACATTTCCATCAATTTTAAGAGTTTTTTAGAAGATTTAAGACGTGGAAAAAATAAAACTAAACTAAACTATTTCCATCAATTTTAACAAAACTCCATCAATTTTAAGAGTTTTTTAGAGTTTTTTAGAAGATTTCATCAAACATACTCATTCACTACAAAACTTCATTAACAAAACTTCAAACATACTCATTCACTACAAAACTTCATTAATAAAACTCATCAAACATAATCATTCACTACAACATTGTAAAGCAACAAAACCCTACAACAACAATGTAAAGCAACAAAACCCTATTCTTCACAACAACGGCGTACCTTTAACGACGGTAACAACGGCAATGCAAGAACGAAATGTATCAAAGAGCAGAAAGAGAAACGAACGACGACGGCAATGAGCAGAAACGAAAACGACGACAGTGAGCAGAAACGGACGGACGACAATGCAACGACGACAACAACGAACGACGGCACGGTGGAGGACGGTTGACGGTGAAGGTTTTTCGTTTGCAAGGGTTTTGAGCTTTGTTCGCTAGCAGGGGAGAAGAAAGAGCGGAAATATGAAAATGAATACTGACTATTCATATATTTTAATTTAATTAGACCTTAGACAACGCTTGTCATAAAAGTGCTTTCTAAGGTGGATCTTAGACAGCGCTTTTCAAAGCGCTTTCTAAAGTTGGCCTTAGACAGCGCTTTCGATTTTATTTTTTTTTAATTTTTAAGACCTTAGACAGCGCTTTTAATGAAAGCGCTGTCTAATATTTTCCTTTAATTTTTTTTTTAAATTAATAAAACTTTAGAAAGCGCTTTTTACGCAAGCCCTGTCTAAGGTCTTATATTTTTTTAAATTTATAAGATCTTAGAAAGCGCTTTTGACCAAAGCGCTGTCTAAGGTCTTATATTTTTTGCGCTTTAATTTTTTTAAATGAATAGATTCCTTGTTTTTAACTTATAGCAGCGCTTTTGTATTAAAGCGCTGTCTAAGGTGCGATGTTATAACTTACTTTTGTTATAGTGTTTGTTGGACAGATATCTATCTCTCTGTTCTAGAAATACCTTTAGGTGCTTATGTCTGCTGAATGTTTCATGTGTTAGCATTTAGTAATGTTTTACTTTTCAATTTCTTTTCTTTTTTTACCTTTTATTTTCTCTCATCTTTGCAACTACCTCAACTTTCTTGCAGTCATATATTAACAGGTTTTCACCATTATCAAGGAAGTAGGCTTAAAGAGAAATAAAAGTAAAATATTTTTTGTCAATATGCTTATTGTAAAAGAATTTCTATATAAATGACAAAAGCTTCTCTTGAAATGTCAAGTGCTGGAAACTTCCTTATTGTCATATTAGATCCAATATTTATATTTCTTTGTTGTTTTGACATTAGTGATTCAATATGTGTTTTAATTCTCAATGTGTGTTTGATTTTCAAGCTAGATATGATGATGGCATTGTGAGAGTAAGTTGTCGGTTGGATATTCACCTGGTTTATGGAATTTGTTAAAGTATCAAGAGAATATCAAAATGTAGTTCAAGAGGCAAACGTTTCAACTGTACAAGATAAAGTAATTCATACTTTCTCCATCTAGATGTAAAACTATATCTTCCGACATTTTCCACGATGAGGTCACTTATGTTCTAGTAAAACACTTTTGTGTTAGTTTATGTTAGTGTTTTTTATTTTCTAAGAGAGTTACTACAAAGAATATATCCAAGCTTTACAAAATGCTGCTGATAAAACTGATCGATAATGTTTCGTTGACGATGAAAAACGATGCTGAAACTGATAAAGCTTTTGGATGTTTACTTGAAATGTAATTTTCTTTCTCTTATGAATTTGAGTTATCATTTCTTAGTCTCACAACAACTTGTTTATGAGAGGTTGCATCTGCTCTTCACGGTGGGGTTTCTATTTTTAGAATATTTTCTACTGTCATGTGTGTTAGTAAGACTCTCAAATTCAGGTATATTTTCTATTGTCATGTCTGTATGATTGTGGCAGGATGGACAAGATATAATGGGATTTGTTTTTAATAGTTTTGAAACTTTGTCAGGGATGATGATTAAAAATACAGTGGTTGTAGTGTTGTATTTTCGTTCAAGTTGACTTCTCAGGCAGTTTCATAGCAGAAGAGTGAATGGTGAAAATATGTGGAGATTTTGATTGTGTATTTATGATGATATGTGTATTGTACTATATATATCAATATTAATTAATGTGATGAATAAATGAAAATTTTAATTCACACATTCATGTTTTTATTCAAAAGAATTATATTATGATTTACGATGCATGTTGCATTGAGAAGTCACATGGTTTGCATTTGATAATGTGTTATTGTATTAAATGAATTAATTAATGAGTGATTAAAGTTGAAATTTTTTTACTCAATTCTAATAATATTAAAATTCAAAAAATAAATAATTCAAATTGGTTTTATAATTAAGAATTAAAAAACTGTTCTATAATAAATTAAAAAAATTAATAAATTGAAATAGTCTAATGTATAAAAAAACATACTTAGGTAAAAATTAATTTTTTTTTTATAAAATGTTGATTACTTTTGTGTTAGACTTTTTATTAAATACATTAATAATTTTAAGTGACAATTATTATATTAATGAGGATAGTTTAGTGGAAGGTATTATGCTGTACTATTATGAGTAGTTATATTATTATTAATTATGCATATTTGTTTGTGTTTAGAACAAATAGGAGAAGGTAGAGAGAGTTTATTACAGTACGTTGAAAATCTAATCTAATTTATCTAATCAAATATCGATCTATTGAAATTTTCTATATGTTGTTTTGCTCATAATTATATATGGACCTTTCGCTCTTTTCAATGCATCGAATAGTAAAAAGTCACATTGAAAGTTGAAGAAAAAATTATATTTAATAATTTTTAAAATATTATAAGATATTAATTATTATTCTATGCAATCCCTAATGCATATATAAAATTAAATTCGTATAATATAATTTTTTATAGATAACTTACAATAATTTTTTATTATCATTTTATTATGATTGGTTGAAAAGATACATATAGAATAATAGTTTAAAGATATATAATATTATGAACCTTTGTTATTCTATAAAAGGTAAAAATAATAACAATTGTAATCCTTAATTTTAATTTTCATTATAATAAATATATTATTAATATATTCTATTTTTCTACAATTTAATATTTGTAATAAATTATAATAATTTTGTATTATTTTTAATAATAACTTTATATATAGTTTAATAATAATCTCACGATAAATATAAAAGAGAATAAATCATTGATGATAACTTTATATATAATTTAATAATCTTTATATTATATAGTACTATTAAGTTTGTCTTCTTTCTATAGAATATATATTTTAATTAGTTAAAATATTTATTTTACTTTAGTCAAATTAACTAGACATTAAAATAATAAATTCTATATTAATAACTAATAAATGATATTTATTTATAAACATAATTAAATATTAGACACATATTTATGACTATTAAATAAATAAATTTGATATGGTATAATAAATATTTATTTTTCCATTCTAAAAACTTATGAATAAAATATATTTTGTAATTATTTAGATTCTTACTTGAAATAAAATATATTTTGAAATTATTTAGATTTTTTGGGAAATGTTAATAAAACAAAATAAAATCAATTGAGATTTTGTAATTTTTTTAAACTTATAAAATTACAAAGTTATCAAAATTTTTTCAAATTAATTTTATAATGGTAATCATGATAAAAAAAATGATAAATGGTAGTCATGAAAATTTAATGAGAAATGGTAATCATGAAAAAAATAACGATAAATGTTAAAAATGTATTGATACAATCATTTTTATAAACAAGAATAAGTTACTAATAATTATGCTTATAAATGGGAAAAAGTTACAATAATTTTATAAAAAAAGAAAAATTCAAGTATTAATACAATTGTTTGAAGCGCTTATAAACGGGAAAAAGTCTAAATGTTGATATAAATACTTTTATATACGGAAATAAGTTACAATCATTTTTTTAAACGAGAATAATTTACAAATATTTTTATAAAGGGAAAAAATTCAACTAATTATACAATTATTATTATAAATAAAAAAAAATTACAAATATTTTTTATAAATAGTTTTTTTTTTAATAGGCAATGATTCATTCAAACACGAGTACAAGGGGGTACTCAACCCGGACAAAAACAACTGCGGGAATATTGCATCCGCTTGATACAAGATAACGGAGCTACCGTCCAATCATACAAGGATATAGAGGGAGAAAAGCTGTAAATAAAACAATACCATCTCCATGACTGCAGCTGCACCGAGTATATCATTTCCGATGCATAAAAAATACCGTTATTGAAAATGCAATTATTCCGGCCTCTCCAAATCACCGACACCACAATCTGCCATATAATTGCTCCTTTGATGTAACCCACCTTCTTACCCAAAACGCTTGAAAACTGTTGATAGGTGGTTAGTTGATAGTTGATAAAAGATAGTTTTAGAAAATTGTTTAGAAGAAGGCTATGTCATTGATTTTTTGGATGATCAATTACAAGATACCAGTGGCCTATTTATAGGCTCAAGTCACCACCCTCTACATTACATTAGTTCTTTCTAGAGTTTTCATGATAGATGAGTATCATGATAGTTCTAGGTTCTTCTATCATTTTAATATACTTATAGTTCTAGATTATTCTACCATATTCATAACTATTATAATTCTAGGATCTTCTACCATTTTCATACATATTATATTTAAGAATATTCTAGAAATTTGTAGCAATTTCAACACTCCTCCTTGATGCAAATTTCTGTGACTCCAAGCATAGCTCGTAGCTCTTCAAATCTTGGTCTCGGCAACGCCTTCGTGAATATGTCTGCAATTTGATCTTCTGTTCTGCAGTAGTCGAGTTTGATCTCTTTAGTTGTTTCAGCTTCTCTGATAAAGTGATACTTGATTGCTATGTGTTTTGTTCTGTTGTGATGTACTGGATTTTTCGCTATTGCAATTGCTGATTTGTTGTCGCAATTGATTTTAGTAGGCCCATCCAGTTTTTCTCCCATGTCTTCAAGTATCCTTCGAAGCCATATAGCTTGACTCGTTGCTTCAGCAACTGCCACATACTCTGCTTCTGCTGTAGATTGTGCAACCGTAGCTTGCTTCTTCGACGCCCAAGAGAAAATTCTTGATCCTAGTGAGAAAGCATAGCCAGAGGTGCTTTTCATGTCATCTACCGAACCTGCCCAAACACTGACGATGTAGCCAAGTAATCCTGAGTTGGTTTCGGTAGTGTACCATATACCTAATTCTTTTGTTCCTTGTAGATACCTCAAAGTTCGTTTTCCTGCTCCAAAGTGTATTTGACTTGGGCTTTGCATGAATCTTGATAAAAGACTTGTAGCATACATTATGTCTGGCCGTGTAGCTGTCAAATATAGGAGGCTTCCAACTAGACTTCTGTATATGGAAGCATCAGCTTCTGGTGCTCCATCATTCTTCTGTAGTTTCTCATTTGTTATGAGTGAACTAGCGACTGGTTTACAACCATACATCTTGAATTTCTTAAGTAAGCCTTCTGTGTATTTCTTTTGCGAGATAAATATTCCTTCTTTTCTCTGACTTACCTCTATACCGAGAAAGTAACTCATCAAACCAAGGTCGGTCATCTCAAAGGTCTTCATCATGTCTTCTTTAAACTCCATCATCATCTTAGTATTACTTCCCGTGTAGATAAGATCGTCCACATATAGAGAGAGTAAGAGAGTGTGCTGACCTTGAGACTTGATGTAAAGTGTAGGCTCACTTTTGCTCCTCCTGAATCCTCGACCCATGAAATACTGATCGATTTTGCTATACCATGCTCGAGGTGCTTGCTTCAAACCGTAGAGTGCCTTTCTTAATCTTAACACTTTGCTTTCTTCTCCTTCAGACATGAATCCTTGTGGCTGCTCCACATAGATCTCTTCTTCAAGTACGCCGTTGAGGAAGGCAGATTTGACATCTAGTTGATGTATACTCTATCCTTTTTGTGCCGCAAGAGCTATTAGAGCTCTAATGGCATCAAGACGAGCTACTGGTGCAAATATCTCATTGTAGTCAATCCCAGGTTGTTGTGAGTAACCCTTAGCTACTAGTCTCGCCTTGTGTTTCTGTATGGTGCCATCAGGGTTGAGCTTTGTCTTATAGACCCACTTAACTCCAATGATATCTTTTTCAAGGGGACGATTTACTAACTCCCATGTGTTGTTTTTTTCGATCATCTTTATCTCTTCTTCCATTGCCTTGACCCATACTTCCTGCTTTGACGCTTCTTCAAAGCTTCCAGGTTCAAGAATGGCCAAGTTACAGGTTTCATATATGTCCACCAAAGATCTTACTCGTCTAGGATTAGACTCTGGTGATGATAGTTCTTGATCTTGTTGTTGTGGTGGAGGTGAAGCAGATTCACATGAGTCTTCTTCCTCAGCTTCTTCTTGAGGTAGTTGAACTGGTATAAGGGTGTTCTTCTCCACTTTTTCATCATCCCAATTCCAAGAAGCATTCTCATCAACTTCAACATCTCGACTGATGATGAGTTTTTTTGTTTGAAAGTTGTAGACACGGTAGCCTTTAGAGATAGTGCTATACCCCAGGAAGATACCTCGTATAGTCTTGTCTTCAAGCTTGTGCCTCTTCACGTCTGGAATGTGAATATAGCATATAGATCCAAAGACCCTTAGGTGCTTTGCTGATGGCTTCTTTCCGTTCCAAGCTTCAATTGGAGTCTTATCTTGTACTGCCTTAGTTGGACATCTGTTGAGTATGTAAACAGCAGTGTATACTGCTTCAGCCCAAAATGTGTTAGGAAGTCCCTTCTCCTTGAGCATCGATCTAGCCATTTCCATAACTGTGCGATTCTTTCTCTCTGACACACCATTTTGTTGAGGAGAATATGCGACCGTAAGTTGTCGCTCAATGCCTTCATCCTCACAAAATTTGTCAAACTCGCGGGAGGTGTATTCTTTGCCTCGATTTCTTCTTAGTACTTTTATCCGTTTTCCACTTTGATTTTCAGCAAGGGCCTTAAACTTTTTGAATACTCCAAAAACTTTTGATTTTTCTTTTAGGAAATAGACCCATGCCATTCTAGAGAAGTCATCAATGAATAGTATGAAGTACCTGTTGTTCTCGTGTGATGGCGTTCTCATTGGTCCACAGACGTCAGTATGTATCAGCTCCAATAGATCTTTCGCTCTCCATGCTCCGCTTGTTGAGAATGAAAATCGGTGTTGCTTACCAAGGAGACATCCTTCACACACTTCATTATTCTCCTTTATGCTTGGAAGATCTCTCATCATATTCTTCTCATGTAACACCTTCAAGGCATGTGTGTTGAAGTGGCCAAATCTTCGATGCCAGAGCCATGAATCATCAACTTGCACCTTCATGGCAATGTTAGTTGCATATTTTAAATTTAGCGGGAAACTTCTATTGCTCTTATTCATCTTCACTTGGGCTATCTCAGACCTTTTATTTTTGTTGTCTAAGATTTTGCATACACCTCCTTCAAAGTGAAGTGTGTAGCCTCTCTCCATCATTTGGCCAATGCTTAGAAGATTTTCTTTTAGGCTGGGAACTAGTAAAACATCATGGATGAGTCGTGTACCTTTATTTGTCTCCACCATGACAGTGCCTTTGCCTTTTGATTCAACCACACTTCCATTTCCCAGTCGAACTTTGACTTTGACAGACTCGTCAATGCTTTTGAAAATAGTCTCATCCTTAGCCATGTGGTTGCTACATCCACTATCTAAATACCAACTTCCACCTTTTTCTTTGATTGAGTCTTGAGTGACATAGAACATACATTGTTCTTGATCATGCTCCTCTGCGATATTAGCTTGATGCCTATTTTTGTTGCGACAATTTTTCTCTACGTGCCTGAACTTCTTGCAATGGTTGCATTGTGGCATATTACGGTACCAACAATTTTTCTCTGGGTGGCCTAGTCTTTTGCATATATTGCATGGAGAATTTTTATCTAGCTTGTTCTTAAGGAAATTTCTAGAAACTTCTCTTCTTCTGGAAGTTTCTCCATAATTTTTCTTTCCTCCACTTTCTTTATTTTGGGGCTGAAATTTTAGCTTTGACTGGAAGGCATTTTCTAGTGTATCTTCTTTATGCCTATACAGTCTTTGCTCATATGCTTCAAGAGAGCCCACAAGTTCTGTCACTGATAGAGTGGACAGATCTTTGGTTTCTTCAATCGTTGTCACGATTGGGTCAAACTTTGGGGGCATAGTAATTAGAATTTTTTCAACGATTTTCTTGTCAAGAATTTCTTCCCCAAAAGCTCTCATTTGATTAACTATTTCTTTAACTTTAGAATAGTAATCTTTAACTGTCTCAGACTCCTTCATCTTCAATAGTTCAAAATCTCTTCTTAGAGATTGAAGTTTAACGGCACGTACCTTATCGCTTCCTTGAAACTCCTCCTGCAACGTGTTCCATGCTTCTTTGGCAGTCTTAGCTCCCATAATTCTTGGAAAAATTGCATCAGTCACCGCTTGTTGCAAGGTGAACAACGCCTTTGAATTTTTTTGTTTGTTTTGCTTCAACTCTTTTTCTTGAGTTGCATTAAGAGCCGAAGTATCCGCGGGAACGGTGAAGCCTTTTTCTATTATGTCCCATAAATCTTGAGATGAAAAAAATGTTTCCATTTTAACACGCCAGAAATCATAATTTTCACCATTGAAAATAGGGACAGAAATAGATGATGATTGAGTGGTGTTATCCATAGTTTAGAAAAAATTTCAGAGTGGGTTTATAGTACAAAGGAAATTTTTTAGTAGTTTGGAGGATTTTAGAATGTTAGGTAGGTAATATAACTACGCCCAATATATGACCGAACGTAGCTCTGATGCCACTGTTGATAGTTGGTTAGTTGATAGTTGATAAAAGATAGTTTTAGAAAATTGTTTAGAAGAAGGCTATGTCATTGATTTCTTGGATGATCAATTACAAGATACCAGTGGCCTATTTATAGGCTCAAGTTGTAGCGAGCGATTTTGGACGCGGTTCTTAAGCGCTGGTCGCTCTCTGCGGTTTGAGCTTTGACTACAGGTCGATTCATTTTTTATCCTATTGTGAGCTGAATAAGGAAGGGAAATAGATGTCTCCAATTAACCCTGCTTGCATACTGAGTTTAAACAGCGGTCTGTTAGGTTACGGATGCTATCAATGTGGGGGGCCTTTGTACTGGTTATTTGTATTTTCGCCAATACTGTTCTCTTTCTTTTTACCTGGGCAGAAGGTTTCTGGCGGGGAATAAGGATTAGGATGTTAGGACTGGTGCTTTTGAATTACTGCTTTTGATTGATGAAGATATGGGATTTGGGTTTTTTGTTGATTGCGCTCGCTAAGATCTTTTCTTTCGATCTTATGCCTACGTATTCCCGTTTACCGAAATAGGGAAATCAGAGCATTCGTAGTTCCTCCTATTCTATGGGAGGAAAGGATTGTTTTTGGTGTCTTGTTCAAAGCCCAAGACGTGAAGCGAAAGGTGATTTGTATCTTGTTCAAAGCCCAAGATGTGAAGCTAAAAGGTCTATTTGTGTCTTGTTCAAATCCCAAGACGTGAAGCTAAAAGACCTCGGCTTTAGAGAGAATTTGTCATCTCTAAAGAGGGGAGAAGGAGGATTACTTTAACTGGGATACGCGGATCCGAGCAATGCCATAATTTCCGAAGAAAGGGTTTTAACCTGAAGGAGAAGACTTTAACTCAGTGTAGAGCAATGCCATCTTTCCTTAGGAATTTCTCATGCTAAAAGAGGGACAGTGGCATGGATATAGATGATCCAGAGGCTTGCCGCTTACAGCAATTAGATGAAAGGAAAGGAGTTGTTGATGTTTGTGTACTGCGAACGAGGCACAACTTTGATGCTAAAAGGTCGATTGGATCAACCAGTGGTTTTCTTATACAAAGCCTAAGAGGAGGCTAATTTCCGCTTGGAAAATCATTATACAAAGCCTAAGAGGAGGCTATTTTGTGTCTCGTACAAAGCCCGAGAGAGAGGCTAAAGGTTTTTGACCCAGTGGGGCATATCGTTATACAAAGCCTAAGAGGAGGCTAGCAAAAAGTTGACTCAGTTGGAGAATCTTTTATACTCAGTAAGAGAGTGTTTTTGTATCTCGTACAAAGCCCGAGAGAGAGGCGAAAAGGTTGTTTTGACTCCACTGGGGAGAATTTTGGTATCTCGTACGAAGCCCGAGATGGAGGCTATTGTAACTGTTTCAGTTGAGTGACAGATCCAATATACTGATTTAAAAGAGAAAATCAGTTCTTATATGAGTAACACTGTACACAGGGATTTAATTTAAGGATCAGGGATATTTCCTTCTCTTTGAGGAAACGGGAAATCCAAAGGGTATCGAGACTATCCGAGTCTGCGGGTTTCCTTCCTATTTAACGAAGGGTGCTTGAGAATGTCTTTGAGACTCAAGGAAGTTAGACTGTCCGTGTCTAGAGTTTTATCTTTTGTACTATGCTTCGAGAAACAGTAGTAGACTCTATGAAAGGACTGTTCTATGAGGATGACTAGGTTCTGTTCCTATACCTCTAGGAGGTCGTCGGGATAATTTGTACGAAGCCCAAGAGGAGGCTGGAAACTTTTAAGAAGCCGACGGGTCCTTGTACGAAGCCCAAGAGGAGGCTATCATTCCCGAAGGAAGATATCATTATATGAAGCCTAAGAGGAGGCTGTGAATACTTCTAAGAAGCCGTAGGGTCCTTGAATAATGCCCAAGAGGAGGCCGATGCTTTTAAGAAGCCCGTGGGTCTATCATCTCCTTTCCATTAGGAGAGATAACTCTTTTAAAGATGAAAACCACTGGTAAACGTGCGAGGTTTACTATCCAGCGACTTTTAGCTTTTAAAGAGGGTTCCTTAGTTAAGGTCCAAGATTATGACTGTAGTGGGTACCCAAACCCCGAGACATTCAAGGCAAGCTATCCACAAGGAATAGATCAAGTCAGGAAAGTTCGAGAATTGGGAAGAAACTCAAAGATGCCATTCACGGAGAATACATTCATCTTGGGGAGTAGAGCTTCTTGACGATTCCTAAGGAGGATAGCCGAAGAGAAGACTGTATCTGGTGCTCCTATTGGGGATCTAGGCGTCTATTTCTACGAATAAGTGAAACGGTGTCACCTAGTTCTAGACGTAGTTGCCGGGGAAACTCGAAATATCTATACTATTATTGCACAGTAGATATGAGTTTATGAAAGGAGACTTACAGTGAGCAGCCCCACAATACAGTTTATAATATGAAAGCAGTAAATGAAAGCGATAACCACTTACTCGGTTGTAGTGCTTCCATGCTGTTTGGTTAGTTGTTCAACAAAGAAAGATTAAAAACAACAGTATATTCAAAATCAAAGGAGAAAGTGCTTTGAAAAAGAAAGATCTGGGGCTTACAGCTCAAGGAGAGGCCCAAGGTTTTATCAGTGAGTGCACTGTTTGAATTTGTACAGAGGGACTTATACAAGTGACTGGGGCCCAAAATGGTTTTCTGTACAAAGGGATGGGTCTTACACTCTCTCAAGAGGCCCAAAAAAGGTTTAAAGAAAAGAGTGGGGCTTATAACACGAGGGTAGGCCCAAATGATTTTTCGTTTAAAAATGGCGATCGTGCCGAGGTTTTCTTTTAACGCGGAGGGACTTATACAATAAGTGAGGCCCAAAATGTTTTTGGTTAAAAGGGGGATTGGGTCTTACACTCTATTAGAGGCCCAAAGTGTTTTAAAGAAAAAGAAATGGGTCTTACTACTCGAGGGTAGGCCCAGATGATTTTTGAAAAGGCGACGATCGCGCCGTTTGTTTTTTGACGGTATCGGGACTTATACAATAAGTGAGGCCCAAAGATGATTTGGTCAAAAAAAAGGATTGGGTCTTACACTCTAATAGAGGCCCAAAGTGTTTTGAAAATGATTTATGAGGGTTGAATTAATCCAAAACCCTAATTTGTTTTCAAAATGTATTTAATTGAATAAAAATTCAATTAAAATGATCAAAAATTGTTTAACACATGGAAAACAAATTGTGATCTTGGATTAATGCTTCAAAAATTAAGTATTGACCTACAAAATAATTAGAAAGCATTAAAAGTTGCAAAATCAATGTAGAAAAAATATTTAAAATGCCAAAAATAATCAAAATATTAATTCTTTACAAAAATATCAATTATATGAAATAAATAATATTTTTGGGATTTTTTGATAAAATAAAATATTTTAACATTTTTGTGAATTATAAAAAAAAGAATCAACTCAAAATCATTAAAACTCAGAGAGAAATTAATTTTTGAATCAATTAAACAAAATCACAAAATTCAAATATTTGAATTTGAAAAAAAGGCGCCAAGAACAAGCTGAAGAACACGCGCGCGTTCTTGGTTTCTCAGATTTGCGTTTTCTATCCAATCTCCATGAATACGTAATCATATCATGCAATCCACATATCATTATGCTCGTCTCAACCTCACGATCATGTCTATGTACTTTAATTTCATTTAAATTAAACATACAACAAGAAATCACGAAGAAACCTCAAGAACCCTAATTTCTGCATGAAGGCTAGGATTTTTGATACACGATTTAAACAATGCAATTAATTGAGGGAAAACATTCCATGCATAATTATGAACATATGGCCAAATTATTGTGCGAGGAAATATGCATAGATTGAGAGATGACCAAGTATGTGCTTACCTCCAAGCCGTGACAGCAAGTTCAAAGTGATTTTTGATTTGGAGGTGTTACAGATGAGTGGTGATGATCTGGACAGCTTCCCTACACCCTATGGATTGTGTTTGGATGGTTGGACTTGATTGAAATTGGCTGGATCATTTTGTGGTACCTCAGCTGCACCTTGTTTGAAAATTTGAGCAACCAGCTGGTGATTTCATGAAATTGATGTTTCAGAAGTTATGTGAGTGTTTGATCAGCTCATATGTGATGTATGTGAGGTGTGTGAGTGATTGGTTTGTGCAGAATTGCTCTCAAACTCAAAACCCGATAGCTACCTTGCTAAGAAAGGCATTTTTGCCAAGAGAAAGAGATTTTGAGGAAATCATCTGTTAGATGGCTTTGGTGTACTTAAACTGACCACAATTGAGCTCTATTTATAGTAGAGCAAGTTTGTTTTGCAAGGAATAGTGCATGGCAGCTGGTAAGTAGGTTTGGCCAATGTTGTCCAATGAGAATTCAAGTCTCCTCTAGCCATTGACTAGAGGTTAGGGCACAGAGCTTTGGTCCCCTTGGTCTTGGATAAGTCTTGACTGATTTCAGATGAGAATGGCTCAGTCCATGCCACCTTGATGGTTCCATTGAATGCCTCATTCCAAATTTGAAGTCTTGTCCCTATTTTGGCCATTCTAGGTTCAACATGCTATTTCTTGTTCCATGGACTTTGGAGGCTTGGCTCAGTGATTGTCCCCTTTAGATTCAATCCTCTGAGGTGTCCAAGTGGATAGGAACTATTGAAATTGGCTGATTTTGGCAAATCGAGCCAAAGTGCAAATTCTGCCTTGCCTTGACAGATTTCAGCAAGGCAACTTGGCAATGTTGTATCTCATGGTGTAGGTTGAATTTGGCAATGTTCTTGGCCATTTTGGAAAGCTCTTACATGATACAACAACTGTTTGAACAAGTTTGGTTTTGATCTCTTTTGATTCCAAGTGAAAAATCCCCCTACATTTGGCAAAAAGTGAAGGCAAATTCTGACTTAGTGAAAATTTCACTAAGTGTTGGAAAAAGTGACATTTTCACTTTTCAGCCACTTTGATCACTCCATAACTCAAAATCCTTAATGAATTGGAATGACTTGTAGTTGAAGTTTTTCTAGGTGATAATGAGGGCTACAAATCCATCTTTGGATGAGAAAAAATGGCCTTGTGGTTTAGGAGTTATGGTCCTCCAAAGTTGGTACCTTTGCCACTTTATTTTTAACTTATAAAAATTTCTAAGTTTTATGGTTACCCCTTTTACAAGTTATCTCACTTTTCTTGATTTTTCTTGATGAATGATGATTCAAATCATACATTAACATCATTTTAGGGTTAAAAATCCATTTTGGTGAAAAATCTCATAAAGTCAAAGTTGACTTTTGTGTACAGTTGACTTTTTATCAGATGAATTCCAAACTGTGCAATTCTTCAGGAAATCATGTCCTTGACCTAAATCAAACTTGATGGACATGTTCCATGGGTGTCATAGGGTATATTCAATCATGTATTAGGGTTTGGGAGCATGTCTTGGTCAAAAGTCAAAGTTACAGTTGACTTTTCCCTTAAAACCCTAATTGTGGTGCAGATGAAAATGAGACTTGTTGCTCAAGCTTCTTGGATCAATCCATTGTTCCAAATGGATCAATATGGTGTATTAGAGACCCTCAAATCATCTCTTGAGGTCTTGGCTCATGGTTTGTCCCAAAAGTCAACTTAGGGGTGAATTAGGTCAAGAAACCCTAATTCCTGATTTTTGATGAATGCATCCCCTGAGGCAAAATTGACTTGATGCATGGGTTCATGAGGTTCCATGAAGCATATTAGGTCATGTTTTGGATCATTGCCTTATGCCCAGATGAAAATTTCCATCTGGAGACTTTGGTCGACCAAAACCCTAATTTGGTGACACTGTCGATCTTGAGACTTGATCCACCTAGAAGGGAGCAGCCTTGTGCTTAATCCTTGAAGTGGGAGTCCTTTTTGATCCATTGTGGATGTTTGAGAGATTAGACAAGTTGAAGATCATGTCATTTCTTGATTGATCCTTTGTCTAAGCACTCAGAGAGGGCTTGAAACCCTAATTTTGATTGTAGTGGATGCTCACCCATCTTTGGGGAGGCTAATGAAGCATGATGGTTCATCCATATTGTGATGATGATTTTCACAATGATGGGAAATCTAAGTGGTCAAAATTTGGGGTATTACAGATGCCCCTATTTAATCTTTTTGGACCCGAAGGTATGAATGACGAAGGGATTCGGACATTCGGGGTGCAAGAGGATTAAATATCGGAATATCCGAAATTTTGATGGTGGTTATGAATGGTAGCTTACGCATTCATCTTCTTTAGCTAAGCGATGATGCTTAGAAAAGGTAAACTTCCCCTCGATCCTGGTTTCCTACCAAGGAACTGGTCTCAGTCTCTTTTGAAATAAACTTCCCCTCGATCCTGGTTTCCTACCAAGGAACTGGTCTTAGTTGTGGAAACAAACTTCCCCTCGATCCTGGTTTCCTACCAAGAACTGGTCTTAGTTTCTGATTTAAACTTCCCCTCGATCCTGGTTTCCTACCAAGAACTGGTCTTAGTTTCTTTTGTCAATAAACTTTCTTGATAAGGGACGCTATTCATAGCAGTTTTCCTCAAACTTCTCGCCGAATTTTCCTGGGGAGATGCCATTTGAGTGGAAAAAGTTTTGATGTCAGACTTGCTGGGGAACCCATTCGTCTGAATTGTAGAGGTACACAAACTTCTTTGTTTTGGAGACGCCATTTGTTTCTACTGGGGAAAGCGAGTCTCTTGAGAGACTGTTTTCATTTGGGATCTTTCATCATACTTTTCTCGGGATCTTCCCGAAGAAATGCCATATGATGGGGTCCAATTTTGTGGGGCCGATGACCTTTTCATCAGCGGTCCTTTCGGAGCAAAACTGGCATGCTGCCGAATCTCTGATCACGAGGCTTTCTCTGTGGATTTTCCTTAATCCGGGAAAGCAAGGATATCATCTTCAATGGCGAAGAGTGATGTTTATTGAGAGTTTTCTCTGGCTTTTCAGAGGTTCAAGTTATCAAAGTGGCCAAGTGCCGACTCTGATATAAAGATACACTGGTGGCGAGATTGTGCAGACGCAACACTTCCTGACGAGGAAAGAACTGACAAACTCGATTGAGAAAACTGTTTATCACTAGGGGACAAGACCGACTCAAGTGATAGTGATGCAATACGAAATGAGAACGCAAATAAAATGCATGAAGTATGTTTGTCTATGCTGACAAAACAGACGCGACATACAGACTAATGGATGAACACAATTGGATACTCGGCCATCGCGGGGCGAAGAAGTACCGTTGATTCAAAATAGCAATTCCACCTTGCTTAAGAGAGATAGTCCCGTTGGGAGCTATGTTGATCGGGCTTAGGAGATGAGAACTCGGCCGAGGATGTCAGACGAAACAAGGTCTCTGACACAGTTGATCCCTTCATTCAGGTGAACTGGTTTAGAAGGAGTACTTTGATTCTGCACTTTGAAGTTCGCTTACTTCGGGAGAAGCAATCGATGTTCTTCTGATGTTCAACAGTCAAAAGAAATTGCCATCTTTATTTTAAAAGCAGAAAAAGTTTTAACAAGTAAATTCATTTTTGTTTTATTTCAAGAATCGCTGATTAAGTTTAAACAACGTCGTTCTGTAAAGCTAAAACAAGCAAGAATTACAAACAAAAGCACAAGGGCTCAAATTTTATTGATAAGATGGAGATCAGCCAAACGCGTGATTCCAAAGAGTATATACAAAGTTAGAAAACGGTAATTTACAGGGAAAAGGGCTACGTTGAAACATAACAACCACTATCCTTCTACCAACTTTGAATTCGGGGCATCCTGAGCTTCTGTCGAAGATGACCTTTGACTGGAGATTTCCTCCGATAGATGATGTAACTACTGGTGAGGGACTTGCCTCTGTTGAACATAGTTACTTGCCATTATCCCTAACTTTTGCCTGGATTGTACTATGAGATTTCCAATCCATCGGGATGATTCTTTTTTTTTTTTTCATGTCTCTAACTTTTGCTTGGACCGCCCTTTCGGGTTTTCAATCCACCGAGACGTTTTTTTTTTTTTAGTTTAGGCGAAGTATTTCTTGACTACATCAACATTCGTGGGGTAGGCAAATTCCTCTCCATCCATGGTTGCAAGTCTCAAGGCGCCGCCTGAGAAAGCTTTCGTGACCACATAGGGGCCATCATAATTTGGGGTCCATTTGCCCCGAGAGTCAGTGAGAAATGATTGTATCTTCTTGAGAACGAGGTCTCCTTTTCTGAAGACACGAGGTCGAACCTTTTTGTCGAACGCCCTCTTCATTCTCTGTTGATACAACTGACCATGGCATAGTGCCGTGATTCGCTTCTCTTCGATCAGGTTCAGGTCGTTGTGTCGACTTTGACACCATTCAGCTTCGGTGAGCTTAGCTTCCATCAATACCCTGATTGACGGGATCTCTACTTCTATGGGAAGCACTGCCTCCATGCCATATATTAGAGAGAAAGGGGTAGCCCCTGTTGAAGTGCGGACAGATGTGCGATAACCATGAAGAGCAAAGGGTAGCATCTCGTGCCAATCTTTATAGGTTACAACCATTTTTTGAACGATCTTCTTGATGTTCTTGTTAGCCGCTTCTACCGCTCCGTTCATCTTGGGTCGGTAGGGAGATGAGTTATGGTGTTCGATCTTGAACTCTGCGCATAACTCTTTCATCATCTTATTGTTCAAGTTAGATCCATTATCAGTAATGATCTCGCTTGGAACACCATAACGGCAGATGATATTGTTTTTGATAAATCAGACCACCACTTGTCGGGTTACATTGGCGAATGACGCTGCTTCGACCCACTTGGTGAAATAGTCAATGGCTACCAGGATGAACCGATGTCCGTTTGAAGCCTTGGGCTCAATCATGCCAATCATGTCGATTCCCCATATGGAAAAAGGCCACGGGGAAGAAAGAACTTTGAGATGTGATGGCGGTACATGAATTTTGTCGGAGTATATCTGACACTTGTGACACCTCCTCATGTACTTGTAGCAGTCGGATTCCATGGTCAACCAATAATACCCGGCCCTGAGAATTTTTCTCGCCATTGTGTGTCCGTTGGCATGAGTGCCAAAGGATCCTTCATGAATTTCTTTCATGAGCACGTCTGCTTCTGGTCTGTCGACGCATCGGAGCAAGACCATGTCAAAATTTCTCTTATAAAGAGTGTCACCGCTCAGGAAGAAGTTTCCAGCCAATCTTCTGAGGGTTTTCCTGTCTTTTCTGAGTGCCCCAGATAGGTACTCTTGTTTCTGAAGGAAGCATTTGATATCGTGATACCAAGGTCTGTCGTCTATGACTGCTTCAATCGTGAAGATGTAAGCGGGCCGTTCAAGGCGCATTATGTCGATCTTAGGTATGTCATTCCATTGACCTACACTAATCATGGAAGAGAGAGTGGCTAATGCGTCAGCCATGTGATTCTCATCACGAGGGATGTGATGAAAGTCGACTCTGTTGAAGAAGGGTAACAACCTTCTTGCATAGTCTTTGTAAGGAATCAATCCTGATTGGTATGTGTTCCAATCTCCTTTTATCTGGTTAATAACCAGGGCTGAATCGCCGTATACGTCCAAGTTTTTTATCCTTAAATCAATCGCTTCTTCGAGACCCATATACATGCTTCGTATTCGGCCTCGTTGTTCGTACATTTGAACATAAGTCTGGCAGTGAAAGGAATGTGGGAACCCTGAGGGGTAACAATGATTGCCCCAATTCCGTTTCCATAATGATTAACTGCTCCGTCAAAGATGAGTCCCCACTGGGAACCTGGTTCTGGCCCTTCACTGGGTAGCGGTTCATCGCAATCTTTCATTTTTAGATACATGACATCTTCGTCTGGGAAGTCAAACCCGATTGATTCTTGATTGTCAATCGATTGATGAGCCAAATGATCGGCTAAAATACTTCCCTTAACGGCTTTCTGAGCGTGGTACTCTATGTCATATTCTGATAGTAACATCTGCCAACGGGCAATCCTTCCCGTGAGAGCAGGTTTTTTGAAAACGTACTTGATTGGATCCATTTCGGAGACCAACCAAGTAGTATGATGAATCATGTACTGGCGAAGACGTTTGGCTGCCTAAGCCAAAGCGCAACAAGTTTTCTCAAGCATTGTGTACCGAGTCTCGCAGTCGGTGAATTTCTTGCTTAGATAGTAAATGGCAGACTCTTTCCTTTTAGTTTCGTCTTGTTGGCCAAGTACACATCCCATTGAGTCCTCTAGGACTGTGAGGTAAATGATTAGTGGTCTTCCTTCCACTGGAGGTGATAGAATCGGAGGATTCAACAAATATTCCTTAATACTGTCGAAGGCAGTTTGGCAGTCTTCTGACCAAACGCAATCCTGGTTCTTTTTGAGTAATTTGAAAATCGGCGCACAAGTGGTGGTCATAAGGAATATGAATCTTGAGATGTAGTTCAAACGTCCCAGGAATCCTCTGACTTGTTTTTCAGTTTTCGGAGAAGGCATTTCTTGAATGGCCTTGACCTTGTCAGGATCAACCTCAATCCCTTTCTGGCTGACGATGAACCCTAGTAGTTTCCCTGAACGGACACCGAAGGTGCACTTGTTGGGATTCAAGCGGAGTTTGAATTTTCTTAGACGTTTGAACAATTTTGACAGATGTTCAACGTGCTCATCCTCTGTTCTTGATTTTGCAATCAAATCATCGACATATACCTCGATTTCTTTGTGTATCATGTCATGAAACAGAGTAGTCATGGCCCTTTGATAGGTTGCCCCGACATTCTTTAAACTGAACGACATTACCTTGTAACAAAAGGTACCCCATGGGGTAATGAACGAAGTTTTCTCCATGTCTTTCGGCGCCATTTTGATCTGGTTATAGCCCGAGAATCCATCCATGAAGAAGAATACTTTGAACCTTGCTGTGCTTTCAACCAGCATGTCAATGTGTGGTAAAGGAAAGTCGTCCTTTGGACTTGCCTTGTTCAAATCTCTGTAATCAACACACATTATGACCCTTCCGTCCTTTTTGGGAACGGGTACGATGTTGGCTAACCATTGAGGATATTCAGATGTAGCGAGGAAACCCGCGTCGATCTGTTTCTGTACCTCCTCTTTGATTTTGATGGCCATGTCCGGGTGAGTGCGTCTCAACCTTTGCTTTACTGGCGGACATTCCGATCTCAACGGTAAGTGATGTTCCACGATGCTGGTATCCAACCCTGGCATATCCTGATAGGACCAAGCGAACACATCGGGGAATTCTTTGAGAAGCTTTATCAAACCCTCTCTGGCAGTTGGACTGAGCAATGCTCCGATCCTGATTTCTTTTCTCTCTTTTTCTGAACCCAAGTTTACCATTTCCAACGGCTCTTTGTGAGGTTCAATGGACCTTTCCTCTTGTCTGAGTAGTCGGGATATCTCTTCTGGAATTTCGTTGTCATTTTCTTCTTCAGCCTCGAATACCGGGAACTCAAAGTTGGAAGAAGGCATCGGATCGTATGTTTCAACGGGGTATAAAACAAGCAATCTGCATGACGTGATGATTCGTGTTTAGAAGAGATAGAGAAAATGTAACTGTGTGCAGTGTTTTGATTTTACTGCTTGTTTTTATGATTGAATTGTTTTTTAGGATTACCATTTTCTGAAAAAGAAAAAAGAGAAAACAACAATTAATGGGGAAATTATAGAACGACGTTATTTTATTAATGAACAAGTCGACTCTTGAAACTACAGCCCTATAAAACAAAACTCTGTTGCTTTGGGCAGAGCGAAGAGGGAAGTTTACAGAAAACGAGCCCTATCAAAACATCCGTTTCACCTGGGCAGGGTGAAAGGTTTAAAGATGGCAATTACTTTGACTGATGAACGACCTTCGGAACCTTGACAGCAACCCATTGGCGGCGAACTCCTCGGTGAATCACAAAGTCTAGAACCTTCCTTGATTTGTCTTCAGAAATGACGCTGATTTCTGGTGGAGTAGGATCGTTGGAATCTGTTCCCCCAAGCAGAGTTGTCGTAGGAGGATTCCTCTGTTGCATTTTGCATAGCATTTGTGCTCTCAGCTGTATCTCCCCATCCAGTTGGCTGGATGTCTTCGAGCCTGATACGAGAGCTTTCGGGAGCGGTGTACTTGACCATAAAGTCGTATTTTCCACTTGGTTGTCCCAAAGTGTCCCAAACTTCTTTGGAACTGGAGAAGTCATCCCTCTCGATGACGTTGACCTCAGGAAAAGCATAGTTGATGAATTTTAGTCCTGCAAACGTTGCGAATTCATCTTCATGTTGAGTAGTTTCCGAATGACCTGAATGTTGATCCCATGACATGGCGGGGACACAGGTATTCTGTTCAATGATGCTCAGCTGAGTTTCATTACTCGGCTGACTTTCTTGCCCCAAGTTTCCTGGGTAAGGCTGCCACATTGGCAGACCATCCATTGGGCCATAGTAATTGTGATCAAAGTTTTCTTTCATCAGAGTGTCCTCCTCTAATGAATTTGGCGGAGCACGGCATCCTTCCGGATCACAATCTCCGTAGATCATTTCGACATCTGATCTTGGTATAAATCTCAGACTTTCTGTAGGAAAGCAAAAAGGCATAGGCACCTCTTCCTGAGACATATAGCCGTCCTTATTAAGGTAGGACTTCCATTCTTCATCTGTGTCAGAGGGATCTTCCTCATTGATAGCATGAACTGTCTAAGACACTAGGTGAAGAAAACCTCCACTGTGGAAGAAGTTTTGAAGGGGATGAAGACTTTCATCGTTGGCGGCTGTCTGGTACAGGTCGCAGAAAAACCAAGACCCTTCTTTGTTTTATTGTCAATAGGAATGACAAGCCGTCCCCATCCTGTCGTATCGGTACTCTCGACCGCTTTGATAGCATCTTTGTATGAAGAAATTGAAGTTCCTTCTTTGTACTGATCGTTCTTGTTCACCGATAGTACTTGGAACTGAGTTCCAATAACCTCCTCGGGTTCCACACAAGTAGATGATGATAGGTTACTCACAAGCAAGGCTTGTTCCCCACAAACCGTGACAAGTTGATTGTTCTTGACGAACTTTAGCTTTTGGTGGAGGGTTGAAGTAACCGCTCCAGCCTGATGTATCCAAGGTCTTCCTAATAAACAACTGTATATTGTCCGGATGTCCATGACCTGGAAAGTGATTTGGAAAGTGTGAGGACCAATAGTTATGGGAAGATCCACTTCGCCGATAACTGTTTTTCTGGATCCGTCGAATGCTTTGACGACGACCTCGCTGACTCTCATCGGAGGGCCCTTGAATGATAATTGCATCAAAGTGTACTTCGGCATAACATTCAGGGCTGACCCTGTGTCTACCAGTACGTTGGCTAAAGCATCGCCCTGGCAGTTAACTGTGATATTGAGCGCCATGTTATGACGGCGACCCTCTTCAGGTAATTCCTCATCACTAAATCCCAAATTATTGCAGGAAGTGATGTTAGAGACAATGTTATCGAATTGTCTGATTGTTACATTCTGTTCCACAAAGGCTTGCTCCAAGACTTTCTGTAGAGCCTCTCTGTGTGCTTCTGAACTGAGTAACAGTGATAATACTGAGATCTTTGAAGGAGTCTGTAACAGTTGATCAACGATGTTATATTCACTCCTTTGGATGAGCTTAAGCATCTCATCTTTGTCTTTTGAAAAGTCGGGATTACTAGATTGACCGACTGGCGGATCAGGAATTTCTGCCTGAAGTTCCTTTTCTTTGTTAGCTTCCCCAACCCCTTGGTTGAAGATTCTACCACTCCGTGTTACACGACTGACGTCTGCAATATTCACGACGGAGGGTAATGGAATTTCCTTTCCATTTTCAATTATCGTTGCACCGTATTTGTAAGGGATCGCCTTAGCTGATTCATACGGTAATGGTCCCGGTAGATAGATGACTATGGGAACCTTCTGATTTTTCTGACCATCATAAGTGATCTCGATCCGTTCCCGGTTGGGAACTCTAGATTCGTCAAGTAGAGGGACGATGGCAAAAACATCCCTGATCTGGTGATGACCAGAGATCGTGACAACATCCTCAACTTGATCGGCAAGGTAGTTCGGTGACCAAATGATGGGTCCTGAACCTGGATATGGATGAATTTCTCCATGATCGATCTGACCCTGAAGAGCTGCTCTCACAAGGTAACACCCTTGGTTACTTTCCGAACAGACGCTACAACTGTCATAGTTGTGTGGTGGCACCTGACCACGCCCACTTTGAATACAATGTAACCTCACTAGGTTACCTTCCATTGATCGGACATCCTGACTTTGACGACGAGTAGGATTCCTATTATTGATACTAATCTGCTGAGTATCTTCGTCCATATAGATTGGCATCCACCAGTGATTTAACAAGTGCTGAAGTGCCTCCTGGACAAGGGTACAACCTCGATCGTTTTCGCAACCTGCTTTACCGTTTTGATAATCGTGTGATATTAAGAATCCAAGTCGGACCTGCTCAGCATGTAACTCTACCAGGTTGGTATCCATTACGCGAATATCGAAGATCTGAACCATATTGATTTGATAGGGATTCCTATCATGGTAGTCTTGGATCCATCCAAGATCCATCTGACGCTGGAGGGCTTCTTGTATGAAAGAGCATCCCTGTTTGTTTACCGAGAAAATCAGACAGGAACTGTAATCGTGCCGCGGCAGATTATGATACTGGCTTTGCCTTGAATGCATCGCCACCAAGTTGACATTCGTCACACGGATGTCGTGGTTTTGAATGACGTTAGAATTCGTAGAGACCATGTTAACTCCACGAACTCGGTGCTCTTGGATCCATCCGAGATCCATCTGTTCCTGTAGAGCTGATTGCACTACCGAACATCCTTGGTTATCTTTAGAGCAGATATCACACTGGTGATAATTATGAGGCGGCACATGGCCATATCCACTCTGTCTACAATGCATCTTAACCAGATTGGTCCCCAATAAGAGTACATCGTGAATTTGATAGACATTGTTAATCTCTTTCTCAATCAGATTGACTACAACCTTCTCATGTTGAGGCAGCGGGTTCGTAAGAACATTAGGGTTCGTATCTTTGAAAGATAAGAGCCCGCTCCTAACAAGCTTTTGTACGTCGGATTTGAATTTGAGGCAAGTCTCAATGTTATGCCCTGAACCTCTTTGATGATAAGGACATGTTTGATCCACTTTAAACCAAAAAGGCGGATTTTCCGGAACTGAAAGGGGAGACTTAGTCTGAATGTGCCCCTTAGCCAGCAGTAACGGAAACAGCTCTGCGTACGTTACGGGTATAGGATCAAATCCTGGTGGTCGTGTTGTACGGTTGTTGTTATATGGAGGACGAGCCTGCTGAAGAGGCTGTTGTGTCCTTTGTTGGTCAGGTTGGCTCTGCGCAACCTGAGGTTGATACATAGGAACAGGCGCGGGGCCGATAGCAGGAGTAACAGCTACTACTGGCTGATAACGTCGCCTTTGCTTTCCAAGAGAGATATTCCCAATATCTTGCTCTTTTTTCTTAGGGAGAGCACTACCGTATTTTTTAGTACCGCTCGTTGATCCAGTGTCTTTTACCAAACGTCCTTCTCAGACGGCTTCCTCAAGACGTACGCCCATGCCGACCATTTCGGTGAAATCACTGGGCGCACTGGCAACCATTCGGTCATACTAAAATGAGCTTAAGGTCTTTAAGAAGATTTTTGTCATCTCTTTTTCCTCAAGAGGTGGACAAATTTGAGCGGCAATTTCACGCCACCTTTGAGCATACTCCTTAAAGGTTTCCTTGTCCTTTTGCGACATTGATCTGAGTTGATCTCTGTCGGGTGCCATGTCCAAATTGTACTTGTATTGTTGGACGAAGGCAGTACCAAGATCTCTGAATGTACTGATCGTAGTACGGTTTAAACCCATGTACCATTTGAGTGCGGCACCGGTTAAACTATCCTGGAAGTAGTGAATCAGCAGGTCCTGATTCTCCGTCTGGGCTGACATCCGCCGAGCGTACATCACCAGATGGCTCTGAGGGCAAGAGTTACCCTTGTATTTTTCAAAGTCGGGCACTTGGAACTTGTGCGGGATTTTTACATTTGGGACCAAGCAGAGGTCTGCGGCGTCCTTTCCAAATAGATCCTGACCGCGAATGGCTTGCAGGTCTTTTTGCATTTCCAAGAACTGTTCCTGGAATTCATCCATTCTGTCAAACATAGTTTCCTTCTTATCAGAAGGTGTCCGTGGAATCTGTCCTTCCGGGACAGTGTGCACCACAGGGGGTGGTACCGTGACTACGGCAGTAAGTCTTGGCGCCTCCCGAAGTTTGTAACCTTCAGGAGTCTTGAGTATGCCCCTGGCATCTTCGCTTTCCCGAAGTTTGTAACCTTCAGGCCCAGCGGCTTCTGTTGCGATTCCCTGATCTTCAGTGATCGGCGGAACATATCCTTCCGGGATATAGTTAACAGGCATGCCCCAAGGACGATCTTTCGGCATCTGATACCTAGGATCATACTTTTCTATAATGGGCGTTGATGTGATCTCTGAGATCACATTTCTTTGTAGCTGAGCTTCTGCCATGGCTTGCATGTCGTTACGAAGCTTTCTCATATCCTCTCTCAGAGCGTCGATCTCTTCTTTCAACTCTCTATTTTCTTCCTCAAGATCATCCATCTTTTTCTGACGATTGGCCCGAGTATTATACGAATGAGACAGTTTGACTCTAGAATCGAGACACAAACGTGAGATTCGTAGGTAAGGAGAATACGCGATGTGAGAATGATGAATGCAATGATTATATTAATTGTTTTTAGGTTTAATTAAAATAAACTTCAACAATTAGATTGCAAATATCAAACAGTGGGGAAACCCCTTTTTATTGAATTCCAAAGGATTACAGAAATGGAAATACAGTAGATTACAAAGTGGAGAAACAGAAACCTAAACTAATGGGTCCCGAGTCCTCTTCTTTGACCGGGGCGCTTGGGCCGTTGTCGGGTTGTCATTCCTTTGCCAGGTGAAAGGAGCGAGTAAATTCCTTTGGTCATCTTGATTCTCTACAGCATGCTGCTCCAAAATTTCAATCAGAGCATCTTTCTCTTTCAGTAATTGCTGTATTTGGATACACTCTACGTCGAGGGTGCGGTACTTGTTCTTCCAAGATCTTATTTCCTTTTGAACTTTGTTGAGAGTAACCTGAAGCCTTTCAGTTTCCGTCATGAAGTACATGACAGTTTCCCTCGGTGGAAGAATTCCGTAACGAGGATAAGGCATTTTTAGCTTGAGAGCTCTGGTTTGTACCCAATGGAGATAAGGCTCCACCGAGACACAGTCCGGTTTTCCCAGAGACTCTCGTCCTTTCTTATGAACCTGTTTCCAAGCTTGCATTATTTCCATCTTTAGTGCTCTGTCACTTTCTCCTTCTTTGAAGAAAAGACCTTCCAGATGAACACCCAGTGGGATGTGTCTCATCGGGTATCCAAATTGACGAAGAACTAATATCGGATGATAGTTGATTCCTCCTTTAGTTCCTATGAGGGGTACGCTGGGGAAGTTTCCACAACGGTCAATGATTCTGATTCCCTCATAAATCCTATTACACCAATCTATATCAGAGTTGGTGAGAGACATGATCTTCTGCGACCAACGTAAGACACTCTTGCAATCCCAAAAAGCGGCAGACTTGGGCAAGTGAGAGATAAACCATTTGTAGAGCAAAGGTACACAGCATGTGATCTCCCCTCCGCTGTACAAATTTCCTAAGTGTACAGAATGATACGCATCTGCGAGCAAAGTCGGCACAGGGTTTCCAATGAGAAAAACCTTAATAGCGTTGATATCGACGAAGTTATTGATGTTGGGAAACAAAAATAATCCGTAGGTAAGCAAGACAAAGATGCTTTCAAAAGCAGTCATGTTCCCTATACTAGCAAAGTACAGAGCTTTCTTGGTCAAGAACTGGGCTGGCAAACCTTGGGTGCCACCCTTAGTGGTCATGTGAGTCCGGACCTCAGACTCGTCCAAATGAATTGCTATTGTAATAGTCTGATTCTTTAGAATTTCTTCCAGTCCAGAAAATGGAGCTCGATCAGTGATATGTAAATCAGTCAGATGAGAATACTCCTCCAGCGTTGGTGATAGCTGGTAATTTGGGAATGTGAAACAATGATAAACCGGATCGTAGAATTGAATGAGCGTGTCCATGATCCCCTTAATCACATGGACTCTTAACAGTGGTAGAAAACCACCGTGCTTGGCTCTGAAAGCCTTTGGGTTAACGATCATCCTCGCTAACTTTCTCAAATCCCCTAGTTTTGGACCCTTGAAGGTATACTGGTGAGTTCTCCTTCTACTGAAATCCATTAATGCAATCTTTTTCTCTGATATTTGCAATCACAGTCTTAGTTTAATTTGAAAAACAGAGAAACTAGAAGAGAAATTTTTTGAATGTTTTAATGTTTTATTAAATGAATGCATGAATGCAGCACATAAAAACATAGAAAAAACATGGGGTCAAAGGGTCGTTGTCATGAAGTCAAGGCTCTACCCATCCCCAAAGGTTTATACTAGGGTGATTTTTGTACCTGTACTCATTATCATCAGCTCCTCCCAGGAAAGCAAAACAACAAGCGGATCGCCAGCGAGTTGTAGAGCAATCTTAGAGTAAGTGCCATTCACCGAGAATAGATCACCAGCCTCAAATGAGGGTAGTATCGCGTAACAACTATTTCCGATAGTTTCCGCACTACGAAAGGGTTTGGCTCCTCAGCTTCTCAGACTTAACAACCGGCCCATTGGCTATAAGAGTGAATGGGTTGCGTTGGTCAGCCTCCACTGAGGTTGATGGTCGACCCCGTCGCCATCACTTATCTTAAGTGTATACTCATTCTCACCACATGCGGCATCACACGCATTCCCAGTAGCAGAAAAATAAACACGTATAGCATTTAGGAAAAGCAGTATATATATTTGTCCTAATCATCCTAGACTTATAAAGCTATGAATCTTAAGTTCCTGACAGAAATGGGTTCCCCGGCGGAAGCCCCAATCTGTGGTTCTCAGCCCAAGAGATGGACCAGCATAGGTCAATCTTTCTCCTCAGCCGAGTTGCCATTTTCCGTGGAAAATGAGGATGATGCCCTAAAGCAAAATGAGATTGGCCCCACGGTGGGCGCCACTTTTCTGTAGCGAGCGATTTTGGACGCGGTTCTTAAGCGCTGGTCGCTCTCTGCGGTTTGAGCTTTGACTACAGGTCGATTCATTTTTTATCCTATTGTGAGCTGAATAAGGAAGGGAAATAGATGTCTCCAATTAACCCTGCTTGCATACTGAGTTTAAACAGCGGTCTGTTAGGTTACGGATGCTATCAATGTGGGGGGGCCTTTGTACTGGTTATTTGTATTTTCGCCAATACTGTTCTCTTTCTTTTTACCTGGGCAGAAGGTTTCTGGCGGGGAATAAGGATTAGGATGTTAGGACTGGTGCTTTTGAATTACTGCTTTTGATTGATGAAGATATGGGATTTGGGTTTTTTGTTGATTGCGCTCGCTAAGATCTTTTCTTTCGATCTTATGCCTACGTATTCCCGTTTACCGAAACAGGGAAATCAGAGCATTCGTAGTTCCTCCTATTCTATGGGAGGAAAGGATTTGTATCTTGTTCCTCCTATTCAAAGCCCAAGACGTGAAGCGAAAGGTGATTTGTATCTTGTTCAAAGCCCAAGATGTGAAGCTAAAAGGTCTATTTGTGTCTTGTTCAAAGCCCAAGACGTGAAGCTAAAAGACCTCGGCTTTAGAGAGAATTTGTCATCTCTAAAGAGGGGAGAAGGAGGATTACTTTAACTGGGATACGCGGATCCGAGCAATGCCATAATTTCCGAAGAAAGGGTTTTAACCTGAAGGAGAAGACTTTAACTCAGTGTAGAGCAATGCCATCTTTCCTTAGGAATTTCTCATGCTAAAAGAGGGACAGTGACATGGATATAGATGATCCAGAGGCTTGCCGCTTACAGCGATTAGATGAAAGGAAAGGAGTTGTTGATGTTTGTGTACTGCGAACGAGGCACAACTTTGATGCTAAAAGGTCGATTGGATCAACCAGTGGTTTTCTTATACAAAGCCTAAGAGGAGGCTAATTTTCGCTAGGAAAATCATTATACAAAGCCTAAGAGGAGGCTATTTTGTGTCTCGTACAAAGCCCGAGAGAGAGGCTAAAGGTTTTTGACCCAGTGGGGCATATCGTTATACAAAGCCTAAGAGGAGGCTAGCAAAGAGTTGACTCAGTTGGAGAATCTTTTATACTCAGTAAGAGAGTGTTTTTGTATCTCGTACAAAGCCCGAGAGAGAGGCAAAAAGGTTGTTTTGACTCCACTGGGGAGAATTTTGGTATCTCGTACGAAGCCCGAGATGGAGGCTATTGTATCTGTTTCAGTTGAGTGACAGATCCAATATACTGATTTAAAAGAGAAAATCAGTTCTTATATGAGTAACACTGTACACAGGGATTTAATTTGAGGATCAGGGATATTTCCTTCTCTTTGAGGAAACGGGAAATCCAAAGGGTATCGAGACTATCCGAGTCTGCGGGTTTCCTTCCTATTTAACGAAGGGTGCTTGAGAATGTCTTTGAGACTCAAGAAAGTTAGACTGTCCGTGTCTAGAGTTTTATCTTTTGTACTATGCTTCGAGAAACAGTAGTAGACTCTATGAAAGGACTGTTCTATGAGGATGACTAGGTTCTATTCCTATACCTCTAGGAGGTCGTCGGGACAATTTGTACGAAGCCCAAGAGGAGGCTGGAAACTTTTAAGAAGCCGACGGGTCCTTGTACGAAGCCCAAGAGGAGGCTATCATTCCCGAAGGAAGAGATCATTATACGAAGCCTAAGAAGAGGCTGTGAATACTTCTAAGAAGCCGTAGGGTCCTTGAATAATGCCCAAGAGGAGGCCGATGCTTTTAAGAAGCCCGTGGGTCTATCATCTCCTTTCCATTAGGAGAGATAACTCTTTTAAAGATGAAAACCACTGGTAAACGTGCGAGGTTTACTATCCAGCGACTTTTAGCTTTTAAAGAGGGTTCCTTAGTTAAGGTCCAAGATTATGACCGTAGTGGGTACCCAAACCCCGAGACATTCAAGGCAAGCTATCCACAAGGAATAGATCAAGTCAGGAAAGTTCGAGAATTGGGAAGAAACTCAAAGATGCCATTCACGGAGAATACATTCATCTTGGGGAGTAGAGCTTCTTGACGATTCCTAAGGAGGATAGCCGAAGAGAAGACTGTATCTGGTGCTCCTATTGGGGATCTAGGCGTCTATTTCTACGAATAAGTGAAACGGTGTCACCTAGTTCTAGACGTAGTTGCCGGGGAAACTCGAAATATCTATACTATTATTACACAGTAGATATGAGTTTATGAAAGGAGACTTACAGTGAGCAGCCCCACAATACAGTTTATAATATGAAAGCAGTAAATGAAAGCGATAACCACTTACTCGGTTGTAGTGCTTCCATGCTGTTTGGTTAGTTGTTCAACAAAGAAAGATTAAAAACAACAGTATATTCAAAATCAAAGGAGAAAGTGCTTTGAAAAAGAAAGATCTGGGGCTTACAGCTCAAGGAGAGGCCCAAGGTTTTATCAGTGAGCGCACTGTTTGAATTTGTACAGAGGGACTTATACAAGTGACTGGGGCCCAAAATGGTTTTCTATACAAAGGGATGGGTCTTACACTCTCTCAAGAGGCCCAAAAAAGGTTTAAAGAAAAGAGTGGGGCTTATAACACGAGGGTAGGCCCAAATGATTTTTCGTTTAAAAATGGCGATCGCGCCGAGGTTTTCTTTTAACGCGGAGGGACTTATACAATAAGTGAGGCCCAAAATGTTTTTGGTTAAAAGGGGGATTGGGTCTTACACTCTATTAGAGGCCCAAAGTGTTTTAAAGAAAAAGAAATGGGTCTTACTACTCGAGGGTAGGCCCAGATGATTTTTGAAAAGGCGACGATCGCGCCGTTTGTTTTTTGACGGTGTCGGGACTTATACAATAAGTGAGACCCAAAGATGATTTGGTCAAAAAAAAGGATTGGGTCTTACACTCTAATAGAGGCCCAAAGTGTTTTGAAAATGATTTATGAGGGTTGAATTAATCCAAAACCCTAATTTGTTTTCAAAATGTATTTAATTGAATAAAAATTCAATTAAAATGATCAAAAATTGTTTAACACATGGAAAACAAATTGTGATCTTGGATTAATGCTTCAAAAATTAAGTATTGACCTACAAAATAATTAGAAAGCATTAAAAGTTGCAAAATCAATGTAGAAAAAATATTTAAAATGCCAAAAACAATCAAAATATTAATTCTTTACAAAAATATCAATTATATGAAATAAATAATATTTTTGGGATTTTTTGATAAAATAAAATATTTTAACATTTTTGTGAATTATAAAAAAAAGAATCAACTCAAAATCATTAAAACTCAGAGAGAAATTAATTTTTGAATCAATTAAACAAAATCACAAAATTCAAATATTTGAATTTGAAAAAAAGGCGCCAAGAACAAGCTGAAGAACACGCGCGTGTTTTTGGTTTCTCAGATTTGCGTTTTCTATCCAATCTCCATGAATACGTAATCATATCATGCAATCCACATATCATTATGCTCGTCTCAACCTCACGATCATGTCTATGTACTTTAATTTCATTTAAATTAAACATACAACAAGAAATCACGAAGAAACCTCAAGAACCCTAATTTCTGCATGAAGGCTAGGATTTTTGATACACGATTCAAACAATACAATTAATTGAGGGAAAACATTCCATGCATGATTATGAACATATGGCCAAATTATTGTGCGAGGAAATATGCATAGATTGAGAGATGACCAAGTATGTGCTTACCTCCAAGCCGTGACAGCAAGTTCAAAGTGATTTTTGATTTGGAGGTGTTACAGATGAGTGGTGATGATCTGGACAGCTTCCCTACACCCTATGGATTGTGTTTGGATGGTTGGACTTGATTGAAATTGGCTGGATCATTTTGTGGTACCTCAGCTGCACCTTGTTTGAAAATTTGAGCAACCAGCTGGTGATTTCATGAAATTGATGTTTCAGAAGTTATGTGAGTGTTTGATCAGCTCATATGTGATGTATGTGAGGTGTGTGAGTGATTGGTTTGTGCAGAATTGCTCTCAAACTCAAAACCCGATAGCTACCTTGCTAAGAAAGGCATTTTTGCCAAGAGAAAGAGATTTTGAGGAAATCATCTGTTAGATGGCTTTGGTGTACTTAAACTGACCACAATTGAGCTCTATTTATAGTAGAGCAAGTTTGTTTTGCAAGGAATAGTGCATGGCAGCTGGTAAGTAGGTTTGGCCAATGTTGTCCAATGAGAATTCAAGTCTCCTCTAGCCATTGACTAGAGGTTAGGGCACAGAGCTTTGGTCCCCTTGGTCTTGGATAAGTCTTGACTGATTTCAGATGAGAATGGCTCAGTCCATGCCACCTTGATGGTTCCATTGAATGCCTCATTCCAAATTTGAAGTCTTGTCCCTATTTTGGCCATTCTAGGTTCAACATGCTATTTCTTGTTCCATGGACTTTGGAGGCTTGACTCAGTGATTGTCCCCTTTAGATTCAATCCTCTGAGGTGTCCAAGTGGATAGGAACTATTGAAATTGGCTGATTTTGGCAAATCGAGCCAAAGTGCAAATTCTGCCTTGCCTTGACAGATTCCAGCAAGGCAACTTGGCAATGTTGTATCTCATGGTGTAGGTTGAATTTGGCAATGTTCTTGGCCATTTTGGAAAGCTCTTACATGATACAACAACTGTTTGAACAAGTTTGGTTTTGATCTCTTTTGATTCCAAGTGAAAAATCCCCCTACATTTGGCAAAAAGTGAAGGCAAATTCTGACTTAGTGAAAATTTCACTAAGTGTTGGAAAAAGTGACATTTTCACTTTTCAGCCACTTTGATCACTCCATAACTCAAAATCCTTAATGAATTGGAATGACTTATAGTTGAAGTTTTTGTAGGTGATAATGAGGGCTACAAATCCATCTTTGGATGAGAAAAAATGGCCTTGTGGTTTAGGAGTTATGGTCTTCCAAAGTTGGTACCTTTGCCACTTTATTTTTAACTTAGAAAAATTTCTAAGTTTTATGGTTACCCCTTTTACAAGTTATCTCACTTTTCTTGATTTTTCTTGATGAATGATGATTCAAATCATACATTAACATCATTTTAGGGTTAAAAATCCATTTTGGTGAAAAATCTCAAAAAGTCAAAGTTGACTTTTGTGCACAGTTGACTTTTTATCAGATGAATTCCAAACTGTGCAATTCTTCAGGAAATCATGTCCTTGACCTAAATCAAACTTGATGGACATGTTCCATGGGTGTCATAGGGTCTATTCAATCATGTATTAGGGTTTGGGAGCATGTCTTGGTCAAAAGTCAAAGTTACAGTTGACTTTTCCCTTAAAACCCTAATTGTGGTGCAGATGAAAATGAGACTTGTTGCTCAAGCTTCTTGGATCAATCCATTGTTCCAAATGGATCAATATGGTGTATTAGAGACCCTCAAATCATCTCTTGAGGTCTTGGCTCATGGTTTGTCCCAAAAGTAAACTTAGGGGTGAATTAGGTCAAGAAACCCTAATTCCTGATTTTTGATGAATGCATCCCCTGAGGCAAAATTGACTTGATGCATGGGTTCATGAGATTCCATGAAGCATATTAGGTCATGTTTTGGATCATTTCATTATGCCCAGATGAAAATTTCCATCTGGAGACTCTGGTCGACCAAAACCCTAATTTGGTGACACTGTCGATCTTGAGACTTGATCCACCTAGAAGGGAGCAGCCTTGTGCTTAATCCTTGAAGTGGGAGTCCTTTTTGATCCATTGTGGATGTTTGAGAGATTAGACAAGTTGAAGATCATGTCATTTCTTGATTGATCCTTTGTCTAAGCACTCAGAGAGGGCTTGAAACCCTAATTTTGATTGTAGTGGATGCTCACCCATCTTTGGGGAGGCTAATGAAGCATGATGGTTCATCCATATTGTGATGATGATTTTCACAATGATGGGAAATCTAAGTGGTCAAAATTTGGGGTATTACACAAGTCACCACCCTCTACATTACATTAGTTCTTTCTAGAGTTTTCATGATAGATGAGTATCATGATAGTTCTAGGTTCTTCTATCATTTTAATATACTTATAGTTCTAGATTATTCTACCATATTCATAACTATTATAATTCTAGGATCTTCTACCATTTTCATACATATTATATTTAAGAATATTCTAGAAATTTGTAGCAATTTCAACAAAAACTGTAAAAACTCTGAGACATTACAAAACACACAACACTCATCGTTATTCCCAAATGAGATTCCACGCTTTACCAGCTGATCTTTGGTAGGGATACGATTCAAGATGATTCTCCAAGACAAAATCTGAACTTTAATTTGAGCCTTCGACTTCCAGACCAGGTTCAACGCTAAAGTAGTCACACCACTAACCACCGAATCTTGCTGCGCATTCCTCGCAAGAGCTGCGTAACACGAACTAACTGAAAAGTCCTCGTCATCATCTAAAACCTAGGAGAACGTATCCTTGCTGGTGCTATAGAATTGCCTTACGTGTAACAAATCCAAGATATCCTTCATATCAGAATTCACGTTGAAGTCAGTATGGAGAGTTGGATGCTGCTTCCTCCAATGCCAATTCTGGCCAATCCAGAACCCAGCTTCAAACACATAACTATTTCTCAACTTGGCAAAACATATATTAAGGCAAATGTCATCCATCCACTTACACCTCCAAAAAGGAATGGTCCTACCGTTCTCCAAGCTGCCACGAACATTCTTCGAAAACAGATCAACAACCCTCTCTTTATCTACACCAACTAACAATAAATCCCGCCACCATATCGAATGTTTTAGCACTAGCCAAACAAGAGTTGTTCTTGGCGTACCTAAACTTCAAAATACCTTTCCAAAGGGCACCATCTTCAGTTAATAACCGCCATTTCCATTTGAGTAGCAGCACTGTGTTAAACAAGGCAAGATCCTTGATACCAAGCCCACCTTTCTCCTTCGCCGAGCAAACCGTCTTCCACTTGACCCAGTGAATATGAAGATGGTTTGAGGAGCCTCCCCACAGAAACCTAGCTTCAATCATCGATAATTCCCTCACAACCTTCGCCGGTGCCTTGTAAAAAGAGAAATAATAGACCGGTAACGCATTGAGGACAAATTTGATCATAACCACTCTCCCCCCTGCCGACAAGTGTTTCCCTATCCAAACAGCCAACTTACTTATAACCACATCTATGACAGATTTCCAAGCCAATGCTTTCCTCGGCGAAATCCTTATCCAAATGCCAAGGAATTTGATTGGTAATTGACAAACCGAACAATGGAGGAAGACGCTGCAGCCTCGATAAAGGTATTCTTAAGATTCACACCACATAAGCTACTCTTGAAAAAATTGATCTTCAACCCCGACACTAATTCGAATCCCCTTAGGAGGGCTTTAATACACCAAAGGTTTTCCAAACTGCCTTCCCCTACAAAAAGCGTATCGTCCGCAAACTGGATGACACTATATGTTATATCTTCGTCCACCATGAAGCCTTTAAATAAACAGAGCTCCATCGCCTTTTTCGTCAATCTGTTTAAACCTTCCATTACCAAAATGAATAGAAAAGGTGACAAGGGGTCACCTTGCCTCAACCCTTTCCCTACCAAGAAATCCTTCGTCGCGCTACCGTTAACAAGAACAGACATAGATCCAATAAAAACCAAAGCTTCCATCCACTTAATCTATTTATCTCCAAAGTTCATTACCTTCAGCAAGTAACGCAGATATTCCCAGTTGACACAATCATAAGCACGCTCGAAGTCGACCTTTAAAACCAAACACTCCCTGTTGAATCATTTCGCCAAATCAAGAATCTCGTTTGCCACTAATACACCGTCTGACATACTCTGGCCAGAAACGAAAGCAGTCTGTTCTGGGGAAATAAGATTGCCAATGACATTCTTCAAACAAGCAGCAAGAATTTGTGAAAGGATTTTCTGAAAAGCACTTACTAAGCAGATAGGGCGGTAATGTTCCAACTTCTCAGGATTACCAATTTTGGGAACAAGCGTGATAAAGGAAGCCATAGCCTCTTTGGACAGAGTCGGATTAGAATGGAAGTCTACAACAAAATGAATAACATCTGACTTCACCAGCTCCTAACAATTTTGAAAGAAGCTGAAAGTAAATCCGTCCGGACCCGGGCTCTTGGCCCCATTACAGCTCCAAATCGCCTCCTTTATCTCTATCTCCGAAAAAGGTTCCTCAAGCGCCCCACTGACAGAGAATGAGAGTCTCTCGAAACATATGTTACCCATAACTGGTCTATTTCCAACATCCTCTCTAAAATTGTGCTCAAAGAAACTAGCAACCTCTTTCTTAATCTCAAGTTCTCCCTCTATACGGCCTTCATCTGTCAGCACGCAGGAAATATAGTTTCTTCTAAATCTGTCCCGCATCACCCTGTGGAAATGATAAGAGTTGTTATCTCCTTCTTTTAACCAAAGCGACCTAGATTTTTGTCTCAACAAACATTCTTTCGCATTCAAGTTCCTCCAAATCGCAGAAGAAGCCGCAACCCTTTTCCTAGCCAAAACCTCCCCATCTGTACCACTAGAGATCCCTGCTATGATATCCAACTCGTTAAGATCCTGAACCGCCTTGTTAACCTTCAAGTCTAACCAACCGTACACTTCAACATTCCACCTTCTTAAACTTACTTTCAACATAGCAAGCTTTTGTTTAAGAGCAAAATCACCTCCCCCAGAAACTTTAAAGGACAACCATTATTTCTTAACGAAATTTGCAAACTCAGAGTGTTTAAACCAGCTACAATTGAACTTGAAAGGTTTCAGCCCCCAGTCCAAATTACAAGCTTTAAGCCAAATCGGACAGTGATCCGAAATGTCCCTAGAACCTATGAATTGCCCAACTATTTTCCATTGTTCAGCCAATCCCTCAGATAAAATGAATCTATCTAATCTGCTCATAGTCGTCCATGCCTTGTTAAACCACTTAAAGTGCCCTCCGATACAAGGAACGTCGATTCCGTCCAAATCAGCAATGAAGCAACTAAAGCCATCAACCTCTCCTCTTCTCAACCTCTCGCTAACACCTTTTCTCTCTTTTTGACAAGTAACTGCGTTGAAGTCGCCAGCAACAATCCACTCTTCTCTGAAGAATTTCCTTTTTGCTGTCAGCAGATCACACCACAACTTCTTCTTAAGATCAAAATAACAAGGAGAATATACATTCACAAATGTATAATCCACACCTCTCCACATGGCCCTAATAACCACAAATCCAACCCCTCTAAAGCTGAACACCAGCTTTAGAGAGTTTCTTCTCCACATAATAACCAAACCGCCAGCAGCCTCTATCGAACCTAACTCAGTCCACTCCACATCCTCTCCCCCCAAAAAGAAGCAACCAAATTAGAATCTAGTTTTCCAATTTTAGTTTCCTGTAAGAAACAAACATTTGCCTTACCTGATTGAATGACATGAGCTATCCTCTTCCTCTTGACAACATTGCCTCCCCCTCTAATATAAAAAGACATTATATTCATTGATGCACGTCCTTTGAATTCTCCCTCAGAAATTTCCCTAATTTATCCCTCTCCTCTATCTTAGAAATCTGAGCTTCGTATACTTCATCTTTCTCGTCTCCCTTAATCCCCAACCTTGAAACGATCTCCCAAACTTTCTTAGAAACTTTGGAGTCCAAAGCCTCCCAAAACCTCTTATTTCCTTGATTGACCTCCTAATCTGTAACTGAGAAACATCTGGCTTCAGAGCCTCCTGAAACTTATTTCACCTCTTTAGACCTTGATATCTTAGAAAAATTAGCGGATCAGTTGCTAGCCTTATCTGTTGATGACTCAGAGATGGTTATGGGGTTGAAATTAGCTAAAGAACACTTCACAAAGGATGGAGAACAAAGATTAATAGCCTTGGGAGGTAAAGTATCCATTTCCCCCCTGATTATGATTGCTTAACTCCAGCTGATCTACTGAGTAAGATTTACTGAGCTCAGAGTTGCTTTTCCTAACCCAATTCGAGCACTTTACGAAGGGTGAATGAGTTTGGGTCTCCTTCGAATGGGCCTTGATGAGACTATCAAAACAAACAGAATTGGGCCTAAGTTCAACAGATTTCACTTTCCCAGATTCACAGGTGGTCCCCACCTTTTCCTTAGACTTAGGCTCATAGCCCAACCTACCTTTTGATATCCGACCATTACACTCCCCATTGACCTCATGAAGTAGACTTGGCTCTAAAACCTCGTTCCCACTTTTCTGCTTGGCAGCACTAACGTCCTTATCAATAGCAATTAATTCTTCTGAGCCACCAACCTTAATACCTGCATGTAAAGTCACATCAAAACCAACCCCTCTATCTTCACCCTCGTCTTCTTGGAAATCGTCCCCTTCGTACTTGCTTCCGTCTTCCTCCCAAGCTTCTGAAACGTGAGTATCGGAACAACTCGATTCCGACGAGGATGAAGAAACAACAGATTTCCTCACTATCTTCGTAGACGGACCGTGAGTTTCTTCAACAATCCTAATTCCGAACATCTTATCATTGATTAACACATTTAACACCTCGTTAATCAAAATTCCGCAAGTAGTCCTGATCATGATACAAGCAACATCCATTTTTGAAAAGTCAGAAGAATTTTCGTCGCTGCATACATACTTACCTACTAAAGATGATAAATATTCAAAGAAAGAAATGGACCAAGCGTGGACAGGTATCCTGTAACAACGCAATCACGTGATTCTCTCGCTGTCCACATCTTCGTCCTTCCATGGCCTTACCTCTGAAAACCATAGGCCCAGCCAGTCTTTGGCTCCGTCCACTAGAGCTTCAAGCTCTCCTTCTTCTTCCTCTTCAAGCAAACAAAGGTTAACTTCCATTGGAGTAACCTTAAGCCCAAAATAACCTTCAGAATGAAACTTAGATTGCATGTTATAAGTAGAGCCATGGTTCAGCACCTTCGCCACAAAAGCCTTCTCATATCTCTTCATATCATCCAAACTAACTTCAAACGAAAGCTTCAGAGAATTCCTAGGATAACCTGATATGTCCTCTTTAGACGGTCCACCTCATCGAGTGACGTCGGCAAAAGATCTACCTTGAACCGTCTGAAAACCTTTCTTCTGAGCTCTTGGCCACACCCCTTTGACCTCAGAATCCTTCCTTCAACCAACTCCATCTCCATTAGCACCTCCCTTACCTGCAGAAGTTTTATGGAATCTAGGGACGTTCGCAAACAACTTCTTCCCTTCAATAATTATGTTATCAAGTTTGATAACCAAACTTCTCACATCATTGACATCAAAGAATCTCACAAAACCAAATTTCCTCCCAAACTTATCTCTCCTAGGAGGGATGACTACCTCATCTATACTTCCAAACGACTCAAACACTTGATAAAGATCCTTGGCTCTAAGATGTTCCGAAAATTCGGTGAAAAAGATTGACGTAACCTTCATATCATTGTAGCCTGGAGACTTACATTAAAAGTCCCAACGTTTCTTAAGGCTCCACTTTTTCTTAGATTCCACCTTAGTCCACCCATCCTTCCGTTGACTTCTTGTTTGACTCATAAACGAGGAAAAGCTAGAGAGAAGAGAGACCTTCTCTCTCTAAAAACTGTTTAGAGAGAAGAGAGACCTTCACTCTCTAAATAGTGAGAGACGTAAAATGTGAATCCAAGATCCGAGCGATAACACGGGTTTCTTACTATATTTTTTAAAACGAGAACAAGTTTAATATTACATACAGAAAAATGTGTTTTTTTTTTTAATAATAAACTTCTTTGGTAAAGCAAAAGATTTATATCAAATTTTAACTGTTAATAGAATTGAATCAAACATTCATATTAAATGAAATAAAAAATATGGTAATTTAAAAAAAAACTATTTATATGATGTTTAATTTATTTATATTACTGATTGAGATTCCATGTAAGACTTTTAAACATATATTAGGTGATGCCAAATAGGAAAAGTGATAAGCATATGTATTAAAATATAAACTTGTGAATCAAACTCATCTCCTTTCATTGAATAAGAATACATTAAACTGTAAGAGTAAAATCAAATCAACATTTCAATAAATAATTAGAACAAGGATTACTATTTAACCAAATAAAAGGTTAAACACTGTAAACCTTCACTCAACTAGGGCTCATCTCTCAAATTAAAGCTCCACCTTGATCACACGCTTCGCTAGCCCAAGCTCAGCCATACTCAATAATGAAATTAAATTAACTGAAAATACACAGAAATTGGCATCTTGATTTTCATGATTCTAAGGGAAATTATTATGAATGATCTTGTAAAAAATTTCAAACTTAGAGCTTCAATGTAAGATCAATGCCACCTCTTCCTCCTTCATTTCCTCCATTATTTGATCCACTTGTTGTATCTGTCACCTCTTCTTGGTCCTTCACTTCTAAGAAGTTAAAGAAAGGTTTACGATCTTCTTCATTTGAATTCTCTACTTTGTTCTATAAAATTAAAATCCAAAAAAACTCAGGCTATGAAGCATTGTGATATACACATTATAAAGTGTGTAGGTAAATGACATTGAAAATTTCAAAGTTTCTTTGGTTCAACTTACTTCAGTGTCTTGACAAGGAAACCTGGTTACTTTGGAATGGTTGCTTTGAAAAAACTGCAACGGAGGTCGAGGTGGAGGAACTTCAGGAACAACAAATGGGGGAAAATTTGTATGACTAGAGCCAACATTTTCAGAGTTGAAAATCTTATTACTGAGCTCCAAAGTGTTACCCCATTTTGCATCCCTGAAAAAAGACATAAGATTATTTGGTATATCAACAAACAACCTATAAATGAATCATAGTGATACATACTACTAATACATACTGATACATACACACCAATAATAATATTAGAAAATAAAATAATTCTAATAGTGATACATACTGATAGATACTACTAATACATACTGATACATAAAATAAACACCAGTAATAATATTAAAAAATAAAATAATTCTAATATACTAAAACATGTCGGATACCAGACACATTTATAATCAAGACATTATCAACCTGTAATACTCGTTGGTGGGATTGTAGCTACTAATCCCATGACTTTCATTTGTTGATGACTGTTGGGGTCTATTGTGGCGTGAGAAACTCGGAAGAACTTGAAAATTTGAAGGCGGAATCAGAGAACTGTCCAAAGATGAAGAATAAGATCGCTTTACACGGCCAGCCATCTACGACAAACATAGACAAACATATCCAATATTGATTTGTAAATATACATTTGAACATCGGTAATAACAAACCTCAAACACTATGAAACAAGAAAAAACTTCAATTGCACAAAGATTCGGATGGTGAGGCAGTGCATGAGAAAATAAGACGACACAATGGTAAGGAGCATTTATTGGACTAGTTTATTAGGTTGATTGGTAGAATCTCAAAGAAAAATACGACGACACAATGGTAAGGAGCATTTTCGATTGGATTCAGGTGGAGAAAATAAGACAGACACAATGATGGTTTCTTTAATGTAGGTGTAATTATAGATAGAATTAAGCAATATTCTTAGTTATGGGTGGCTTTTAGTACCTCAAAACCGTGTAGGTGCTCTTATTATGATTGGTTGAAACATCCATCTGATTTTTTTGTAAGAGTTTGAATGAGTATTAGACTGGTAGATTTTGTGTAATGTGGATCATTTTCGGTTGGTGATTAGGTTGGTGTTGATTTTGGACTACCATGTAATGTGTTTGCTTATAATGAAAGCTTTCTGTTCATAAAAAAACAACATGCCACCAATAAGAGAACCAATAAAAACCGCAACACCAAAGAGAGAACCAACTAAAGCCCGACACCAAAGAATCAAACAGAAAACTCCAAAAAAACCGCAACCACCACCAGAGAAAAGACGGAAACTTCAAGGTTTTGGTTTTTTTTCCTGTTTCTGTTTCTGGGAATGATTCTAAAAGTGCATTGCATTTTGCCAAATTTGTTACTTCAATACACATATGATTCTAAATAAAATAAATAAATTTAATTGAAATACACTTACTTTCGGTCAGTTAAAAATTGAAATATTGAGAAAAATTTGACTTTTATTGTAAAAACCTATAAAATAATGTAAACAGACGATGATAATAAATTGATAGTATAAAATATATTATACTGATAGTATAGGAATTAATCCATACAAAAAAATAAGTTGAAGAATTAGGGCATAGAAAGGTACCATTTGTTCATCATTAGATCTAGATGTGTAGTTGTAATGTGAATTTTGGATTGAAGGGGACTCCACTGAAAAATTGGGCAATCCAATTGACAGTACTCCATTTTGATTGCCACCATTCCCATGAAATTCATTCATCTGCATTTAAAATACACAGATCCACAGTTAAAAATCTCATACACAATATTAAAAAATAATAATAATTATTATTTAATAAAACCTAACCTTAGGTAATGGATCCACATTGTTCCGCCTTGAAACTATTCCAGGATAAGAACAATTAGCATGATTAGATTCACTAGATGATGAATTTTCCGATTCGGACGGGCTTCCGTCGGCAACTTCATTAAGATTTTGCCGACGAAATAGCTCATGTTCAATAGATCCAACACCATTGTTCCGTCCTAATGGATGCATATTACTGTTAGCATACATAGATCTAACTCCCGGTGACACTGTTAGGTCGATTTTCTGCGACGACGGTATAAGAGAATGAAAATTATTAAAATTCGGCCGCGACGATGGCTGTGGCTGCGGCATATGTGGAATAAAACACGACGACGACATCGAAAACCCTTCATTATTCCCTCTCTGCGTTGTTGTTACATCAGCAGTTTCTTGTTCCTTTAAGATCTTCTCCAGTTCGGCAACACCGGGACCTCTTTTCGGAATTCGCGGACGTTTTTGTTGTTGCTGTTTCTTCATACTACCGGAGTTCCATATCGAAACGCCATTACCATTACCACTGCCATTACTATTACCTCCGCCACCACCACTGCCACCACAGCATCCACAAGCATTAGTACCGCCACTATTGCTACACATATTCATGGCCATTTTTTATGATATATTGACATTAAACAAAATCCATACTCATATATATATAATCCTCATAGAGTCCAGAGAATATAATAAACTACTATTTGAATTAAATTCAAAGATCAGAGAATATAATCTAAAACAAGTATAAAAAAATACTCATTAAAAATAAAAGATTGTGTAATATAAGGAAAGAAAATCTTATAGATTTATCATATATTTGTGTCTTTTTTATTGTGTTATAGTATCTTAAAAATTTCCCGGATTTTCTCATTTTCTATTAATGTTAAAAATGTAACAAATCTCAATGAAGAGATTTTTTCAAACGTAAGGAAATCCAAGCATTTATCAGAATCTTTCTTGTCTATGTAGGTTTTTTCGCTCGTGGTTTTCTCATCTCCATAAAGAAAGCAAGTTTTTATGGATTTTATTCTCAAATTTTATTACTCAATATTATGAAAGCTATTTATATTTTACTTTTTGAATTCTTCAAATCAATGTTTTATCATGGGTAAATGATTAGAAAATCTTACTTGTCTACATAATTTTCAATTATATTTTATTCTTTTTTTTAAACAAAAATGTATATTCTCTTTTTTATGTGTTCTTTGATAAAAAAATGTTTAAAATTGGTTTTTTTTTTTATTATATTGAAGTGATTTTAGAAATTTTAAATGAAATTTTAAATTTAAGTTTGACTCGCCATATTTTTTTGTAAGTATTTATTAAATTATGTGTTGATTATTAATTGAATAAAAAAAGTAAAAAATACTTAAAATTTATGTTTATATTTTATATTATTTCATAGTCAAAGATTGTTATGCATTTTGGTTTTTGTCTATTTTGGAATATATATCAATATTATAATCAAATAAAGTTTAAATCCTTGTATGGTACAATAATTTATATATTTTTTTTTAAGTGTAATTTAGATATATTTCTAAAATACAAACATATATCTTTTAAAAATTTAATGGATATGTACTGACAGTGTAAAATAATTTTATAATGTCATTTAATAGAAATTTATTAATCTGCCATGTCATACAATTAATTTAAAATTTAAAGTTTGATGTGACTGAATACATGATGATGATCGGTTGTTAACAGTATAAAATGACACGTATTTTACACTATCAATATATATCCTATTTTCTCATCTTTTAAAATTGTACAATCTAGTTTTTAATTTGGATTATATTTATATTTAATCTAATCATTACTGAAACTTAAAATCAAATCAAATCTAATGCTTAAATGTCGATATTGTAACAGTCTAGTAATTTGACAAATTTGGAATCCCTTATTAGAATTCATAAATCATCTTTCTCCTTTTAAAATATGCTTATTTATAAGTGTTAGGCCATTAAACAGATACAAATAATTTGTGTGTGAATAAATCAGTTATTATTTGCTCACAACTGCAGACATAAATCCATTTTTACCAAATCTCAAATTCATATTTAAAAATTTAGCAATCAAAATAAAAATGATACAAAATTATATAATTTTCAATAAAACTTTAAATTTAATTTCTGTGATGATAAAGACTAAGATTTTTTTCCACAAATTATATTTTAACTAATAAAAACCAATATTATTAGATTGGACTCCAACACTAAAGTTCGAGTCTTGACTCTCACAATTCTATGATTTTGATTCAGGAAAATTTCAATCATGTCTCTAAATATAAGAACCTTTTGAAGAATTATTTTTTATCATTTTTGATATAAGTTTTATCTTTTTATAAGATTTTCGTTAAAATTTAACTATATTAATTAATACTACTATAATATATAATAATTTCCATATCATGAATATTCGAAATCTCTTTTTTCAAATAAGATAAACATTACTATAATAATAATAATAATAATAATAATAATAATAATAATAATAATAATAATAATAATAATAATAATAATAATAATAATAATAATAATAATAATAATAATAATAATAATAATAATAATAATAATAATAATAATAATAATAATAATAATAATAATAATAATAATAATAATAATAATAATAATAATAATAATAATAATAATAATAATAATAATAATAATAATAATAATAATAATAATAATAATAATAATAATAATAATAATAATAATAATAATAATAATAATAATAATAATAATAATAATAATAATAATAATAATAATAATAATAATAATAATAATAATAATAATAATAATAATAATAATAATAATAATAATAATAATAATAATAATAATAATAATAATAATAATAATAATAATAATAATAATAATAATAATAATAATAATAATAATAATAATAATAATAATAATAATAATAATAATAATAATAATAATAATAATAATAATAATAATAATAATAATAATAATAATAATAATAATAATAATAATAATAATAATAATAATAATAATAATAATAATAATAATAATAATAATAATAATAATAATAATAATAATAATAATAATAATAATAATAATAATAATAATAATAATAATAATAATAATAATAATAATAATAATAATAATAATAATAATAATAATAATAATAATAATAATAATAATAATAATAATAATAATAATAATAATAATAATAATAATAATAATAATAATAATAATAATAATAATAATAATAATAATAATAATAATAATAATAATAATAATAATAATAATAATAATAATAATAATAATAATAATAATAATAATAATAATAATAATAATAATAATAATAATAATAATAATAATAATAATAATAATAATAATAATAATAATAATAATAATAATAATAATAATAATAATAATAATAATAATAATAATAATAATAATAATAATAATAATAATAATAATAATAATAATAATAATAATAATAATAATAATAATAATAATAATAATAATAATAATAATAATAATAATAATAATAATAATAATAATAATAATAATAATAATAATAATAATAATAATAATAATAATAATAATAATAATAATAATAATAATAATAATAATAATAATAATAATAATAATAATAATAATAATAATAATAATAATAATAATAATAATAATAATAATAATAATAATAATAATAATAATAATAATAATAATAATAATAATAATAATAATAATAATAATAATAATAATAATAATAATAATAATAATAATAATAATAATAATAATAATAATAATAATAATAATAATAATAATAATAATAATAATAATAATAATAATAATAATAATAATAATAATAATAATAATAATAATAATAATAATAATAATAATAATAATAATAATAATAATAATAATAATAATAATAATAATAATAATAATAATAATAATAATAATAATAATAATAATAATAATAATAATAATAATAATAATAATAATAATAATAATAATAATAATAATAATAATAATAATAATAATAATAATAATAATAATAATAATAATAATAATAATAATAATATAAATGTATTCTCTTTTAAAAAGACATAATTAGTAAAGAATACTAATTTTTAATAAATTTGTATTATTATAAATTTTCCCAACTCTTGCGATTTAGTCAACAAAATTCTATATTTGAAGACAACCGTGTATTAAAAAAATCAACTAACAAAATTATATAAAATTATTATTTAAATTGATATTACATTGAAATATTGTTGTCAAGTTTAATCTAAATTTAAAATTTGACTTAATTTCTCGCATATTAATTTAATTTCACATTTACACTCCTACAAAATAGATATATTTCGTAACACCATATTACAACGATCACGCTGTTAACCGTAGTAATGAATCATATTTTGTTCTTTTTTTTTTTGCTATTTATTAAAAGACATTTCACTACAGTAATGTTAAAAAACGTGGTAACATGTACCTAGAGTGTAAAAGTTCGAATTGTTATTGTTCTGGACTGGATTAATGACTAAAATTGGCCAAATCCGTCTCTGCTCCAGAGCGGCACAAATTGCGTAAGTCCAATCCACAGAGGGGCAAAAGTGACCTTCCTGCCCCTCCAACCGGGCAAGGAATGCAACGTTCCTCCCCGGCTTCGATGCCCGTCACGCACGGCTTCCTCACTGCCCGAACAAGCAAAGGGCAGCTGCCCGGAACTGCCCCCATGCCCGACATAACGACTAGTTCCGGGCACCCTGCCCGACATAACAGCTAGTTTGGGTGGTTACCTATTCTTTGGGGAAAACGGTTATTTCGCCCCAAAAATAGGACCGTTGGCCATGCGCTGGGGGCTCTATATAAACCCTCTCGCTTGAGAGGGTCAGGTATTATTTTTTCACCCTGAGAATACGCTTTGTACTTGCCCCTTTTCTCTGACCCTTCCTTACTTGAGCGTCTGAGTGCCTTGCAGGTACACCCCCTCCTCTCCTCATCAACATTCTAAACACCTCGCCCATCTGACGACCAGCATACGTCCGAGCACCTTGCCATCTGACGACCAGCTTACGTGGACCCGTTCGAATACTCAGGATTAGTGGCGCCGTCTGTGGGAACTCCTTGTTCTCCCCTTCTTTCTTTCCTCCTCGGAAACTAAAAGATCAAAACATACTTTCTTTGATCCGCCCACATATGGCCGCTCAGAACTCCTCAAAAGGTGCTGACGTTACGGTTCTCGTTCCCTTCAACAAGATGGACGTCGACGGCAGATCTCCGTTACTTTCTGATCCCCGTTTCCTCCGAGACGGGGCTGCTGCATCTCCAACTCCTCCTCCCGCCGAGCAAGGAGGCAAGCAGCCACCGTCGGGTGAACGACCGATTCCTGGCCCTCCCAGCGCCGACCTGGCCGTTGCAGCTCTTTTGGAAGCTATCAACCGCACAAACCTCCTAATCTTGCAGCAAGGAGAAAGAATAGGAGCTCTCGAGGAAGCATCTCTTCCAAGATCCTCTCCTCCCAAGAGTAAGCACCGAAAATCAAGAAGCCCGCCGCCTAGGCGTGGGGAATACCATAGATCGAGGCATGAGCCTGAATCACAACATGTTCGCAAGTGCGACCAGATCTCCCCGCGAGATCGATCATCACCAAGACACAAGAGAACGAGACAGGATAGGCATTCTCCACCGGTCAGACCTCGTGACCGGCTATGTTCACCATCGCTTCGCAGAGACCGCTGCCGCGAGCGTAGACAACGGTCAACATCAAGACAGCGACGACGAGCCTCGCGGCCCGTTGTCCCGCAGGATCTTGGCCACCCGTCTCCCTAAAGGACTAGAGAAGCCTCCATCTCTAGGGACTTACGATGGAACCACTGATCCAAACGAGCACATAGAAAACATAGATGCTCTCTTGGACTACAGGGGGGGTACGAGGAGCCATCAAATGCCGCCTGTTCCCGACCACGCTCCGGAAGGGAGCAATGACATGGTACAAGCAGCTGCCAGAAGAATCCATTACATCTTGGAGGCAGCTGGGGAGGATTTTCTCCCGTCACTTTACTGCATCGCGACGCCATCCAAAGACCGAGGCGTCCCTCGGAGCTGTCGTACATGGAAGAGATGAGCCTCTTCGGGCTTACATTGAACGGTTCAACAAGGAGGCCGTCCAAGTGCCAACGACCGACGAGATGAAGAAATTCCTGCTCGAGCAGGGATTACGTCCTGGCTCAGACTTCGCGAAAGCCATCGGCCTCGATCCACTGAGGAACCTTAACGCCATTCTCCTCCAAGCCCAGTCGCATATACAGTACGAGGAGACGGTTGCTGCACACTCTATCCGGGCCTCTCGACACCAAGAAGGTGCCCGCTCGTCCAGAACTGAAGAACCCTCGACATCCCGTAGAGGAGATAAAAGACGCGACGATCGGCCTCGCGATGCACGCGAACAGAAGGGACCTTCTGGGCGGTTCCATGACTATACCCCCCTCACTACCTCGAGGGAGAAAATCTTGTCCGAGTGTGCCAACTCAGAATTCAAGCAGGCGGGAGTCCGTTTCCCCAAACAGCTGCCGGCCAGACCGGGTGTAGACAAATCCAAGTATTGCCGCTTCCACAAGAGTCACGGTCATACGACGGAAGAATGCATCCACCTCAGAGATGCAATAAAGATCCTTATTCGCGACGGCCACCTGAAGCAGTTCGCGTAAAAGAAAGATGCTCCCCGACAAGAAACCCAGGAGAGAAAAAAGGTTGTAGAAGAGACTCCGCCCTCTGATGACACCAATGTACAGGTCGCTATGTCCATAACTCGGCCAGAGGACTTCCGCATCCCCGATGGTCTGCCCGTCTCCACGTACCTCGCTGCTCACAGCCCGTGGGAGGCCTTCCAGTCAGCCATGGTCATTTCTGGTGGTGGATTCAACAAAATCCCGGTCGGCTCAGTCAAGAGGAGATTCGATCAACTGATCAGCAAAAGCTCCAATGAAGTCACCACGCTGGACACTGAAGTCACCACGCTGGACACCACTCACAAAGGACCCGTTCCTATTTCCTTCTACAAGGAAGAGCTCCTCGGCGGGGCACCGAACTCAAGCATTCCACTGCTTATCCGGGCAAAGATGGCGAACTTCGACGTTCGCAGAATACTCGTGGACCAGGGCAGTTCGGTTGATATAATGTACAACCACCTGTTCGAAACGCTGCAGCTGAATGACTCTCACCTTACTCCGTACGTGGGATCCGACCTGCAGGGATTCAACGGAGCAGTGACAAAGCCCCGGGGTTACGTAGAGCTCATCGTAACTTTTGGCTCCGGAAAGACAACCCGAGCAATTAAAGCACAGCTTCTGGTAATTGAATGCCCGTCACTATACCAGTGCATTTTTGGAAGGCCAACCCTGGCAGAGCTGATTGCAGTACCTTCCACCGTACATCTCAAGATGAAGTACTACACTTCTGAAGGGATGGTCTCCACCCTCCACGGCGACATTGAAGCTGCTCGTCGGTGCTTCGAAGCAGCATCAAAAGGACTAAGCACCATCTTAGCAAGACCAAGGACTTCTGGTCGTCCCCCTCTGCCCAGCAGCTCCGAGCAGCCAAAACTGCTCCCCCGGGTCGAATCTATCGACCTGGACAGCCGTTTCAGCAAGGACGACCACGCCAAGGACCCAACGACTTCGAACAGCCAGTCCAACAACAGCAGCCATCTCCTATGCCCTGTCCCAGATGGCAACTTCGAGATCGTTCCGTTCGGAGAAGACCCCCAACGGGGAGTAAAGATCGGAGCAGACCTCCCCGACCTGGCCAGGAGACAACTAAAAGCGTGCCAGCTGTCGCTCCTGAAAGATTCGCATCCAACGGTACAAACGCAAGAGTGGCGCGGAAAACAGAGTCGCCAATAATGTGTATTTATCCCAAGAGAGGGAAAGGAAACACTGCATAAACCTGAGGGGAAAGGATAGAGCATGGTCTTGTGACCAAGAGAACTGGGTTCGGGAGTCGGTTACGCGTGAGGAAGGTATTAGCACTCCCACGCATCCATCGTACCCGATGGGATCCACGCTTGCTGTCTGCATCAAAGGGTGTCGTCAACTGGAGCTTCGCTGCTGCTGGAAAGGAAAGGGAACTGCTAGCTGGAGAACCAGAAAAGGAAGGGAGAGAGAAAGAGAAACAAATGTAGGGAAAATAAAAGAAGTGCTCGCATGGGCCCTACCCCACTGCCTACGTATCTCATCGGGAGCATGAGAATCAGAGCGACGTAGTTCCCCTCACTAGGGATGGATTGTGTTTTTTAGGGAACGACTTACGTTCTAGCTCAGGTGTTGCAGCTCGCTGTATGGAGACTTAGGCATTACCGTATTCCAAGAGAACGAGTAGGAGCACGTTCGTACGCTGAGAGTGAGTGAGATGAGAAAAGAATTCCCGAAGGAAAGACGTTATTAGTTTGTTTGAAGTTTTTTTAGCAAGAAGTGTTTTTTATAGTTATTTGTAACTTGCATTGAACCAAAGTCTTAAATACAGGAACGGATACTTCGCACATCGTCCCCAACAGGATGTACACTAGGTATCCTAGAAGAATGAGAGGAAGCCCCTCGTTCCCCACTTCCCACATAGAAGGCTCAAGCGTAATACACGTTAACCTTTATTAAATGTTTTTTACTTTTATTTTGAGATAAGAAGAGAGACGACACAAAGGAAACTCTAAAGGGAAACTAAGAGTCCTAATGTTATCATGCATAGATGTCCTATGGTTAGTGAGGCTTAGGAGGGAATTCTACCTAATGTTATTATGCTTGGATTGAGAGCCTAATGTCTATCCTACTCCGAGCTTAATCAGAAATTAAGTCGGACTAGGAGCCTTAAGGGAGCATGCGAATACAGAAGTAAACATAAGACAACTCAATCACAAAGAGAAAATCAAATAAGAGGCAGTCAAGTATTTAATCAGGAATTAATCAGAATCAAAATCAAGATCAACAATTAATCAAGAATATCCCAATTAAAATTAAAGTGCAAATTAATCAAGATTAAAAGTTAGTCACCAATTAACCTAAAATTAAAAGTTAATCAAGATTAGTAGTTAATTCTAAAAAAATTAAACTTAAAATTAATTCAAGTTAATTTCTAATTAAAAGTTACCCTAAATTATTTCAAAATTAAACTTCTAAAGAAATTAATTCTAAGTCAAGATTAATCAATATTCAATAATCTAAATATTATCCCAATAACCTCTAATCAAATAAAACAATTAATTAAAAACCAAAATTAAAAGTTAAAACCTAAATCTAAAGTTAAATCACAAACCAAATAAAAAAAGAGAGGTACGACAGGAAACTGGGGGTGTAGACAGGAATTAGGCGGGTGGGCTTTCACTACAAAAAATCGTGTAAATTGTGGCGGTTTAATTGTGGCGTTTATTGAAAACCGCCACTATTTACGGTAGATTACGACGGTTTCTGGAACCGACGGGATATTAAACTTATCAACCGCCGTATTTTACATTTTAAATATTAATAAATAAAAATAAAATATACACGAGTTTTACGTTTTCACTTTTCTGTCCTAATTAAACTTTCATTACGTTTTTACCCATGTTTCATTTTCCAATTTTTAAACCTAATTATAAAAAAACCGAATTAGAAAAAAATTGAACCCTCCCTTCCTCATTCACGTTTTCGTTTTCCCAAATTAAAACCTCAATATTCTTAAGCTCATCTTCATTCTTTATCCTTTCAATTTTGATTAAAGCTTCATCACCATTTCCATTGTTGTTTCTTTCCTTCCTCGCGATCCAAGCTCTTCTCTCCTTTCTCAATCCCTTTTCTTAATCGAAGTCCAACCCTAAAAGTCATTGAAGATTAAACCCTAACAATGATGTGAAGTTTAAATCATATCTAATCGATATTGATATTGATATAAAACCCTACCATTAAACACTAACAGGATTTGGAACCTTGATTTTCAATCAAATATGGCACAGTTCCGCAATTAGCCGCTCCATCGGTTTGTTTCTCTTCTTCTCAATCCAATTTCAAGGTAAAATCATGTTTTCTCTTTTTTATATCGTGATTTGAAAATATAATGAGTTTTTAGATTAGTATTGGAGTTTACTTCATTATATTTTTAGATTAGTAAACTTTTATGAGTATGTGTTTGTAAAATGTTTGCAAGATACTATTTATTGATACGATTAAATTGAATTTTTCATATGCTTTGGTATGGGGAATTTTCTTTAAAAATCTTCTTTAAAAAAGATAAATCTTAAAGTTGAAAAGATATACCTAATTTGTTTCTTTTGAATAATCTGGTTGTGCATTGTCTAACCTAAGTTGAAAAGATTGAAACTAGTGTATTATGTTTGAAGTTTGAGATTATTTACATTATGGTGTGGTTTTATTAGGTACTGATCTGCATGAAAGAAATATGCTTTAAAATTTAAACAAATTTGATAAAATAGAGTTGATGTATTAGGTACTGGATAACTTCAAGGTTTTTGAGCTGGCTCCTGGAGTCGGTTGTTATGTCAATGTAGTTTTTATGACATCGTAATGCTCGTATCTAAGTTGTCAGTGGTTTTTGCTTCTCTTATATGTCTGCTGGAACCTATAGAAAATAGACGAGAAAATAATCAACGAAGTCTTCTTGAAAGTGCTAGATAACTATATCAAGTTGTGCCGTTACTTGTGAATTCGTCTTGCATGGAATAGGTCATTACTTGACTGTCTCTTGTTTAGAATTAGTTATCTCTTTGAGTTTGCTTGATAAGTGTTTTGTTCCCTGCAGTTTAAAGGCAATTAAGTGTGATAGGAAGCTTATGTTGGTTTCTATGTGTTTTCTTATGTTGGTTTCCCTGAAGTTATCTCTATGAATATATTTTCAATATGTCTCTTCATTGGTAAGTTCAAAAGCAATATATTTGTATTACTCTCTTTACCAGTATTATGAGGTCAATAATTTTGCACCATTTTTCAGGTGAGTGTGTTCTACCGGTTCTGAACCACTTGATGATTCAAAAACTAAATGCAGAAGCCTATAAAAAATAAACTAAATGCAAAAAGTATATTGGGGAAGGTAGTAGCCAAGAAAGGAGGAAGTTATTTTGATAAGGTAGGAACCGTTGTGAAATTATGTATATGTTTAGCACGTGGGCACTATACTATATGTCATTGTTGATTCCAAAACCTAAACTACTAAGGCAGAATTGTCTTATATTTGTATGGTATAGATTACATCAAATCATTTGTATAAAATTGTTTCAAACTTTTTCTTAGATGACAGAATGAGTTGTTTGTAATCTAACGATTTTGAGCTGAAGAGCTTTTTAAGGAAGAAAGATATGATGAAGAAAGTCAGAAACGAATCTTAAGTATGGATATAGATGAAATTCATGAAAGAGCTGAGAGGGTTGAAGAGAAGACGGATGAAGGAGAACATGGAAGCGAGTTACTAAGTAAATTTAAGGTAAAAAGTGTGGATAGTACACCATGGATTTGCTGTTTTTAATTTTCAGGATGGGTAAGGATAGATTTTGACAGGATGAGAAATTAATAAGTATTTTCTTCTGTTTTATGTGTAGGTTTCCAATTTTTGCAGTGGTCAAGATGATGCAAGTTTTTGGCGTCATTGGATAAAGCCTAGTTTTGTACTCCAAGTTGAGGTTCATTTTTGTTCTTTTTATCGATATATTATTATAATATTCTAATGATGTTGAGTTTGAAGGGTGACGTGTATGTACTGTTTGTTTTAGTTAATGCTCAGCATGTTATTCTTTTACTTGGCTTATCTCTTATGTTTCTTTTAGGAAGCTCTTACTCAGCGTTCTGCAAAAAGTAGGTTGATCCATCTAAAAGGAGTAGTAGAAGGAGTAATAAAAGCTAAAAAGAAAGAATTTTAAACCACCTAAGCGAGTTCAGAAACACCCTAAAGCAGAGTGTTCGGCTCCTGCAGTACCAGTGGTTGATGGAGCCTATGTCCAAGTTAGAAGTTAGTCACACGAAAATTCATCTAAAAGAGATGCACTCTGTTTTTCCCGTGTCGTAAGATTCTATTACTTCCTATAATTTTCAGTTTACATCTCTATAACAAATATATTCCTTTTGGCATATGTTTGAGATCCTCTAAAAACTTCCTTTACATATTATTGACAATCATCATCCCAATTTCACTTATATTTTCTACTCACCATCTGGAGATTAAGTAGCTAGTTAGATGTTGTGGACTCAACATTTAAACATCGAAAGTGTGTTATAAAGAGTAGGTACGTGAGTGAGCAGAAGAGAACTGAATTATTTAATGTCCATATTCTACATGGCATAGTGAATGTGAGACTCAGCTTTTGTCTTAAGCTTGGATCAGTGAAGCTTCTGAGATATGAGCCTGAGCCTAAGCTTTGATTCACTTTAAGCTACACATGTAACCCTTAGCCTTGCATAAGTATATATTGTATAATAACGTATTTTCTTACAAATTCTTACATACATATGCCAATAGTTCTATATGCATAAATGTCAAGTGTGATTTCCACAATCATAATATGTGTTGATGAAAGTTCATATATGAATATGATTACATATATGCATGCAATCTTAAACGTATATATAGATGTGTATAAATTTTTGTCATCGACAAAAGTTGTGTATAAGTTTTATTTTATCAAGGTTCAATATTTTGAATGTGTGCTTTGCTTTTAACTTTTGGATGATAGAGATCGGACCCGCCCCCTGTTTTTCTGTTTAGGTTCCTTTTTTGTGTGTGCCTATTTTAGATGATTTTCATAAATATGTTTACTTGGTGTTTATCTATAGTGGGTACTAATTGTTCTCATGGTTTTAATTTCCAATCCATATTCTTGAAACAGGCAAGGTTTTTATATGGGAACAAGTTTTCTACATATGATTTATAAAACATAAAACTCATGATTCAAACTAGTATGTACAAGTATCTCAGCTTTCTGTTGAAGAGAGAGATTAGTTTGAAGAGGAAGCTCAATATAAAGAACCTACTTCATTAGAAGGTGAACGATTTTGACTTGGTCTGACTTTGTTTTTCTTAATTCAGAGCGGGCATAATTAGCATGGTCTATTTGAGATTGTATTTTTAATAGTTGCATTGTTGATGATAAACTCTTCTAATTGATTATGCCAGTATTGTTCTTCTAATATGTTCTATTTTGTATCTGTTCCTAGTGTTTTAAAAATAAAATTGAACTGTATGGTTCAAATGATTAAACCTTGAATTGGAAATTACAATGGTTTGATTGTTTTTACGGTTTGATCGTGGTTTTGTCTTAGTTTTAGCGGTTTAAGATGGTTGAACCTTGACCTAGTGGTTTTAACGGTTCAGTTTGTTTTTACAACATTGTTTGTTCCCTTAATATAGTTGTTTATATCATTTGTGTACATATTAAGCTCATTCTAAAAAGTTTCTATGTTTCATCATTCTAATAAGGTGACATTCAAATAAAGTACCTATTCTTGAGAGTTCTGAAGATTGTGGAAGCTTCTTCACGCACTGATTATGATGACTTAAATTGTTGCATTCATAAAGCTTCTCTACAAGTCATTGTTATGGATAAAGAGCTCAAACTTTTGAAGTCGTTCAATAACTTAGTAGTCTTCATTTCTAAATGTTGTTGGTAATCCTAATTACTCGACAGGGTATATGGAGTTTAAAGGCCTTTTAAGCCATAAGGGTATATTGAAAAAGGTTCAAAAGAGTTTGACAGAAGGAATTCTACTCTACAAGAAAGACATAATTATGGCCTGGCTCAATAAATTCCTAGAATTTTGTCTAATCATGATAATAACCAAGTCCTTCATGAAATTTATTCTTCTGACAACTTATCAATGAGGGTGAAGATTCTATGCAGAGAAGGAGAGGATCTTTAATGTTTAGAATGTTCCTATTCTCTAGAAATGATTTGGATGATACTCAGTTTGGTCTAGGTAGCATGGATGCAGGTGATTCTGAAGTCCAGTATGTAATTGCTACTTGCTATTGATGGCATGAACATGGAATAAAGAAGTAACTTTGTACGTTGTTGTGCTGGAAGTTATAATGATATATAGTAATTAGACAGACAAACTATTAAAGAGGAGACAAAGAGTTATGGTTGAATCATACGGTGTCAGCAGTTCATCCTCAAATGCTTATGAAGTCTATTCAATCTCTTATGAGGATCTAATCATTCAACAAGGGGAACTAGTAAATATCTAATACAAATGGCCTTTTTCCATCTAACAGTTTGGCTCGTAATCTAGTAGAAAATCTAATTTCTTTGCCTACTTTTGGTCTTGTGAGCCAAGGAATCGAGCGCGAAGGTCAAGCATCCAGTGAATTGCAAGTACAGTGTTATCTTCCTTCGCGTCCATTTGAGGGAAGTTTGCAAGGTAATTTATCAGAGGTGTTTGTTCTAGCTGCTATATCAGAAACACTTCAACCTGCACTGCCATTTGAAAACAAGATTTCAGCTGCTGAATTAGAAGTGTTGAATCATACACAAATTTCAGGTTCTGGTGAAGATGACTTCTATCATGCATCCGCAGACACATTCAGTCGTGCTCGTGTTGATCCTGTCCAATATAATTGATTTCAGCTACCTTGAACCACCTCCACCTCCTAATAGAGAATATTATTCAAAGAGAATTTTTCACAAGAGAACATGCAGATTTATTCAGCAGGAACAAAAAAGTGATGCTGGAAAATCCATCCATGGATCGGTATGTAAATTAAAATCATTATAGCAATGTAGTGTTCTTTTTTATAGTGTAATTAGTTTCAATGTGAATTTTATGTGTTAGGGGTTTAGATTATACACTTATACTGAGTTTTGTTTGGCTTTGTGTGCTGCAGAATTTTTTTTTTGGCCCAAGTGTTAAGTTTGACACTTGTCTTGTTATTATTTTCTTAGAATTTTATGATTTAATTGATGGATTCTTCAAAAATACAAAGCATGTCTACACTAGTTGATTTTGTATAACCTTAGAAGAATTAATTCTTGTTTGAGGGTGAAGTATGTATCCATGACATGATATATCAGTATCATCCCACATCTTTATTTCTTAGTGTTAATATGACAATAGATTAGATGAAGCAGCTTTGTTTCTGGTTGCATTTGAATACCATATTGAAGTTCATGTCTACACTAGTTGATTTTGTATAACCTTAGAAGAATTAATTCTTGTTTGAGGGTGAAGTATGTATCCATGACATGATATATCAGTATCATCCCACATCTTTATTTCTTAGTGTTAATATGACAATAGATTAGATGAAGCAGCTTTGTTTCTGGTTGCATTTGAATACCATATTGAAGTTTTTTGGGATATTTTCTTCATTTATTGATTCAAATAAATTCTTTTGTAGAAATACATATTTCTTCAGGGGCAGTTGTGTGGCAACCTTGTGCGGGCAAAGCAGCAATTGGAAGACCTTCTATTATGGGCAAAGCTACGATTGGTGTTGATTATGAGAATAGGTTAAGATAATAGACACGTGAATTGTTGGCATTTTTATGGTCTAATATTTTGGGAATAGCTTGTGATATTGATATGAAACATTTAGACTTACTATATGTAATTTTGAAAAAGTTAAAAAATTGTAGTGACTTTCATATTTTACAAGAATGCATTCAATAATAAATTTAAATTTATTTTAAGATATTTTAATATAGTTTAAATGCTGGTGTTAAATTGTGGAGAAAAATTTAAAATAATTTAAGCATATTTAATAGAAAAAAAAATTTAAAATGAAATTGTAGTGGTTAATTAGTTTATATCGATAATGGTCTAATAGGATGTAATTTACAGTATATTACGGCGGTTTTAACCGACGTATAATCTGTAGATATTTGTTTTTATGTGAGATATATGACGCTTGACACCGCCACTATTTTCAAATAAAAACCGCCAGTTCAAACTATGTATAAAACGGCGGTTAGCACGACGTTTAATTTTAAACCGCCATTTATTTCCTAGCGGCAGCCAAATTTAAGGCGTTTTTCAAAACGCCGTTTTCGTTAATTGTGGCGGTTGAAACCGCCGTAACTTTCTTGAATTAACCGCCATAATTTACGCGATTTTTTGTAGTGTTTTGATTCTGAGGCCCAATGAAACTTTTCCAGGCAGGGGGGTGCGACGAGAGACGGGTGGAAAAAAACTATAGGGCTTAAAGCCCAATGATGCTTCATGAAGCCAGGGGTGCAGCGAATGAACTGAGGGTACAAAAAGAAAATAAATGGGCTTAAGACCCAGAGATTCTATGAAGCCACAGGGGGGATACTAGTACTCGTACGGGTTTGAAAATGGAAAACCAAACGGGTCTAAGCCCAATCCCCACTTCCACTCAAAACCTAAAAAACCCCAGAAGATCCTCAGCTTGCTAACAAAACCCTAGCAGCCTCCCTGAAACGCTTACCTCTCTCTCAAAATCTCAACCGCCGTCCGGCGAAACTCCGTCGCCAAATCTCTCTCTGTCAGTTTCTCATTCTTCTCCGACGGTGACACGCAACTCGCCCTTCCCTCTGTTCACACCACCATCGCCTTCGTCTCACCACCATTTCCTTTCTCTCCTTCGCCAACCTCACGCCGTCTTCATCTTCAACCTATGTCGGAGCTCCTTCTTCATCTCCGTTCACGTTCACATCCCAGCAGTGCCTCTCAATGCATCGCGTAACACTCTCACAACAAAATGGCAGGACGTCACAAAGAAATTAACAACAATATTGGATTGCTCACACTACCACAAACCGCAAGGGAAAACATAAGCTACGAACAGCAAATCAGAAACAGCAAACACGAACACATCATCACATCTCAAGGTTTGGTATGAGATTAACGTACCTATCGGAGTCGCTCCGATGGCTCTTCGAAGACGACAACGGAAGAAAACCAGAGATTATACTTCAGGTACGAATTTTGAACCTTCTTTCTTCTTCTCTGATTCACCGCTGCTTTTGTCACTATGGATCGTTGTTGTGAACGTTGCAGACTTGCAGGAAATTTGAAGTTGTGGCGATGAAAATTGTTGAAGGTTTGTTGAAATGATTTGTTGCCGTGTTGACGGAATTTCTGTAGATTAGAAGAACTGGTGAAAGAGATTTGCAGTGTTATGATGATGATTGGAAGTTGATGGTAGCGTGAGGTTATGAAGATGATGTTATGTGTTAGTGAGAAATTTTCAAGTTACTATGAAATGATATGGAAGGAGTTCTGAAAATGGTGAAGAAGTTTATTGAAGGTTCTTCCAATTTGAAGCTGAAACTTGGGGTTGAATTTGTTGCTGAGAATGCTCAATTACACTGCAGTTGCTTGCTTTATATAGCATGACTCAAGGGGTAGAATCAGGTTTGAAGCTGAAACTCTGTTATGAGAAATTTGTGAAATTTTGTTGTGTAATGGTGTAATTGCTCACGCGTTTCCTCTTACAATTTGATATGAATTTTTCCTTACTAAAACTTATGTGGACTTTTCTATTATTTCTTTTCTCATTCTGTCACGGTTATGAGCTTTTTGCGCATGGATATTCAAACAAAACTTGCCCTTAATGTCCTTAATCTAAAGCTGCATATCATATGCTTGAATTTGCAATAAGAAAGGTCATATATCTTTGACTACACTTGGAGGAAAAACGGTGAGGTCATGGCACTTGAATCAAACTTGAAAACTTTGGAAAAATTGAAAAATAAATGTGGATAAAATGGACATGGATAAATGGTTTTAAATGTGGAAAGAAAAAAGGGAGTCAAAAATGGATATTTGTTTGGAATGGAATTAACAAATGGATATGGATTTTGGTTTAAATTGGATAAGAAGAATAGACGTGGATTAAAAAAAATGGATATCTAAAAAGTGGATAATTGAATAATGAAAAGTGAAAATAGACAATGGGTTTAATGGTCAGAAATGGATACTATTAAGAAAAATGGTTATGAGATGAAATGGATAATGAGATGGATATTAAAAATGATGTGGATAAATTGGTTTAGCAAATGGATAGCCAAATGAATCCAAAACCAATCCCAAACTTTTCACTAGCCTCAGATAAAGTGCACACAGCTACCACTGAATAATCTTGTCACTGAAACAAAACATCTGAATCAAACATCCTTTGAATCTTTGATCAAGTGAATCCTCACATGAACCCTTGCTTGACAACCTGATGAAGTCTACAACTCAACCTTGAAAATAAACCCTAATTCACCTTTATGTACACTGATAGATGATGATGAACTGAGAATGGATTAAACCCTGATTCACACCTGACCCAATGCTTCTGATGATTTCTCTGAATAGAAAAATTACAAAGAGCAGAATTCAACCTCTTGCTCCAACTTAACCTGAAATAGAAACCGACTGAATCACCTCCGAATAGGGCCAACAAGAAAAACCTTTGCTCCCATGTCTTAAAAGACCAATGCAGTGATATGGCTATGAGTTATGACCTAAATGAGATGCAAAATGAGAAAGAAACATAAGCCAGAAAAAGGTAGGGCAAATTTTGGGGTGCTACACCTCTGGGAGAACGCAGACTTGTTCGCATGGAGCGCTGCTGAAATACCAGGATTGGACCCATCCGTCGCTTGCCACCAACTTACAATTGATCTGGTCGTCAAAGCTGTTGCCCAGCGTAGAAGAAAACAGTCCCCGGAAAAGATGGAAGCCGCGGAGAAAGCTGTCAAAGACCTTCTAGAAGCTAGGTTTATTTCTGAGACCAAATACACTACATGGCTCTCAAACGTTGTACTTGTAAGAAAAAATAATGGCAAATGGAGGATGTGTGTTGATTATACCGATGTTAATAAGGCCTGTCTGAAGGACGCCTATCCCCTCCCCAATATCGATAAGCTCGTAGATAACTCAGCAGGTTTTAAACTTTTATATTTCCTCGATGCCTACTCGGGTTACAACCAAATCCCAATGGCCACGAGCGATAAAACTTACACGGCCTTCATGACCGAATCGGGCAACTATTACTACAACGTAATGCCCTTCGGGCTGAAGAACGCCGGTGCTACGTACCAACGAATGATGAACAGAGTCTTCCAAGGATAAATAGGCGACATGCTCGAAGTATATATGGACGATATGATCGTCAAGTCCCACGAGGAACTAGATCATGTCGCCCATCTTTGCAAAATCTTCGAGCAAGCAAGAAAATATCGAATTCGTTTTAACCTAGAGAAGTGCACGTTCAGCGTACGGGCAGGTAAATTCCTTGGCTTCTACCTAACAGAACGAGGAATCGAAGCTAACCCCGACAAGTGTCAGGCATTCTCTGAGTTCCCAACGCCTACGTCTAAGAAGAACATCCAATCCCTCAACGGGGTGCTTACTTCGTTGTCCCGCTTCGTGGCAAAATCTGCCCAACACGCCCTTCCTTTCTTCAAGCTCTTGCAGAAAGAAGCAGTGTTCGAATGGACCGAGGAATGTGAAACATCCCTCCTTCACTTGAAGCGAGCCCTGTCAAAATTGCCCGTATTATCACGACCAGATACCGGGGAAGTCTTGTTCCTGTACCTCGCCGTCACTTCCGAGGCCGTTAGTGCCGTTCTCATTCGCGAGAATCCTGGCGGGCAAAAGCCAGTATACTTCACGAGCAAAGCGTTGTAGGACGCAGAGTTGCGATACCAATAGATAGAGAAAGTAGCATTGGCCCTCGTCAATGCTGCCAGATGACTGAGACACTATTTCTTGGCCCACACGATCGTGGTAAGAACGGATCAGCCCATAAAGCAATTACTGGGACGACCAGACATGGCAGGCCGAATGCTCAAATGGTCATTGGAACTGTCCGAGTTCGACGTCCAGTATGAAAGCAGGAAAGCTCTTAAGGCCCAAAACTTGGCCGACTTCGTAGCGGAAGTAACGTTCTCAGACTCCTCATTCCACATAGCAAACAGATGGACCATCTATGTAGACGGAGCATCCAGCTCGATCGGCAGCGGGGCAGGAGTAATTTTGGAGAACGACGAAGGGACCATAGTCGAGGCTTCTTTTACATTGTCCTTTCCCACGTCGAACAACCAGGCCGAGTATGAAGCCTTCCTCGCCGGTTTGCGCCTAGCCGAAGGCCTAGGGGCTGAAGAAATCATCATCTGCACGGACTCCCAGCTCGTAGCCCACCAGATATCAGGAGAGTATCAGACCAAAAACGATAGTCTCTCTGAATACCTAACCCTAGTCAAGAAAAAAATGTCGAAGTTCAGAGCGGTAGAAGTAAGACATGTTCCGCGCGAACATAATGTGCGAGCAGGCGTCTTGTCTAAACTAGCAAGCACTAAGAGGAAAGGCGGAAACAGGTCAGTCATCCAAGAGATACTTCCTCGGTCCAGCATCGATAAGGGATCCTTGACCCTACACGTGCACGCGATTGGGGATAGCGATTGCTGGATGACGCCCGTGTACAACTACCTCACCAGGGACGAACTTCCGGATGACCCCAAGGAAGCCAACACCATCAGACGAAGAGCTTGCTCGTACGTCATCCTTGAAAACAAACTCTATCGACGAGGATTCTCCATCCCACTGCTCAAATGCATAGAGAAGGAAGTTGTCCCCCACGTATTACGAGAAATCCACGAAGTCATTAACGCCCAGCACCTAGGAGGAAGGTCCCTTGCCCGCAAGGCCCTCCGGGCAGGGTATTATTGGCCAACCATGCAGCACGATGCCAAGGAGCATGTGAATAAATGCGACAAATGCCAAAGGCACGGGGATATGCACCTAGCTCCACCTAACGAACTGAAGAGCATGACCTCCCCGTGGCCATTCGCCTAGTGGGGCCTAGACATCCTAGGACCCTTCGTGGCGGGGTCCAGCCAAAACAAATACCTGATAGTGGGCGTAGACTATTTCACAAAATGGATAGAAGCAGAAGCCTTAGCAAAGATAACAACACTTAACATTCTACGCTCTTACAAGCGGAATATCCTTGCCCGTTTTGGGATTCCCCAAGCAATTGTCACGGACAATGGAACGCAATTCACGGACAAGAAGTTCCAAGACTTTGTCGCCCATCTCGGAACAAAGCAACATTTCGCTTCTGTAGAACATCCCCAGACCAACGGGCAGGCAGAAGCGGCCAATCATGTCATTCTTCGTGGCCTCAAGCGAAGACTGGATGAAACAAAGAAAGCCTGGGCCGAGGAGCTCCACAGCGTCTTATGGGTGTACCGCACCACTCCTCAGTCCACCACCGGGGAAACACCTTTCCGCTTAGCATATGGCACGGAGGCTGTCTTACCCATTGAAATTCACGTACCGTCCAGGAGGACCGAATCACCTCTAGACGAGGAAATGAATGAAGAGAGGAGCTCGACCTTGTCGAGGAAATCCAAACAGGAGCAGCCCTCCGCGAAGCATCTCTTAAGCAAAAAATAGCAATTAGGCACAACGCCAAAGTCTTACGACGAGAGTTCGATGTAGGCAGCCTTGTCTTGCGAAGAAACCACAAGGACTCTCGCGAAGGCAAACTAGCAGCCAACTGGGAAGGACCATACAGAGTCCGTGCCAGAACGGGGAAGGGTGCATACTTCCTCGAGAACCTCAACGGGGATGCAATCCCTCGACCATGGAACGCTGAAAAACGTAAGCAATATTACAGCTAAAAAAGCTATAGGTTTCCCCGCATCAAAGGACCACCTAACGGTCATCATGCTCGTTCAGGTACAAATGACGCATACGTACAAAGTAGAATCCCGCTCAAGTAAATGATCCGGAACTCTGCTCGTCGGCGGTCCTCGACCGAGCACCGCCTTCTCCCAAGTACCATGATTGGCAGAACCCCAGCTCGCCATGGGACGTTCACGCCGCGACCTCAGGCCTCGATCGCGACCTGAGATCCGCAACCTCGCCAGGACCTTCCCCAGCTATTCGACCAGTTCTCCGCACTGGAAAATTCACACACAACGAGCTATCTTTCAAAAGAAAGCTCCGTTAACAGACACACCCTCCGACGGGCAGACATACATTCACAGCGAGCATGCATACAACACTTAGCAAAAATAAACGCAAGTAAAATCATGCACGCGAAGAAGACAAAAATATAATTAACATAACAGATGACCACAAGGGCCACGATTGTGCGTTATTACATAGAACGGGGCCATGGCCCCAAAAATAAAGTTACAAATAATTCAACGGCGCGCAGGCCGGACAAGATACAACAACATCAAAATAACAAAACTCCTCATTCATCCGCATGCTCGGTTGACGCTGGCTCAGGTCTCTGGTCCTCCTCGGGCTGGTCCTCGGGCTGAACCTCAGGGGTATCTAGAACAAGGCCTACGGGTAAGACGATGCGACCATCCTCCACGCGCGCAAGATAGTGAGTGCCCTCGGTCGAAATCTCAAGCGGCACTTTCGAAAGACTCCACTGCCACGGCGATACCGTCATCCTCGGCCTGCAGGATGCCGGCAACCAGCTCAGCCCTAGTCTTCAACTCTTTTATCTCATCCGGTTCGTCGGCACTCGGGGCACTGGCCGCCATCAACTCTTTGTTCAGCTCCTCGGCAGCCTTTTTCTCCGCCGCCAGTTTGGTGACATCCTCTTTCAACCTAGCCGTATCCTCTTCGGCCTTTTTCCGAGCTTCACGGGCACTCTTGACTTCCTCCTTCAGGGCCACCTCAGAAGCCCGGGCAGCAGTAAGTTCGGCCTCAAGCGCAGAGTCCCCTTCTGCATAAATGGCCGCCATCTCCAGCATCCTCATAAGGGCAGAAGCATCCTGGGCTACCAGTGCCCTCTTTCTCGGTCGGTCCATGCTCTCCAAGCTAAGAGATTTTGCCCGAGGAACGATCAGGGTGTTGCCCTCAAAAAATCTCCTGTCGAGGATGCACGGGGGGAGCTCAAACTTCCCTTTCTCAGGCGCCCGGGTCAGATCCACAACATCTAATGTCCTTGGCCGCTTCCCCCGTCCGGTCAAAGGCAATGGAGATCCCCGTGGAGCAGGAGAGGGAGAAGAAGAGGTCCCCACTGCAGTTTGAACAAGGGGAGGAGCACGAGCACCAGCAGTAGTCCGGGTCTTAGGGAGAGCCGCTCAAGTTTTATTCCTCGCCATGGCATTCCTCACCACGTGATCGCGAGCTTGAGGCATCTCACCTGCACAAATAAAAACGAACACGTTAGTGACGTGGAAAAGAGATAACGCAAACAAAGTCTGAATAACCAAGACTACCAAGCAGCTTCTCGGCATCCGCGGGAGTCTTGCACTCTAGTAGTGCCTTAACATTGATGAATATGCGCTCAACCCTCTGGCTCCCATCGTCCTCGAAGATAGGGTTGCCCTTGCTCGTCTAGTAGCTGGCAAGACTGAAGGAGTTGACCCAGTTCACTAGCTTCTCGTAAGACACGGCGTCCTGCCCGCGTAGCTCGCTCGGCTCGAAGACATAAGCGCCGGGCTTCTTGGAGAAATGGTCAGGTGCCCAGCGGATCGGGAACTTATACACCCTCTCCCCGATATACTTCCCCTCCTCGTTGAGTAGCTCCTCTCTGTCCTCATCAACCTCTATCTCCCAGACATACGTGTTGTCCTGGGCAGCTTCAGACACTGGGTCGACGATGAAGTACCGTCCCTTGAACGTTTGGATTGACTCCGAGAACGGCTTAAATAACTTTTTGGGCTGCTTCAAGGAAACCCATCCGTACTTTTTCCTCGCCAGCTGCCGTTGAAGATGGAAAACAACAAAAAACAGAGGGAGAGTAGTCCCCAGAACGAGATGCTCGCACACTAACTCAAAAGCCCGTATAAAGGCCAGCGAATTGGGGTGGAGTTGAGGGGGCGCCAGCTTCAGATGCTCGAATACCGACCTCTGGAAATCAGTGAAAGGCAACCTCAGCCCCAACTCTTTGAAAGCATACTCGTACATCGTAAAGCGGTCCCTGAAATCTGAGCAGACCCACTCGTCCAAGGTGGGAAAATGCACTTTCCAATCCCCCTTTGGGCCCACCTCTGTAAAGACGTCCGCCAAAGACCTTGCGAACGTAGAAATATGTTCGGAAGGCTCGGCCACCTCCCACTCCTCCGGACAGAACCCTTCAACATCTTCCTCCATGTCATCCAATTCCTCTTCCTCCTCAACTTTGCTCGAGGAGCTCGATGCCGCCGAGCTCGAAGACGCAGAACTCGAAGCCGTCGAGATGCTATTCTCCTCGGAGCCAGTTTCCTCCTATGATGTGACCAGAATAACTTCTCTCTCTGGCCCCGTCGCCATTACGATCACCTGAAAAAGCAGAGAAAGACAGTGAATTTGACAGGAAATCAAATCCACCCTTCCACTTCCAAGTCAAGTGAAAGGGCGCGCAAAAGGCTAAGGACGACGTCCCCGGCCTAAGCCCTAACATCAAACGAAAAACCTCCCCGCGAGGAATTACCCGAGACATACCATCTTCCTACGAAGAACCTCCCCGCACTCGTGCCTAGATTCCGTTTGAAGCTCCACCGGAAACTGCAAGGCTCCACCGAAATCTGGAAACGTTCTACCGGAAAATTCACCATTCCATCCGAAGATAATCAGACACGGTGGTCACGCTCACAACCACGACGTGGACCACCATATTCACCGAACGCACTACCTACTCCGACGAGATGCTAGAAGCAGCAAAAGGGCAGAACCACCGCCCACCACCAACACTCGCCAGAAATCTACCTATCTTGTCACCTAAAGCTAACCCTAACTGCATACAATCTACCACTAACAACAAAAGAGAGTAAAATAAGCTACAAATCAGAAAGAAAACGTGCAAAATGGGACAATCTCCCCCCTTTTATACTGAGGGGCACGTGCACACACGCGCCCGTAGGCCATAATGATTGTCCGCTAGCCATCATTACCTATTAACTGCTTCACAGGGCTCGAAGCACACGTGGCAACCCAAAGTTTCCCATTCTGTCTGACGCTTTGTCTCCCCGAATACCGGGCAATAGGGTCACGACCACGAATATCGCGGACACGGAGAGCTATGAACATTTTGAAACAACCATCCTCGTCTCCAAACGAAGACTCTATTCTAGCTCCCCGGAGCAACGAGCAGTCCTTAAGTCATCACTCCCATGCTCGGGAGCAACGACTTGGGGGGCTCCGGTTCTGGACTGGACCAATGACTAAAATTGGCCCAATCCGCCTCTGCTCCAGAGCGGCCTAAATTGCCTAAGTCCAATCCACAGAGGGGCAAAAGTGACCTTTCTGCCCCTCCAACCGGGCAAGGAATGCAACGTTCCTCCCCGGCTTCGATGCCCGTCACGCACGGCTTCCTCACTGCCCGAACAAACAAAGGGCAGCTGCCTGGAACTGCGCCCATGCCCGACATAACGGCTAGTTCCGGGCACCCTGCCCGACATAACGGCTAGTTTGGGCGGTTACCTATTCTTTGGGGAAAACAGTTATTTCGCCCCAAAAATAGGACCGTTGGCCATGCGCTGGGGGCTCTATATAAACCCTCTCGCCTGAGAGGGTCAGGTATCATTTTTTCACCCTGAGAATACGCTTTGTACTTGCCCCTTTTCTCTGACCCTTCCTTACTTGAGCGTCGGAGTGCCTTGCAGGTACACCCCCTCATCTCCTCATCAACATTCCGAACACCTCGCCCATCTGACGACCAACATACGTCCGAGCACCTTGCCATCTGACGACCAACTTACGTGGACCCGTTCGAATACTCAGGATCAGTTATGCACTGTAAAAATATTTTACACTGTCATCCAATAGATATATATCATTCTGTCATCTCATACAATTAAACCCAATTTTTTCGTTACAATAAGAGTCCATAATTTTATATATATAATCAAACTGGGTTTAATTGTTATGCACTGACAGTGTAAAAATATTTTACACTATCATCCAATAGAAATAAATATATCACTCTGTCATGTCATATAATTAGTTTAAAATTTTCAGTATGATTTGGCGGAATGGATAGTCGTCATTAGTTGACCGTGTAAAAAAAATTTACACTGTCAGTGCATCACCCTTTTTTCCAATCAAATTTATTTTGCTTCAGTACAAAACAGCTGCCACCCTCATAACAAAATCCTAACATCTCTCTCACTCATCCCTCTCATATATCCTAATCTCCTTAAAAGTTTCAACAACCTTTCTTCACAAACATGCAAAATGAAAACACCAAACTCATGCACGTTTGTTGCATCAAAGCTTATGAAATATGATTTAACTCTATCGAATATTATAGTCGTCACAATATATACTATAGCTATTTCATGGTTTAATAGTTTATGTTTCCAAATATGTTTAACTTTAGATGAGTGAATGTATAACCTAAGAAGTGAAATTTTATTACATGTATAAAATAGCTTCTTTCAGGTTGTTTCTATAATAATATGACCTAAGAATTGAACTTAAGATAACTATAATAACTTTAGAAGTTCACTCAATATGAGTGAATGTATAACATAAGAAGTGAATTATGTTGTTTACGTATCATAGTTTATGTTTCAATATCTTCTTTTATGTTGTTTGTAGGATAATATGACATGTATAACTTAAGATGAGTGAACTTTCGTCTGGTTTATGGATTATAGAAATGTATGGATTATATGAACTTTCTACATTTTTTATAATTATAATATCATGCTAATACATTTTGAATTGCAGGGATGGTGAATGAAGAAAAAATATAAATGGTTTGTGTTGCTATGAAGACAAAAAATACAAAGAGATAATGAAGTGGAATTGAAAGCTGCAAACCTGTGTGAAAGACCCAGAATGACATTCATTCATATTTAACGCAACTTTGCAGCTTTCACATTAGCTTCATCCTCCTTTCATTATGGATTCCATTCCGAGACAAGTAGATCATTTCTTCGTCTTCATTCTCCATGAATATTTTCAATAAAATGTACGTTAGTGAAACATTTTATGAGTTGTGTTGTGAAAAACGATGACTTTAATTAAAGTATAAAATTGGTTTCTTGATGAACAAGAACCAAAACAAGGGTTTAACGAAAAAGAAACAAGAAGAAGAAGAAGAAGGAACAACAATGATTGGGCAAATATAATTCTGTTTACTATTCACTTTCTCATTAACGTTTACAAATGATTACAAGTGAATATCACAATTTGCCACACTCAACAAACTGAGTGTACTAGCCTATTTATAGACTAACTAGGTAACTTGCAGCTCAAGAAACCTAAACAATTGGACCCTTAACACAAGGCCCAATTCGACAGAATATAAACATTTCGACAGAATACATATAAGAACAGACTTCGACTACTATATGTAACTAACAAGCATCAACATGTGAACAAGCTTCGACTGCATACTTGCCTCCTGTCGAAATACATGAAAGCTATCCTTTGACACAGATGAGTTCGATCCAAATCTCACAAATCTCCACCTTGGATCTAACTCAGCAACAAAGGAATCAACTAGCTTTCATCATGCAGCTTTATCAACTCATACAGTGGAAGAACTTGCAACTTGGAAACGTCTTGGTGATCATATCAGCAGCATTATCTTCATTCGAAACCTTCAGCACCTGGACTTCACCACGCTCGATTATCTCTCTAACAAAATGCAGCCTCACATCAATGTGCTTAGTTCGCTCATGATAGGCTGAATTCTTAGACAGGTGTATAACACTTTGACTATCACATTTAACAGTGATACTTCGACCTTGAAGCTTCAGCTCCTTTGCAAAACCTTCAAGCCACAATGCTTCCTTCACAACTTCAGTGAGGGAAATATATTCACCTTCAGTGGTTGATAAGGCAACAACCTTCTGAAGCGTCGCTTTCCAACTGATTGCTGTGCCAAACATTGTGAAAACATATCCAGAAATAGACTTTTTGGAATCCATACAACCTGCATAATCAGAGTCAACAAATCTTTCAATTTCGACTATGCTATCACCATCACAGGCTCCACCATAAATCAATACTCTTTTCAGAGACCCATTTATGTACCTGAGAATCCACTTTACAGCTTGCCAGTGCGCCTTTCCAAGATTGGCCATATACCTGCTCACAAGGCTCACTCCATATGCTATGTCTGGCCTCGTACAGACCATAGCATACATCAAAGAACCCACTACACTAGCATATGGAATGCTATTCATATAGATTATTTCAGCTTCAGTACTCGGACTTTGAGTAGTACTAAGCTTAAACTGAGGATTTGTAGGTGTCACAACAGGCTTTGAATTCGACATACCAAACTTGTCGAGAAGCTTCCGTAGGTATCTCCTGAGATAAGCACAACTTCAACTGCTTTCTATCTCTCCGGATGTCAATCCCAAGAATCCTGGCTGCAGCTCCCAGATCCTTCATTTCGAACTCCTTACTGAGTTCAGCCTTCACCTTCGTTACATCCTTAACCCTGTTGCTAGCTATGAGGATATCATCCACATACAGCAGCAACATAACAAGTGAGTTTCCAGGTCGAAATCTGAAGTAAACACAGTGATCGAACTGACTTCTAGTGAAACCAATGTGTGCCATGAACTCGTCGAATCTCCTATTCCACTGTCGAGGAGATTGTTTCAGGCCATACAAAGACCTATTCAGCTTGCACACATAATCTTCTTTACCCTTTTCTGCATACCTTCAGGTTGACGCATCAAGATCGTTTCATCTAGATCACCATACAGAAATGCTGTCTTCACATCCATTTGCTCAAGTTCCAAATCGAACTTTGCCACCATGGCCAACAACATTCGAATGGATCTATGCTTTACAACAGGTGAGAACACATCATTGAAGTCGACTCCTTCTTTCTGAGTGAACCCCCTAGTAACCAGCCTCGCCTTAAAGCGCTTCGACATCACTCCTTCGATTCCTTCCTTGACCTTGAACATCCACTTACAACTGACTAACCTTGCTCCTGCAGGTTTCTCAATCAGCTCCCAAGTGTTATTATCATGAAGAGATTTCATCTTGTCATCCATGGCTTTTCGCTATTCAGTCTTGTCTCGACTCCTTATAGCTTCCTTGTAATCTCTAGGTTCTTCGTAAAGTACCTCACTTGCAGAGATTAAGGCAAAAGCTATAAGATCTGCATAACCAAGTCTCTGAGGTGGCTTGATGACTCTTCTCGACCTATCTCTTGCCAGTAGGTAGTCATCGACAGTTTCTTCAACCTCATCAGCATCTTGCTCTTCGACTTCATCAGGGCTATGCACTTCAGCATCACTATGCTCCACCTCAACAAGTATCTCTACCTGTTCCAGCTCCTCTTCAGGGATTTCTGCACTTCGACCGACATCACCAGTTTTCTTGAAAGCCATTTCGACCTCATTGAAAACTACATCACACTTGTGATACATCTTTTGTGACCTGGTTCTAGGCACCACAGCCTATAACCCTTGACTCCCTCATGATATCCAAGGAACATGCATCTCAGAGCTCTAGGTTCGACCTTGTCTTGCCTAATGTGAGCATAGGCTAAACAGCCAAATACTCTCAATTTGTCGAGATCTGGTGGATGACCCGACCAAACTTCTTCAGGTGTTTTCATTCCCAGCGCAGTCGAGGGACATCTATTTATCAGATAAGCTGCTGTCGAAACAGCCTCTTCCCAAAACACCTTCTTCAATCCAGCACTAACCGGCATGCATCTAACCCTTTCAAGGATTGTTCGATTGAATCTCTCAGCTAAGCCATTTTGTTGAGGAGTACCTACTATATTCTTATGCCTTGCAATCCCAGACTCAACACAGTAACTGTCGAACGCTTCGTTGCAGAATTCAAGGCCATTGTCGGTTCTCAACCTCTTAACCTTTCTGCCAGTTTGAGTTTCGACCAGAACCTTCCAACTTTTGAAATTCTCAAAAGTTTCATCCTTCGTCTTCTGAATGAATACCCATAGCTTTCTGGAATAGTCATCAACGATGGATAGAAAATACCTTGCACCTGAGTGTGAAGGATTCCTTGCAGGCCCCCAAAGATCAGCATGAATGTAATCAAGGGATCCATGTATTCTTTGCTTGCCTTTGTTAAACTTCGCCCTACAGGATTTACCAAATACACAAGATTCACAAAACTCCAGCTTTTCGACTTTGTCACCACCTAGCAGGTTCTGCTTCCCCAATTTGACCAGGCCTCTTTCGTTGACATGGCCCAATCTCATGTGCCATAACTCTGTTTTCGACATAGGTTTCGTGGATACAATATTTGTCGAACCACTTACAACCTCAGCCTCAAGGGTATACAAGCCTTGGTTTTTCACGCCTCTCAAGTCTTCCTTCGACCCTTTCATGACTCTCAGGGTACCTTGCTCTCCTTGGAAAACATATCCCTTTCTGTCGAATTCACCAAGAGAAATTAAATTCCTCTTAAGATCATGTACATACCTAACCCCAGTCAATAGCTTTATTGACTCATCATGGAGCTTGAATCTAACATATCCAATACCTGCAATCTTGCAAGCTTTATTGTTCCCCAGCAGCACTGATCCACAATCTTGATCACACAATTCTTCAAACACATTCTTGTTTGGAGTCATATGCCAAGTACAACCAGAATCCATAATCCACTCTTCGCAAGAGTTGCTGCTCGACACCACAAGGACATCAGATGATTCATAACCATCTTGCACTATAGCTGCATTCCCATTGTCCTTACCTCCATGATTATTCAGGTGCTCAGGGCACACCTTTCGTGTACGACCCTCCTTCTTACAGTGATAACATTTGATACCAGACATATCACCACCATAAGACTTCTGCTGAACCTTTCCTTTCTTCTTGTCAAACCTACCATCTTTCTTCGACGATCTTCCTTTTACGGATAACCCTTCACCAACTGATGATGGTTTCTGCTCCTTTATTTCGTTCAAGTCCTTTGAATACAAGGCTGCTTGAACTTCTTCAAAGGTCAGGGACTCTCTTCCATACAAGAGAGTTTCTTTGAAGTGAGCATGCGATCTGGGCAAAGCACACAACAACAACAATGCTTGATCTTCATCATCAATCTTCACATCAATGTTTTCAAGATCAAGAATCAGCTTGTTGAAAGAATCCAACTGCACAGCCAAAGCTTTGTCTTCATTCATCTTGAACGAATACAAGGCTTGCTTCAGGTAAAGACGATTCACCAATGACTTGGTCATGTACAAGCTTTCAAGCTTCACCCATAATCCCGACGCCGTCGTCTCCTTTGACACCTGCCGGAGAACCTTATCACCAAGGCTCAACAATATTGCGTTGTGTGCTTTCTCGATCATTGCCGTCTTTTCTTTTTCCGTCAACGCATCATCCATGGCTGTCATTCCCTCCAACGCTTCCAAACATCCCTGCTGCACCAGTAGGGCTTTCATCTTCAAGCGCCACAGACCGAAATCGTTCACTCCAGTGAACTTTTCAATCTCATACTTTGTTGAAGCCATCTTCTCCACACTCACCGCACCAATTTGTTGTGAAAAACGATGACTTTAATTAAAGTATAAAACTGGTTTCTTGATGAACAAGAACCAAAACAACGGTTTAACGGAAAAGAAAGAAGAAGAAGAAGAAGAAGGAACAACAATGATTGGGCAAATATAATTCTGTTTACTATTCACTTTCTCATAACGTTTAGAAATGATTACAAGTGAATATCACAATTTGCCACACTCAACAAACTGAGTGTACTAGCCTATTTATAGACTAACTAGGTAACTTGCAGCCCAAGAAACCTAAACAATTGGATCCTTAACACAAGGCCCAATTCGACAGAATATAAACATTTCGACAGAATATATATAACAACAGACTTCGACTACTATATGTAACTAACAGACATCAGCATGTGAACAAGCTTCGACTGCATGCTTGCCTCCTATCGAAATACATGAAAACTATCCTTCGACACAGATGAGTTCGATCCAAATCTCACAAGTTGATATGTTGTTTTTGTTCAACATGTATGTTTGCTTTGTTGATAAATGTTGTTGTTTGTGTTATTGTTAATGTTTTAGAATATGAATTTATTATGTCCTAGAACAGACTTATTTTGTGCTGCTAGATGTGATTTCGTCCGGCCAACATGCAACAATAAAACATTGCTAAGTACAGATGAGTTTATTATATTGTATGTAGATTGCTTGTTTCATTAACCCCTCAATGAACATGCAATTATTTAAACTGATTTAGAAAATAATAATTTGAAAATTAAGTTATATTTGAAAATAAACTTAGATCAATCAATGTTTTTCGAATTGCATGCACCTCGTAATTCATCTCTCGCTCTTTAACATATAGAATTTGTTTCAATTCCCCAAGTTCTTCAAAGCAACATTTATTCTCTTCTAGTTTATTTTTCAAAACATCAAATTTATTGAGAAATTCCAATTTATCGTCATCACTGTCATCATCATCATCATCCTCATTTAAGATAATGATGATGATGAATCCGAATTAGGCAACAAAGTGTTGCTTTTTAAAATAAACTAGAAGGGAAGGAACCACTGCTTTGAAGAACTTGGGGCATTAAACCAAGTTTTGTATGTTAAAGAGTGAGAGATTATTCATGAGATGCATGCAATTCGAAAAACGATGGATCGTTTAAGTTGGTTTTTAAGAATAATTTAATTTTTTAGATTATTATTTTCTAAATGAATTGAATGGTTGTATATGTTTATTTAGGGGTAAGGAAAAACAAGCAATTCACATGATTTATAATAAACTCATATATACATACCACCATAGTTGGAAATACAACCGTGGTAAAATGATAATTTTATAGGCGCTTTAAGTAAATTGATGTTGTTGGATTTTGAACCCACACACACACATATCTATGTGTGTGTGTGTGCGCGCGTGTATATATATATATATATATATATATCACAACGGTTGTTTAAGATAATTGTTATGATAGGTGGCGCGCTACCTATTTTATCATTACGGTCACACGTCCGTGGTGTAAAACAACATACTTATAACCACACCTCACCTTATCATGGTTAGTCAATCGTGATGGTATCTCTTTACCAATCTTGGTGTAAGGATCTTTATATAGTAGTAATATTTTTATAATATTAAACTTATTACATTTGAAAAACTTAAGAGAGATAAAATGTTAAAGTGAGAAGTTTTGGCATTTTCAACATTGCTCCACTGTAAAGAAATTTTGATCTAACTATGTTACACTGCCACCTTTCTCATTCATCTTCTCCAATCAATTCATGGTAGTTTCAATTGTGTCCCATGGGATTTCTTGATAGATAAAGAAGCTACAAAGAGTGTTTCTTCGACAGAGGATTATTCAAAAAGCCCCAGACAACAATTTTTTTAGCTGATGTCATCAACAATGTAAGTGATATTCCTTGGAGTCAACTTTCTAAACCTTGGGTGAAAGAAGATATACTTGGAAACATGATCTTTGATGATGAATACCAATTTGCACAAGAAGCATGCAAGAACAATTTACTTAAAAGAGTTATTTGACCAAAAATTGCAGCACCTCTCATTAGGGTTAAATTGAAGAACCAATTATCAATATTGTGGAAATCTATTGCAAGATTTGGAATCACCCTACATTAGAAAGGGTGCTAAAGTATTGATGTGATAGTGTTTTTGAGATTTTTTATATTGTAACAAAATTTCTATTTTTAGTAATTGATTTTCAAAAATTAGTTACAAAGTTTACACTTTGGAAAACTCGTTAGTTAGAGCTTGTTTCAATTTGTTGAAGTTAGTTGAGACTTATTTTGGTTAGTTGGAGCTAGCTTACAGTTATATAAGGTTGAATCATGTACAATCACAAGTTAAGCTCATTAATGAATTTGTAGCTTTATTAATGCAATTTGAAGCTCATGTACAATCACGTATTGATTCAAGTTTATTTTTGAACATGGTATCTTGAACATGTATGATATACCTGTTTTATCTTTGTCTTCTACATCTCTATCCATGCCTCCTCGTGTAGCTCCTTTTGATCCAAAATTGGATCATATTAGTGCATGTTATATTCATCAAAGTGATGTACCTTCATTGTCAAAGTCACACTGATTCTCAAAGGCTTCAACTAGCATTCTTGAGCCAAATCCATGCGTCGTACACTAGGTGGTAAAATGAAACTTGAATTTGGAGATGGATCCATGCCATTTCTAGATGACTATTTTGATCCTTCTTGTCGTGCATGAAATAGATGCAATATGTTAGTTCACTTGTGGTTACCCAATTTAGTTTCTGAAACGACTACATAACCCATTGTGTTCATGGAGAATGCAATTGATGTTCGGAATGACCTAAAATAGAGATTTTCTCAAGGTGATCTCATTTGAGTTTTCAGAGATACAACAAGAAATTTACATTCTCAAACAAGATTCTGAAATTGTTACTAAACTTTACTCCACTTTAAAGGTTCATTGGGAAGAACTAGATATTACATGCCAATTCCCAGCTCTATATGTAGAATATGATGCTCGTGTGAAGCTATGAGGAAAACAAGGATGGATCATAACTTATTGAATGCAATCAGGTTTCTTACTAGTCTAAATGAAAATTTTGTTGTGGTTAGGCCACAACTCTTACTCATAGATCCATTACCATCTATAAATCATATTTTTCAGTGGTCTTTCAACATGAAAGGAAAGGAAAGTTTATACCTGTTGATGACTCTCAAGCATTAATCAATGTAGTTGGATACAAGAAGTTTAATTCCAAACATGGTACTTCAAATTTTCAGCAAAACACTTATAAGTTCAAAGTTTGTACTCATTGTTGTAGGTCTGGCCAAACAATTTAGATCGTCTTCATAAAATATGGTATTCCACCTCACTTTTCGAAGTATTATATACAACCTAAGAGGGAATGAGTTAAAGTTGTCTGATTTTCTCGATTTAGCATTATGTTCTTAATTTTTATGGATATGAAAATGATATGGTTTTAGCAATGTAAAATGCAAAAAAAAATTGTAGAAAATAAATGAGCACAAAGAATTATCCAGGTTCCCCTTATTAACCAAATGTACATCTAGTCCCTTCACACCTTAAAGGATTTTCTACTATGTTAGATCTTTGTACATGTCTCACACCAAGACCTCTCTTACAATCTTATAACATAAACACCAAACCTATGGTGAACTTGATATCTCGCCAAATCAAAGAACCTTTTCCAAAATCATGAATCACTATGATGACTCTCACATAAACTAGAAAACACACCACTTTCTATTTACAAAATTTAGAAAGCACACCACTTTCTGTTTACAACACTTAGAAAGCACACCACTTTCTATTATAAATAATTTTCACCACACACTTGACGATCAAAACAAAACTTGAAACAGATTTTGAATATATGTAATGTTCTTCAATCAATTCAAATACAGAAAATTGATTTTTTCTTTCAATGTACAATTCAAATATAATAACCTTAATTACTTAGAAATATTTTGCAACGATATGGAAATTTATGCAGAAAACGTTTCAATGATATTTGAGAATGAACACTTGAAATGAATTTGAATTGTTTGAAAATTTATGTGAAAGAGGTAATTTGAAAAGCTGGTGTATTTTTCCTTAAATACATCATAAGACACCTATTGGATTAAATACAATTGATTAGAGATGTTCCATGAAGAATTGTATTTCATTTGATACACAATGATTCATTTTTTTAAAAATTCGCATACTTTAATCAGTTACATAAATGATGTAATAGATTACCACCTTTGAAAACGGTCAAAAAGTTATGGTATAGTGCTGATGTAATGTATTTCATATATAGTGCAATCGATTATACTATTTTGTAATTTGATTGTTTTAATTTGAGAAATTGTGGCTTAAGTGATATTGATACATGGATGCTTAGAAACTTTAGAGATGAAAAAACGAATGATTTTCTAAGCATAAAACAAAGTTGAACAATGTTGATGTCATATGTCTGATGTCTTAACATTGGTTCCTAACATTAGTTGTTGCAGGGTTGAAGTTTTATATGCTGATGTTAAACTTGATGTCTTGACATCCGTTATCAGAACATCAAAACATCAGGCTGTGATGTTTTAGGGCTGCGCGTAAAAGTCTGTTTTGAGAAGATCTGTTAGAGAGATTGTGTGCGAATATCTTGGAGAAGATATTTTCAGTTACAATCAGATTTGGAGCAGATCCTGTTGCTATGTTTAAGGGCTGTTTGACTTAAAAAGATATGAAGATCAAATCTGTTTTAAATTCGGTGTTTAAAATAAATCAAATCAGATTTTTGGAACAGGTCCAACCCCAAGTCAGAATTCTATTTAAAGCAGCCTCAACCTTTGTTGAAAGGGACGAAGACAAGAGAGCAAAGACTGAGAGTCAAATTTGTGTTTTCGTGTGTGTTTTGTAAACCTTTCATGGTTGAATAGGTGTTACTATTTTGGGTTGTAAGTGTATTCACTCTAGAGCTTTTAAGCAAGAGTGTGTTGTTCTTGATCAAAGCTGTTAAGCAGGATCAAGGTGGGTTTTAAAGTGTAATCTTTGAATTGTATCACTGAGGTGATTTAGGGAGTGAGTGGTTTCTCACATCTAAGTGGTCTCTTAGGTAGAAGTGTCATTGGGTAGTGATTAAGATTAGTAGATGTCAACTGGGATTGTTGAGTCTGTAATTTAATACTACTAATAGTGAATTTCCTCCCTGGCTTGGTAGCCCCCAGACGTAGGTAGTTAGACCGAACTGGGTGAACAATTCATTGTGTTGATTTACTGTTGTTATAGGCTTGTTCATATTAGCAGATTGTGTTGTTGTGACATCACACTTAACATCACACATCTGATACCAGAATTTCAATTGGTATCAGAGCAGGCATCCTGCTATGCATCTGGGTGAGATCTAGGGCTGATACTTTCTGGTGCAATGGACAAGGAGAGTAGTGGATTTGTGAATAGACCCCCTATTCTAGATGGGTCTAATTATGACTATTGGAAACCACGTATGGTTACCTTCTTGAAGTCATTAGACAGCAGGGCTTGGAAGGCTGTCCTAAAAGAATGGAAAGCACCTGTTATTGTTGAAAAGGATGGTACAATAAAGCTGAAACCTGAGGAAGATTGGACCAAGGAAGAGGATGAACTTACTCTAGGAAATTCAAAAGCTTTGAATGCCATATTTAATGGTATTGACAAGAACATCTTTAGGCTGGTCAACACTTGTGAAGTAGCTAAGGAAGCTTAGGATGTCTTGAAAACTACTCATGAAGGAACCTCCATGGTCAAGATGTCAAGACTTCAACTGCTGACTACAAAGTTTGAAAATCTGAAGATGAAGGAGGATGAAACCATTCATGATTTTCACTTGAATATTCTTGAGCTGTCCAATGCTTCTAGTGCTTTAGGAGAAAGAATGACTGAAGAGAAGCTGGTAAGGAAGATTCTCAGAACCCTCCCCAAGAGATATAAAATGAAGGTGACTGCTATTGAAGAAGCTCAAGACATCAGCAAGATGAGGGTTGATGAGTTGATTGGTTCTCTTCAAACCTTTGAGTTGGGATTGAATGAGGAGCCTGAAAAGATGACCAAAAGCATAGCTTTGGTGTCTAATACTGAAGATGGTAAGAATGAGTGTAATTTTGAAACTTAGGAGGAACTGTCAAATGCTGTTGTGATGCTTGGGAGACAGTTCAATAAGGTGTTAAAAAGAATGGACAGAAACTATAGACCTAATGTTAAGAACATCACATCTGACAATAACAGGTCTAGTGATCAAGTGAAGAAAACAAGAGATGAAGAAAAGTCCAATCATGACAAATGAGTTCAATGCTATGAGTGTGAAGGTTATGGTCATGTCAAGAAAGAATGTACTACATATCTCAAAAAGCAGAAAAAGGGGTTATCTGTTTCCTGGTCTGATACAGATAGTGAAAGTGAAGAAGAGAATGCCAAGCATGTTAAGGCATTGACTGGAATATGTGCCTCTGATGGAGAGTCTAGTGATGGTGAATTGACCTTTGAAGAGCTGGCATCTTCTTATCAAGATCTGTGTCTGAAAAGTGAAGAGGTCTGTCAAGAAGGGGAGAAGCAGAAGAAGATTATAATTCAGCTTGAGACTGATAAAGCTGAACTTGAGAATGAAGTTTTGTTGTTAAAATCCCAGCTTGATCAAATGTCAAAATCCATCAGAATGTTAAATAGTGGGACTGAAACTCTGGATAAAATACTTGAAGCTGGAAAAGGGGTAAGTGATAAGACTGGTCTAGGATATGAGGGTGAGAAGAAGATATCTGCAGAGGCTAGTTCTTCTGGGGTTAAACAGAACATTCCTCATCATCATGAAAAAAGACATGGTTTTGGAATTAAGAAGGTTGTTCCTCACCTTGGGCCACAAAATAATGGAAAGGGTTATGGTCCTGTACCTAAGAAGTTTTTGCCTCAACCTCAAGGAAAGCCTCAGGTCTCTGGAGCTAGGCAGTATATGCCTCCCCAATACCATACGAGTATGCAGGCTTCTAGTTTCAAGCATAACATGTTCCATCCGATGTCTCAACATCAAGGGAAAATGTATGGTTTTGGACCTAATAATGCTGTGCCTCATGGTTGGGGCAGAAGAAGGCCGCATCATCATGGTAAAAGACAGCCTAATCATTACAAAAGACAGACTTATCACTACAGAAGACAGCCTAATTATGGGAGAAGACAACATCAATATTTTGACAGATGGCAGCCTCAGCAGTATGACAGAAATCATCATCAAGGTGGCAGACATTTCAATCACTTCAGAGAAGAGATTCAAAGAGTCAGATGTTACTATTGTGGAAGATTTGGCCATATACAATCTTCTTGCTTGAAACTGCATGGTTATCCCAAATCTGTTCCTCAACCTAGACAGAAGCAGAACAGGCCTCAGGCTGTTAAACAATGGGTTCCTAAAGCTGCTGTCACATGTCTATTAGCTCACTCATCTGTTAGAACCCCAGCTATGGATGGTTGGTATTTTGACAGTGGTTGCTCAAAGCATATGACAGGTTTCAAGAATCATTTGGTGGATATCAGGACTTACTCCACAAATGATGTAACTTTTGGTAATGGAGAAAAAGGGGAAGCTAAAGGAGTTGGAAAATTGAATTGTGAGGCTGGACCTAATCTTGAAAATGTACTTCTTGTCAAAGGATTGACTGCTAATTTGATTAGCATCAGTCAGTTATGTGATGAAGGATTCAAGGTTAGCTACACTAAAAATGAATGTTTAGTGACTAATGAGAAGAGTGAAGTCATTATGAGGGGAGTTAGATCCATAGATAACTGTTATTTATGGGTTCCTTAAGAGTCCAGCTCATCATGTAATGTCAAGGATGATGTTATGACATCTGAATGTGACATTAGAAGGATCACAAAACAACCTAGTGTTATGCAACTATTCAGAGGAAATCTTGAAGAAACTAAGGTCATAAAGGTTTATCACTCAGATATGAAGTGTAATGACAATTTCCCTAAAGATATGTGTGCTGAAATTTGTGAAGTCTTAAGTAGAAATTTGGGCATGTGGAAAAGGCATCAAAGGTTAGTGACTTATGGTGTGCATTTATTAAATTTCAAAAATTTAAAAGGAAATTTGTTTTGGTGGGGAAAATACATTTATTGGCTTTTAAGTGACCAACAAAAGCAGCCCCCTTACCTTAGGCTATCATTCCCTATTGTTACTCTCACACGCTACATCAATCTCCACACTCCAAGTCTGTTCATCTTCTCTCCAAAGATCGGAAGACACAACACATCCTTGTACGTCAATTGTTTCAAAGGAACAATGTCTCAACATGGGTCATCTCCCTCCAAGAAGTCTGATTCAAAGAGCTCTTCGCATGCAACATCTAGGGTTTCGACGAAAGAAGTTTCAATGGATGAAGCCTTGGACATAACGCCTCTCTCTATGATTCCAGGTTCAGAAAAGAAAAGACCTAAGAAGTATCAACCTAAGAGGCCTTCAAAAGGTAATACTTCTGATCAATCTGCGGGTAAGAAATTTGATGATAGCAAAAGTAGAGCGTTTGTCACTAGTGTTTTGTTTGGAGACAATCTTACTCCTAAGACTACCGCCCCTCTTCCTCAAGCTGTTGAAGAAAGGATAGATGTGGACAAAAGTGTTGATCAGATTATCACAAAAAATTTTGAGAAAGGGATTTCTGTGAAGGGAATATCTAGACCTCTGAGTCAAATTCCTGCTGATCAATCTGTTAGAGAAAAGGGTGACATGCAAACTTCTGAAACCAATCTTCACAGATTGGCTGTTTCTGTCATTGAAGATGCAGAAGCTGAAGTTGAAGAAATTGATACTCATGTTGAAGATGAGGTTGATGTTGGAACATCACCTACTAGGGATGTTACTCCTAGTCCCAGAGGGAAGAAGAATGCTGATGTGGTGGATGTTGTTGACTTATCTGATAATGAAGTAATTGGTAATCCTGTTCCTGGTATTGCCAAAAGATTAAAGACTAGAAAAGGAAAGACTGTGGAATCTTCTCCTAAGATGACAGCTGAAGGCAAGAAGAAAAAGACATCTGTAGTTGGTCCAACAAAATCTTGGAGCAAGGTTGCTGCATCCTCCAAAAAGAGAAAGATTAGAGAAGAATCTGAATCTGAGTATGATGTTGAGGAAGATGTTCAAGACATCACCCCAGTCAGAAAGTCCATTTTGAAGAGAATTTCTGATAAGGTTCCTGAAGTGCCAGTGGACAACATATCCTTTCATTATGCTAGCAGTGCTCCAATGTGGAAATTTATGTGTCAAAGGAGATTAGCTATGGAAAGAGAGCTTGGCAAAGATGCATCGGAGATGAAAGAAATTATGGAGGTCATTCATGTTGCCGGCCTGTGGAAAACTGTGACTAAATTCTCTAAGTGCTATGGTGGACTTGTTAAGGAATTTGTTGTTAACATTCCTATAGACATTTCTGATAAAAGAAGTGTGGACTTCATGAAGGTGTTTGTTAGGGGTAAGTGTATTAATTTCTCTCCTAGTACCATCAATAAGTATCTGGGAAGAGATGATCAAGAGGTGTGTGAACTGGAAGTGACTGATAATGATGTGTGTAAAGAGATCACAGCCACTCAAGTGAAGGTTTGGCCACTGAAGGGTAAATTGACAGCTAGCAAACTCAGTATCAAGTATGCTATTTTACACAGAATTGGAGCTGCTAACTGGGTACCTACTAATCACAAAACCACCATAGCTGTGGGATTAGGAAGGTTTATTTATGCTGTTGGGAAAAAGGTCAAGTTCAATTATGGAAATTACATATTTGATCAAGTTGTGAAGCATGCTGCCACTAATGCTATCAAGATGCCTATAGCATTCTCTTCCCTTGTCTGTGGAATGATCTTAGATCAACATCCTGGAATTTTAACTAGTTCAGATATAGCATGTAAGAGGGAGTCAACTTTATCCTTGCATCCAAAGTTGTTTGTTGGGAATCATGTTCCAGACATTGTTGTAACATCAAGTTCTGGTGTTAAGAAGGCCTGTACGAAAACTGAGTTGATTAAAGAATTGAAGGCGGCCTGCAAGGATCTTGATATGGTGATCAGTACTAGCACTGCTAGGAAGATGAACATTGAGCAGATGATCAAATCCTTGGAACAGGGTGAAGATGATGTGGGTGTCAATGTCAATGCTGAAGATTCAGGTTCAGAGGAAGGTGATGAGGATGCTGCAGATGGTTCTGATGCTAATGAAGATTGAATTGCTGCTTCTGATGTTTCTTGAATATTGGTTCTGTTATGTTTATCTGGTTTTTGTTCTATGATTTGTCTTGTCATGTGGTGCTGACTTTTGACTGACAAGGAGAGCTAGTAGGACTAACTGTTGTAAGTGTTAGTTGTGTGAGGGTATAACTTATTGGTAGTTGTCCAATTGTGGCTAAAAAGGGGGAGAGTTAGCCTATGTGCATATGTGTTGCCTAGTTATCTGATGTGGTTCTAGGCTTGAGGGGGAGTGTGCATGTTTGAAGAGGGGAAGTGTACATGCTTGAACAGCTGGTATGCTGGTTCTTGTTTTGAGGGGCAGTTTAGCTTTGTGCAGTTTTTGGATGTGATTGCTGCTGGTTGTGTTTTGGAATGTTAGGAGTATGAAGTTTTTCCGCTGCAGGTATCTCTGATGTTGGCAGAGATTGTTTTAGCCAAAATTAGCCAAATGGGGAGATTATTAGTTCTTGTATTGGCTGGAATTTTGGTAAAACAAAGTTAAACAATGTTGATGTCATATGTCTGATGGCTTAACATTGGTTTCTAACATTAGTTATTGCAGGGTTGAAGTTTTATATGCTGATGTTAAACTTGATGTCTTGACATCAGTTATCAGAACATCAAAACATCAGGCTATGATGTTTTAGGGCTGCGCGTAAAAGTTTGTTTTGAGAAGATCTGTTAGAGAGATTGTGTGCGAATATCTTGTAGAAGATATTTTTAGTTACAATCATATTTGGAGCAGATCCTGTTGCTATGTTTAAGGGCTGTTTGACTTAAAAATATTTGAAGATCAAATCTGTTTTAAATTCGGTGTTTAAAACAAATCAAATCAGATTTTTGGAACAGGTCCAAGCCCAAGTCAGAATTCTATTTAAAGCAGCCTCAACCCTTGTTGGAAGGGACGAAGACAAGAAAGCAAAGACTGAGAGTCAAATTTGTGTTTTCGTGTGTGTTTTATAAACCTTTCATGGTTGAATAGGTGTTACTATTTTGGGTTGTAAGCGTATTCACTCTAGAGCTTTTAAGCAAGAGTGTGTTGTTCTTGATCAAAGCTGTTAAGCAGGATCAAGGTGGGTTTTAAAGTGTAATCTTTGAATTGTATCATTGAGGTGATTTAGGGAGTGAGTGGTTTCTTATATCTAAGTGGTCTCTTAGGTAGAAGTGTCATTGGGTAGTGATTAAGATTAGTAGATGTCAACTGGGATTGTTGAGTCTGTAATTTAATACTACTAATAGTGAATTTCCTCCCTGGCTTGGTAGCCCCCAGACGTAGGTAGTTAGACCGAACTGGGTGAACAATTCATTGTGTTGATTTACTGTTGTTATAGCCTTGTTCATATTAGCAGATTGTGTTGATGTGACATCACACTTAACATCACACACCTGATACCAGAATTTCAATAAGCTTTTTGTCTTCATCAAAACTAAACTAAGATAGATGATGAACAAATTTTTCACAATCTCCCCCTTTTGATGATGGTAAAATATATGGATGGGAAGTTTTTGTTTGACACTTGATGCTCGCCTATCTTTTATATCCCCCCCTTTATTTTGGAATTCATGTTTTGTTTTTGGTAACCTAAAAAATAAACAAAACAACCACACCTCTTCTCCCCCTTTTGACATTATCAAAAATGAAAAGAGTGAAATACGAAGAATAATATAAGGAAAATATACATCATATATTTAAGTACTTATCTTCTGCACAATGATTTTATGCCAATGTTGATACTCTTATAAAGTGATTATGTTGATACCAATGAGATGCTCTTTGAAAGTTTCAATCTTTTCAAATCATCTTCAATCAAATGAAACTTTAATCTTACCATATCACATGGTCTTATTGAATCTTGAACAACAAATTTTAATTTAAGAATTTCAGCACATGGTTTTGAAGTACCTACAAGAAACAATCAATAATGCTTTCTAGGTACCCAATATTCTTTAGATCTTTTTGAGTTAGTTACTTTCCTTACCCATACATACTCACTATTAGGAACACCAAAGTTTCTAAAATAGCAAGAATTTGGAGTATGGCCTTTTGTATTGCATTGAAAACATGTAGGTTTAAAGAAATTCTTGTTTTTAAGAAACATACAAATAATTTTTAACACAAGCCTTCTTAGGATGAATTACAACTTGCACTTTCTTTGATTTCTCATTGCTGGATTTATTGTTAGCCTTAACAAATATATTTTTCTTGAACATGGTTTATCATATTTTGAGTATCCAATCCCACATTTATCATTAAAGTACATTTGTTTACTTAACACACTTTCTAAACCAAATTTTTCTTTCTCATATTTCTTTAAGACTTGGTTTAGTTCAACAATTTTTGATTCAAGAGTTTCAAATTTATTACATGCTGAATTTTTTACTTTATCTAATTTCACTTTCATGTCATTAGCCTTACTTTCTAGAGATAAATTATTTTTCTTTTGTTTTGGACATGATCAAGAAAGATTCAAACATTCTACATGTAATTCAAGAAAAGTATTATGCGATTCATCATAAGATGGTTTAAGATCACTAACCTCATTTTCTTCAATATCAAAATGGTGTGAAGCTATTAATTGTTGTTTGTTTGGATTTGCAGCATTTTGTAAAACAAAAATATGGAGAAGTATTCAAAGTGTTCAAGATTATCTAGCTTGCTTAAGCTGTATGGAGGTGGATAAGGAACACATGTTGGAAGCGAAGTCACAACATGAGGTACAACATATGGGCCTTGCATGATAGGTTAATACTACTGCATTTTGGAAGAGTTTCTTGTGAAAGATTGGATCATATTTTATTGCTATTGGTTTAGATGTATGGTTAAGTGATTTGTTTGACAGCTGGATGAAGAATGATTCAAATTTAAATGAAGATTTAAATTTGAATTTAAATTAAAACAAATTATATCTTGTTGGAGGGATTTATGGAACAGACTATATCCAACAAATTCTGCATTAATTCTGAATGAAATCAAATCTCAAATCCATGAAGAATAGCCCAGAATTATTATGCTATATAAGGAGCTCAAAACGTACATATGAAGCCAGACAATACATTGAAGATTTTAGAGTGCTATGTGCAATACCCCAAAATTTAATTAATTAATTTAATCATATTATACGGTGTTAAATATGTAATTCTTTATTTTAGAAAGATTAGATTTAGAAAGATCATATTTGATTTAGAAAGATTAGATTAGAGATTTTTGGGCTTTTATAGTTTGGGCTTTAGCTTGAGATGCAAGTTAACCGAAATCTATAAATAGGGAGAAACACTTATCATTGTAATCATCAAGTTTGATAATCACGGTTTTACAGTTGCAAAGTGATAATAAAATTCCACAGTTGTGGGCAGAGAGTTACTCTGCAGTACAAACTCGTCTTCTTTAACTGTTTTCTTGTTTTTGTTCATTGTCATTACATAATAATCTTGAGATCAAGATTGAATAGGAAATCTCCATAGGTTGTGGTTGAATTTCCAACATCTGGTATCTAGAGCTCTGGTATTGAATCAAAGGAAGAACAACTGTGATGGCGATGAATCACCCGAACGGTCACTTTCCAGCAAATCTTCCAATTCTCAAGAAAGATAATTATGAGAATTGGTGCAAGCAGATTAAGGTGGTTTTCTGTTACCAAGATCTTTGGGATCTTGTGAAGGATGGACTATCACCGCTTGCAAAAACTGCGACAGATAAGGAGAAAACACCATATAAAGAATTGAAGAAGAAAGATTATAAAGCTCTCTTTATAATCCATCAATGTGTTGATCCAGATAACTTTGAAAAGGTTAATGATGTAGAGTCAACAAAAAACATTTAGGAGATTCTTGAAAAATCATTTAGAGGCGCAGAGAAGGTGAAAGAGGTGAGGATACAAACTCATAAAAGTACCTATGAATTGCTTCAGATGGAAGACAATGAAAGTATAACAGATTTCTTCACCAGAGTTACAAAGCTGGTGAATCAAATCAAGGTATGTGGAGAAGTGTTGACATCAAGATCAATTGTTGCAAAGATCTTAAGGTCATTGGCTCAAAAATTCGACCATGTGGTAGTAGCCATAGAAGAGTCAAAAGACTTGTCAGTATTGACAAAGGAAGAGCTTCAAGGGACTCTTGAGTCTCTGGAACAAAGGATGGCTGAGAGAGCTGCAGGAAAGTCGAAGAGTGATATGGCTTTGCAGGCGCAGTCAGAAAAAGAAAGGAAAGGCAAAGGAAGCTGGAATAGCAACAAAGGTAGAGGAGGCTACAATAATTCAATTGGTCGAAATCAGCAGTAATGAAACTGGTCGAATCAGAGAAAACCCTGGAATTAATGCAACCAAAGTGGTGGTGTTGCAGGTAGAGGAAGAGGTGGTGGTCGAAAGCCTGACAAAAGTCACATCCAGTGTTTCAATTGTCAGATGTATGGTCACCATTTTACTGATTGTCTAGAAAAAAAGGAAGAATCAAGAAACTGATGCAAAGCTGGCGAAACATGAAGAAGAAGAGATGTTTCTAATGGTCACAACAAGAGATGAAGAGAGATTCCAAGATCAGTGGTACTTGGACTCAGGATGCTCATCACACATGACTGAAAGAAAAGATTGGTTTGTCAACATGAAGCCCTCGACGAAGAACATGGTGAAATTTGTAAATGACAATACTCTAGCAGCTGAAGGTATTGGTGATGTTCTGATTATGAGGAAACATGACAAGAGGTCAACAATTTCCAATGTGTTGTACATACCAGGCATGAAGAGCAATTTTCTTAGTATAGGGCAGCTAGTCGAAAAGAACTACAAGGTGTCGATCAAAGACAAGTTGATGAGAGTTCTTGACTCAGGTGGTAGGTTGATCTTGAAGGCTCCAATGTATCAGAATAGGACCTTCAAGATTGAACTTAATGTGATGGAGCATAAGTACCTTGCAACTGCAGCCAGCAGAGGTGAATGAATGTGGCATTATCGACTTGGTCACCTCAATTTCAAAGACATCAGAGAGTTGAAGAGAAGAAATATGGTTTCAGGATTACCAGAAATCGACATTCCAAATGAAGTGTGTGAAGAATGTGTTCAGGCGAAACAATACAAGAATAGCTTCAGCAAGGATGCAGGAAGGAAGTCGAAGGCAATTCTTTAAGTCATATACTCTGATGTATGTGGTCCAATCCAGGTGGATTCGATTGCTGGCAACATATACTTTGTCACGTTCATAGATGATTATAGTCGAAAGCTGTGCACTTACCTCATCAAGAAGAAAAGTGATGTGATCGAGGTATTTTCCATATTCAAATCGATGGTCGAAAGACAAAGTGGTCGAAAGTTGAAAATTCCGAGGACTGATGGTGGTGGAGAGTATGTGTCGAAAAAGTTCGATGCATTATGTGAAAAAAAAGGGATTGTGCATGAGGTGGTGCCACCCTACACTCCACAGCAAAATGGAATTGTATAAAGAAAGAACAAAACCATCATGAACATGGTGAGAAGTATGTTGAATGGAAAACATCTACCCAAAGAATTATGGGGAGAAGCAGTTTCGACAGCAACATACATATTAAACAGATGTCTGATAAAGAAGCTTGAAGGAATCACACCAGAAGAATGATGGTCTGGTGTCAAGCCTAGCCTCAGCCTCTTGAAGGTATTTGGATCTATAGCACATAGACATGTGCCAGTTTAGTTGAGAAGGAAACTTGATGACAAGTCAAATCAGATGATCTTGATAGGATATCATTCGACTGAAGGTTACAAGCTGTTCGACCCAGTGAATAAACAGGTAGTGACCAGCAGGAACGTGATCATAGATGAGCTTAAAGAATGGGATTGGACTGAGAATGTCAAGAAGGATTCAGTGAGAATCTCTTGTGAAGAACTAGCCACTGAAGTCGAAAGAGAAGTTCGAAAAAAAGAAGTCAGAGGTGAAGTAGGCCTAAGCAGACCTCGACGAATAAGACACATTCCTTCAAGGTTGCAAGAATGTGTGATTACATCAGATGTTGTGGTCAATGAAGAGGGTGAGCTGGTACATTATGCTTTTTATGCAGATGTCGAACCAGTCAATGTATTAGAGGCATTGAAAGATTCGAAGTGGGTGAAAGCAATGAATGAGGAGTTAGAGTCCATCGAAATCAACAACACTTGGTCACTTGTCGAATTGCCTCAAAGCAAGAAGGATGTGAAATAGGTTTACAAGGTGAAGGCGAATCTTAAAGGAGAGGTAACTTGACACAAGGCGAGACTTGTGGCGAAAGGATATCTTCAGAAGGAAGGAATCAACTTCGACGAAGTGTTTGCACCTGTTGATAGGATCGAAACAATCAAGGTGGTTGTTGGTCTAGCAAATATGAACAATTGGCACACATGTCAGATGGACGTGAAGTGTGCATTCCTTAATGGCCCCTTAGACGAAGAAGTTTATGTCGCACAATCAGCTAGGTATGTGAAACGAGGCGAAGAAAGAAAGGTGTACAGGCTGCATAAAGCCCTGTATGGACTTAAGCAAGCTCTAATAGCTTGGAATAAGAAAATCAACAGCTTTCTAAGGGAGAAAAAAATCTGTGAAGTGCACGACTGAGCATGGAGTGTATGTAAGAAGAAGCAGTACTGAATTGCTTATACTATACCTCTATGTCGATGACCTGTTGATAACAGGAAGTTGCAAGAAGGAGATCGAAGACTTTAAACATAACCTGAGTGAGGAGTTTGAGTTAGACTTGGGAGACCTCTCATATTTCCTTGGCATCGAATTCTTCAAGACTAGTAGAGGTTTGATGATGCACCAAAGAAGATATGCAGGTGAAATACTTAAGAGATTTGATATGCAAGATTGCAACCCAACTTCGACTCTAGCTGAGACCAGATTGCAACTGTCAAAACAGTCATATGAAGATGTTGTCGACCCTACCCAATACAGAAGAATTATTGGGTCACTTCGATACCTTTGTCACACAAGGCCTGACTTAGCATACAGTGTGGGTATGGTAAGTAGATTCATGCAGAAGCCAAAGGTATCACACCTAGCAGCAACGAAGAGGATACTGAGGTATTTGAAAGGGACTCTCGACTATGACATTTTGTTCCCTGCAGCTGATGAAGGAAAAGAATGCAAGTTAGTGGGATACACCGACTCTAGTTGGTGTAGTGATGCTGTGGATAGAAAATCCACAACTGGCTATATGTTTATGTTAGGTGGTGTACCTGTTACTAGGAGTTCGAGAAAGAAGCCAGTAGTGGCATTGTCATCATGCGAAGAAGAATATATAGCTGTTTCTCTTTGTGTATGTCAAGCAACCTGGATGGTGAACCTGGTCGAAGAGATCACAGAGAAGAGTCATGGAGCAATTACCATGAAGATCGACATCGTGTCAGTTATCAACTTGGCGAAGAATCCAATAGCACATGATCGAAGCAAGCACATCAAAATGAGGTTCCATTATCTTTGAGAACAGGTAGCAGAAGGGAAGATGAACTTGGAACATTGCATAACTGAGAATCAGATTGCAGACATCATGACGAAGGGAGTGCCAGTCAAAGTGTTCATGAAGCTAAGGTCTATGATGAATGTAGATAGTTTAGACACAATGAATTAGGTGGTCTGTTAAATATTTAATTCATTGTTTTAGAAATATTAGATTTAGAAAGATCAGATTTGATTTAGAAAGATTAGATTAGATATTTTTGGGCTTTTATAGTTTGGGCTTTAGATTGAGATGCAAGTTAACCTAAATCTATAAATAGGGAGGAACCCTTATCATTATAATCATCAAGTTTGATAATCACAGTTTTGCAATTGCAAAGTGATGATAAAATTCCACAGTTGTGGGCAGAGAGTTACTCTGCAGATTTTCATCTTTTTCTCTAACGTTATTTTCTTTTCTCTTTCTCAACCTTGTCTTTCATTGTCATTGCGTGAGTGAGATAACAATCTTGAGATCAAGATTGAATAGGAATTTTCCATAGATCGTGGTTGAATTGCAACATATGGGTTGTTGTTTAATTAAATTAGTATGTGGTATGCTTTTAATTAAACATATATTGAATTATGTGTGTATGTGGTAGGGTAGTCAGAGAATTGGTGGGGTGGTAGAAGTATTAGAATGATTAGAATAATTAAATAATTAGAAATAATAAGAATGTATTATTATTTTTAATTAATTAATTAATTAAAATAAATAAGAAATAGAGATAATTAATGAATTTATGGATGAATTGTCATAAAGGAAAATTGAGGAAATAAAAAGAGAGAATAAATAATTTGAGGGGAGTAAAATATAATTATTAAGGAGTTGGAATAATTAGGTTTTTAGAATAAAAGATGTTAGAGTAACCTAGAGCACTCAGTGCGTGAAAACATAATTTTTGAGAGAGGAAGTAAGAGAAAGGCTAGGGCTTGAAGGAAGGAGATCTCTAATTGAAAACCTTGATCAATTCAAATTTTCTGCTAGGATTCTAAGAGAGGGGGGGGAAAGGGCTTATATATGGGTGTTTGACATGAAAGGGTAGAGAAAGGGGCCCTTACTCTCATTAGGGATTGTGTGAATTCTGTTTTGATGTGTTGTTGTGTTACAATCTGAAAAATTGATGATTGATTATGTTAATTATGTGATTGTTGTGACCGAATTCATGTGTGAATCATTCTGTTTATGAATATATGATTTTCTGCAATTGTTAGATATTTGGAGCCTTGAACATGAGCATAAATTTGGTGAAAGTGATAAATAAATTGTATGTCAAATTGCCATGATCCATGACTGCTATGTGCACTATACTATGTTTGATTGTGATGATACTATTATATACTGTTCAATTCATTTTATGAGGTAATTGATTGTGGGAATTAAAATTTGGATGATGTATGAGGGTTAGTGAATGAGGGGGGTGAACATGATGTGTGAAAATAGGGAAATTCTGGAAATTTAACTGATGTCAATCGATTGCACGCATGTTGTTTTTGAAAAAAATTAGAAAAATAAACTATGACAATCGATTAATGTCGGGAATTAATTGATTGCATGCATCCATTAAGCGAAGAATTCAAAGGCAGTATGTAAATGAATTTGCTGTCAATCCATTAACATTCCATGTCAATTGATTGATGCTGGCCTATTTATGAAATTTTATGAACTAAACTATGTTTTATTTCCCGACGATTTATGCTATAACTTTAGTTCCGTAGGACCAAATGAGATGCCATTTAAAGCGTTGAAGAGCTAACACGCAAAGCTACCTCATGGTAGTGCGTTGTGAGATAATTGATGTGTGGATGTATGTTTAGTGTGTGAATGTATGTTATGAAATGTATGAACAATTATGTGGATTATTGTACCTGCCTAATGATGAATTATTGTTAAGATGATTTAACATGATTGAATGCTATCTGAATATGCATTTGATGTGGTGTTGCTGTTTGATGATGTTACATGGTATGAACATGATTCGTCTTGTTATGAAATGCATGATTATATGGTGATTAATTATGTATTGATGGGTTGCATTATTGTTTTATTGGTGGATAGTAATTCAGAAGGGGGTATTACTATTGTGTGTCAACGCACACTGTTTATGGTCACAAGGGGAGCCGTAAACATTAATATCGTTGTTGCATTGATTTGTATGGACATGCATAATTGTGTCATGTTGTTGAAAGAGGCATGTTATCTAGTTCAGAAGGGGGAACCGGTGGCTTGTCCAAAGCTCAGAAGGGGGTGTTCATGGGTTCAACAGGGTGAAAGGGGGGGGGGGGGGGGGGCAGTTCCATAGAGAACCAAATGTTGAGTCGGTACCACATGCACAAGTGTCACATTGTGTCATGGGTCGTATTATATATATATATATATATATATATATGTATGTATATATATTGTTGTGAATAGGTGTGAGATTATGGTGATGTTGATTGTATATTGGATGTATGATATGTTGTGTATTTCTCTACCTTCGCATTCTTTATATCGCTTCATAAAGAAGTTGTTTCTCACCCCTTTAGTTAATGTTGTCCACCATGGGAATCTTCCAGATACTCAGGAATAAAGTTATTGATGTGTGTGGAAGGTGGCTTATTGGAGCTACCTTTTGTTTTATTTATCAGTTTTATCGCACATTTGTGGTTTCAATGCTCTGATATTGTAACATCAGGAATGACTTTTTTGTTATGTTTTTGAGTTAATGTTGATTTTGTGTTTTAAATTTCAATACTTTGTTTATGAAGTTCAAAATGATGTTGTTATGAAATGTTTTTCCAATTCATATTGTCGCATGTTTTGATAACTTTTGAAGGGTTCTCGTTGGTGACACCTTAAATTGTCGAGTAAACTTTTTTATATAAGTTTCAGGATTTATGGTGTTACACTAAGGTTTATTTTGAGTCCTTGTTATTGTTGTATGTACGTATGATCGGTCACCTATTCTACTTAGTTTTCGTCAATCATTCGGCAAGAATTTCGTTCTATCGGTAACACTTTGGTTTGTTTTTATCATTTTTCTTTAAGTATTAAAGTTTTTGCATTTTGTTTTCCTGTCTTTGTTTAGTTTAAAATTATGATAAATAAAGTACTTTTGAAGTCTTGGTCTGGTAGTTCCGTTGTTTTCATGTCACAGTTTGGAAGCCGGAGAGTTTACGCGAAGAAATACCAAGTTCTGATGCGGTTCAAATGCAGTTTTGGAAGGAGCCAGAAGCCTGACACGGGCCCCCGTGTTGCCTGGTACGGGCCGTGTCAGGAGAAACAAGGAAAAGAAGAGTTTTGGGCAAATTAAGAGGTCAGAGGGCACCCGTGTCAGCCCTCTGACTTTGCCCAAAACTCTTCTTTTCCTTGTTTCTCCTGACACGGCCCGTGTCAGGCTTCTGGCTCCTTCCAAAACCGCATTCGAACCGCATCCGAACTTGGTATTTCTTCGCGTAAACTCTCCAGCTTCCAAACTGTAACCTGAAAACAACGGAACTACCAGACCAAGACTTCAAAAGTACTTTATTTATCATAATTTTAAACTAAACAAAGACAGGCAAACAAAATGCAAAAACTTTAATACTTAAAGAAAAATGATAAAAACAAACCAAAGTGTTACCGATAGAACAAAATTCTTGCCGAATGATTGACGAAAACTAAGTAGAATAGGTTACCGATCACAACCCCAAACTTAACTCGTTGCTTGTCCTCAAGCAATGTATGAGACAAAACGAGGTCATCCCAAAATTCTTTCTTACCACAATACAACCGATGTCTTTCGCAACTCGCTTTCCACCATCTGGTCAAGTTTCAAGTTTTCCCGATTCAAATTGTCTGTTGCACTTCCACATCAAAGTACTCCTTCACCTGCAGGCTTTTTCACACTTCTCACCAAACCTCTCGGGGTTAAAGTGTTTTTCACTCAAAATTCAGCATATACAATATCAACTCTTAAATTTGAATAAATTCTACCTTCATTACACAGACAGATTACACACACTTTTTGAGGTCTTTTGGGTTGTAACGGGGCTTAGGTACGGTGGGATAAACAAGGAAATGGATACACAAAGGTTTTGAGGCTCAGCATCCGTAATGTTGATTTTTCGCTGTGCTTATTTTAGTACCATGGGCATTTGATCCCTCTTTTATTTGTGATTCCTTGAAGTTTAGGCAAGTGCTTTTTCTCTTTTTCTTAAGACATGTTAATGTCTCCACATTTTCCTTTTCTCTCTTTTTTTTTTATGATATAATTATCTTTTTTTTTTTCGCACTTGCCTTTCTTCATGTAGGTGAACTACCCCAAACTTAGAATTTTGCACAGATTCAACAATTACAACACTTATGCTGAGCAGGGTAGGGAGTGTTTGGCCAGGGGTTAACATCGGTGGTTGTCAATAACAAGTGGATTTAGGCTCAACAGGGGTTAACAAAGGATAAACATGATTAAGGGTAGGCTTGAAAGGCTCAGGTTGATAATGAAAAAAATGTGCCTCAGTGTGTGTTCTCATGTAGTGCTATGTGAGTAGAACGTACGCAAATTCAAAGCGATAAAGTCATACCTGATTCAAATCTCATGATGATGTAATCTTTGGTTTATTGTGCACTCACCATGTTGGGTAAAACTTACAGGCTCCAAAGTACTTCTCATGTAATACAACTTCTTTTCTGGTCTGGGTCAACCTTCCACTCTAGGCCCGGTGTCATCAAGCTGCGTCCAACAATTGTTCTTGGTTATATCAACTTCCGGGGTGCCTTGGTAGTAAGTCTGGGTTTGAATCTTTCATCCTCTAACTACTCGATCATCATTCATCCGGCCGAATCCAATCCATCTGTAACACACAACATTAACAAAAATAACAAAAGGACTTAAACAGAAAATAAAACACACAAAAAACAAATAAAATAAAACCCCCTACACTTGAACCAAACAGTGACCTCACTGTTTTAGAACAAACATGAGAGGGGATTCACATAGCCTCACTGAGGAGGGGGAGGAAATCGCAGCATCATCTGCTGCATCATGATCTACATCTCATCCAGGATATCACCCTGTCGGGTTTGCTCACATCCTTGACGTGCCTGTTCATCCCGAATTTCTCCAATTTCAGCTTTAATCCATGACCATTGATCCGGTTCCATAGAGAATGTCCTGGTGCTTGCGGATGAGGTTCCCGCATGAGGAGGAACCGTTTGATGTGGTTCTGGCTCTGCTCGAAACTCATCGTCACCTGCATTCACATCATCATCTTGCTCGTCCACAACATCGAGGAAGGCATTCCCATAAAGCCAATTTTCAGGATCATCAATTCTTATTCTATTGGGATTAGGAAGTGTCATAACAATCGCTCAGAACATAACAAACCATAGTACCCATCAACAATAGCAATCATTCTTTGCTGAACCAGAGCATTCATATCAAGATGGGTCTTACCTGAGACCGGCATGTCATTGTGTGCCGCCGGGTCATACCCAAAGTGTTCAGCAATTTGTGTGATCATCCCACCAACAGAAATACCGCCGGAGTTGGCATGGCCAACTCTTCCCAGATAGTCAGCTGCAAAGGCAGCCACATTGATTGATATCCCGTTTGCCATGGCGTATAAGAAATAAAGTTCCTTCTGGGAAGCTACCCCGGTGTTGTCTCCTCTACCAAACAGAGTATATGCTAAAAATTTCTGTGCATATCTGAAGCAAGGGTTTTAAATCTCTGAAGCTTTGGCTCCCTTAGCCACATACTCCGTGTGGCTTGTTATTTGTGCCCAGAAAGCTTTGGCATCAAAAGTGTCCGGAACAGCTCCGGGGCCATCAATAGGGAGGTCTAGAATGCTCCCCAGGTCATCCACCGTCAACTCATGATCATTATTGTGTAACCTGAAACTCATAGTGCCATAAAAATACTAAGCAGAACCTGTCCGTTTCTTTTTGAGCTTAAAATCGACAGTGCTCAAAAATTCGAGGGTAATGTGCTCGTAAGTCGTCGCCTCATACATTATAAATTTCAGCATTCCTAAAGTATGGAACATTCTAGTTACCTCTATGGACAACCCTAATTGAGATAGAGTTTCAGAACGCACGTACCTCGTCGGTGTGATTTTTCGTTTTACATGCATGGAGTACCTTTTTTCATGCTCGTCGTTGTCAAAAATAATCTCGTGAGCATTTGGACGGCGGATAGTGCGCTTCCTTGATCGGGATGGTTCAACCGTCTGTTGCTTTCCTCTATCTGCACGCTTTGGAGGCATAGTGGTCACCTGAAAAAAAAACACAAAAACTAAAAATGAACGTTAAGAGAAAATGCAATCGTAGAAACGTAGAGGATGACGATTAGAACAACTTTTGTGAAGCGGGATGATGGTTTTGATGAGTGGGTGATGCAAAGATGTGAGTTTTAGGGGTGGTTGACAATGGAGTTTAAGTTTTTTTTTTTGTTTTGGAAGAAGTTGGAAGAAGAACAAGTGGGAGAATGAGAGAGATAATGGAGTAAAATGAATAATGAGTGGTTAATATGAAATAAAAATAATTAAACTGCGTGTGGGTCCCACCAGATCAACTTAAAAAAATTTGAAAATTTTTGAAAAATTGAGGGCGCGCTGCCTGACACGGGCGGCCGTGTCAGGTCACTGGTTCACCACACAATCAAAAGATTCAAAATTCAACCTTCAGGAGGTTCGACACGGGTCATGTCAGTTGACACGGGCGACCGTGTCAGTTCCATGGAACCCATTTTCTCACATTTTCAAAAAATTACATTTTTCGCTTTCCTGACACGGGTCGTGTCCAGTGACATGGGCAGCCGTGTCAGGTCACTGGAACTTAACACTTTCTCCTTTTTTTCCAACTTTCTTGATGCCTGCTTGAGATGGCCCGTGTCAGGTGACACGGACACCCGTGTCAGGCCCCTGATTTTCACATAGTAGCCAATTTTTTTCTTCGACTCCTCCTCTGAACAACTGCAACATACATGAGTACCTACACAACACAAAACAAACAAACACACAGAAACAAGGAAAACGGTGAGAAGAAACGCGTGGGTTACCTCCCACGAAGCGCTTCGTTTAATGTCGCATAGCTCGACGGTCGCCCATCCTACCCTGTAAGATGAACGACTTCCATTCTTTCACCTAGTTGTCCTTGAAAATAAGGTTTCAACCTCTTCCCGTTCACTTTAAATGTATCTCCACTTGTTGAATTCTTCAACTCAATCGCACCATGAGGAAACACTTTGTGAACTACGAACGGCCCTGACCATTTAGACTTCAACTTTCCCGGGAATAGTTTCCCCAGCAACGTCGCCAAAAACTTGATCGGAAAAATAGCAAGTGTACTATTTTCACCGAAGTAGTAATAATAGAGGTTATCCCCATAATCGATCTCGAGTGCAGATGCTAATTCAATTAAACAAAGTTTTCTTTGGGGTTTGTTTGTTTGAGAAAATTATAATAACAAGGTAAATTAAGCAGAACTAGAAAAAGTACTTTTTACGAATATGATTAAACATGCTAGGAAAGGGTGTATAAATTGCTTAGTAAGAACCTTAAATTATACTCAACGAGAAATGCTTCAAACCTTAATTTTACAAAACCTTAATAATATTTTTCGTAAATTCCTTAATCGAAAAACCTTTGATATTCTCTCTTAACCCTAATTCTTTAGCAGTCAAGGAAGAACATCAAGCAATAGTCCTGACAAGGTTTATAAAAGTCACTACAGGGTATCCCCATTCCTAGGAAATATCTACCGTAATGTTATTATGCAAAATGATAGATTGGGTTTTTCAGACCAAATCCCTAATCGTAAATTGTTCCCAATTTAATCGATTGCAACAAATATTTTATAATTTGCACAATAAAAGATTAAGGCAAGAAAACATAATCTCATAGACTAAATCAAAATAGGTTCATACATCGCAATTCAGGGACACCCCCTAGCATTGGGGGGTTTAGCCTCTCATGTTCAAACTAAAAACAATAACAAGAAAAGAATAAGAAAATGCCATTACAATAGTATTTGGATCCCTTTGATCTTCAATGGCTCCCGCGGTTGAATGATCTCCGTTCTCCAAAAACCCTTGATCGCATAAAATTTGTAAATTTGTTCGTGACAGTAAAAAATGTCCTCTCTCCTTTTCAAATCTTGCTTAAGTAATTCCAAATCAACTAAATATTATAAAATTCCCAGAATACCCCTCGGAGAACTTAAACTCAGAAAATAAAAAAAAATCAGAAAATTTCATCTCTCAGGCTTGCTGACACGGGCCGTGTCAACTGACACGGGCACCCGTGTCAGCCTTCTGTTCCTCTGCGCTAACTCTTCCTGCTCCAGGCCTGCTGACACGGGCCGTGTCAGCTGTACGGTTGACAATCGTTAATCAACCCGTTACTGTGGCGCAGTTCCAGCTGCATCCGTCCACCATCCGACAACTTCAGAGTAGGCCATTTTTAGGAAGGATCAATGAAGATTCCAACAAGCACCTACAAAGATTCCTTACCATGAGTACGTCCTTAAAGATTGAGGGACACTCTGAAGAAGCAAAGAAGCTGGTGATGTTCCCGTTCACCCTATCTGATGAAGCCGAAGAGTGGTTTTACCCCTTACCTGCGGGGAGTATTACTACTTGGCAAGAGATGGAAACTACATTTCTGAATGAATACTTCCCTGCTTCTGTGTACATCCGAAAGCGGTACGACATCGTTAATTTCAAGCAGAAAGAGGGAGAGTCACTTGGAGATGCTTATAAGAGGTTTAAGAGGTGTTTAGTTGCATGTCCCACTCATAATATGTACATCACTATGTTTTAGTAACTTGGTATATGATGCGTCCGCACGTGCACGAAAATATCGAAGTAATATGAAAGATTGTAGAACCCACAGAGACCAATGTCAACCTACTGTAATCTATCGTTGCTTTGTAAAGCTAAGGCTAATGATATTCGAAAAAAGGGAAACTAGAACTAAAACTAAAAATGAACTTAGAAAATATGATAATAAAGAGAGGCCGGAATATGGATTCCGCGTTCCTAAAGGACTTTGTAGAATTCGGGTACTAATTACAACTATAGTGTAGTTCCGTAGAATATACCAACTTAAAGACTTCGCCTCACGCTCTCACGGTATTAACTAAAGTCATGTTCCCTAATCCCAAGATTTTGCTCTCGCTTGTCCGGTAACTAGGAAATATATTTTGAAAGCTAATACTATCCTAAACGTATCTAAAGTACTCTCGCTGTATTTAGATATGTTGCCTAATTTCCACTATCCGGTTCGACCCCCACGCTCTCGCAGTGCCGGCTCTAACCTTAATTAATTTCTCACTCTTGTGACAAAATCGTGTTAAATAACCTTTCACTCTCGTGACAAAGCTACTTAAATTAGACTTGGAAATTAAAACCAAAACAGAATTTTAATCATAAGTTCGTACCTATTATTTTCTACCGAGTCCCGCCGGTAACGACGGTCCTCATACGCCGGACTCTAAACTATTTAGCCAAACATGGAATTAATTAAAAATGCATAAATCATTACGGTTACGATAAAGAATGGCATAATAATTAAATTTGGCAAATAAAGCAATTATAATAAATAATGCGATAAAAAGAAACCTGTAAAGAAACTGGAATTAACTTTGAAAATGGCGGCAAGCTTTGATCCAAGCGTTACATGTTATAGGCCTAAATACTAATGGTGTGGTAGTTCCTTGATGTGAGAGAACTACCACTTTTACAATGGTAATTTCTGCCTAAATCTATGAACAGCGCTTTCGCGCACAAAACTTGGGTCCCTTGAAACTAAATGATAGGTCCTATATATAGTGATAACAGGTTGGAAGTTACTTAAGAATTCATGTGAAAAATAGTGGAGATAATGGGAAGTTGGAGAAGTAGTGTTTGAGAGAATGTAGGAGAAAATGCTGATCGTGCGTGTGCATTGGTCTTCTTTGTCCACGTCTGCGTTTCTGAACATAATAACCATTTTGTGCGTGTGACGGTCATGGTGAGTGTGTGACGAGCGTGGCAGCCTTTGGAAGCGTGACGGTCGTGGTGGTTGTGTGACGGACGTCACACACACCACTTTCCATTTTCTGTTTGTTTTTCTTAGTCATTTCTTCCTGTTTTCTTCTCATTTCTTCATGTTTTTCTACTTTGCTCCTTTTTAGCTTGGACAATGAAATCCTGCGAAAACACTAGAATACTCGTGGAATAATCGGAACTTAAGCTGAAATAACGTAATTATTAGTCGTAAATTAAGGCAAATATATGATACATTTTCGTGTTATCAACACCCCCACACTTAAACCTTTGCTTGTCCTCAAGCAAAACATGACTCGTAAGACAAATAGTGCATACGGATACTCATCCTAGGATACCAACTCTACTTTGGTTAATTTGTGTCGATAGGTACTTGCTCACACACTAAGGATATCGTAACAACACAATTCCGCTTTTGCGGTCATCGACCTCCATCCTATACAAACCAATCCGAATCATGTTATTATACCTAAGCCTAACTCACTCATCCTTCTTTTATCCCTTTTCATTCTAGCACAATCACATTAAGCCCGTTATCCTTTCTCACTCATGGTAGGATGGCCTGTTAGCGACTATGATCTCATTATTATCATTTTTTTCTTTCTTTTGGCACATTGTCTTAAATATCACTAAAGAAGTTTGCACCGTTGGGCTAAATGATCGGGTGAGGATCACCTAACTTAGAAGGAGTGTAATACCCCAAAATTTGCTCTCCCTCTTTGTCATCATAGCATGGCATTATCATTTATCATAACATATCCACCTCATTAACATTACATTGCATTTAACATAGAAAAATGAAGCATAGCATCCTTCTTACCATCAGGGCATGGATCAGGTGGAAGGTGGTCAATCAAGGGATCATTCAAAGCACAAAAAGGTCAATCAAGTTTCCTCAAGGCAAGCCAAGAGGCCTTTCATGTCTCATACTATCTCAATGGAACATCCACAACCTCAAGAATGAGAGATTCAATGGGAGATTGAAGCACTACATCTTTCACTATGCAAGAGGTTCAAAAACTGAAGGAAAACCCTCAAAAGAGATAGCTCATTGATCCAAAATCATCCTCAAATGGTATATCTCATCATCCTTTAAGAGGACACACAACATACTCTGAGGAATTTGAAATTGAAGACTGCACATTTTTCTCCTAGGAGGTGGGCACCTAAACTAGGGTTTCCAATTAAATTAGGATATCTTTGATTTTTTGGACAAAACTTGATGTCATGGTGTCCTACATGTTCTTAAGTGTATGTGTATGGAAAATTACCTCTCAATTGGTTTTAGAAGTGGTTCAATTGGAAGAAATATCAAAAATCAGGAAATTTGGGGGCAAGTCAAATAATCAGAGGAAAAAGTCAACTCTTGACTTTTTGAGGCCAAATTTATAAAATTCATGCTATATGTGTCCAATGTGCAAAATTTGATCAAGAAACTCCAAAGGAATCATGAAAAAATCAAGAGGTGGAAAGTTGCCATTTTTGGAAGAAGAAGGGTTACTAAAAATAGCAAGTTTTGGCCATTTTGAATCAGAGTTTGAACCAAGGCCATTTAAAATTGAAGCACCAAATGAAAATTCCACTCGGCCACAACAAAAGATCTTGTTTTAAGCTTCACATCCATATGTGGAACATCTCTATTGGATAAAAATTGAGTGAGATATGATTGATCAAAGTTTGAGCAAAGTAGGTTCAAAACTAGGTCACGACCAAGATTTTCAGGGCACGCGCGCAGTCATTTTAACAAACATGTGGTGGGCCAAATGTCCACTCATTTTTCTCATGGTTAAAGGCCTCAAATGAAAAATCTTTCAACATGAAAGTTGTTCCTCTATGTGAGATCTTTAAGATTGGTGTTCATGTTTTTTTCATTTGATCAAAGGTCAAGAAGTTATGTTGAGTCCAAGTTGTGATGATCTTGCTGAAAATCCATGCCAGGTACACCTTGCCAACCAACCTCATTTCCTCGTCCATAACTAGCTTCCAAACCTTTGCGTTTCAGGTCATGTTTCAACCTTTCCCAAGCATTATGTCAACTCATTTTTCATACCAAAGTTGTTCTATTATGTTCCCTCTTTTCATTGATTCCAAGACCATACAGTTTCATGCCATGAACATAAAGAATTCCATTCTTAAACACCCACTGTTACAATGATGACTTGCTGCATAATTTTGGTTCAAGCACACATCAAATACATGACAGAAGTTGTATGTTTGCTTCCTTATTGAGACCAACACATGCCTGCACTCTTTACACACTTGCTCGAGTCATACATGAAAAGGGAAAGGTTGGAAGCTTGCTATAGAAGTTTAGCAGCAAGAACATGGTAACACATTATGAACCAGCCACACCATATCATGGCTCTCCCTAACTAACTTGACTCAGTTAGTTAGGGATGACTCACTTAACTCCACATAACTCAGTTAACTCACTCATTAAACCATGGTTAGAGTTTACTATAAAACCAAGCCTCACTCTCTAATTTCATTTTCAGCTTCATTCTTCCACATTCTCTCCAAAAACTCTCTCTGCTCTAATCTCAACATCACCATTGCAAGGAATCTTCGAGTCCACATTGTTCATCCTCCTCCTAAATCTTCTATGATTCTCTCTCAACTTCACCAAAGAGCAACTGATTTTTGAGTTTGGATCTCATTTCTTCTCCACTGAATCATCATCTTCATCAAAGCCTTTATTTGGCCAAGTGAAGCTTAAGGAAGAAGCAAGCATTTCCTCTGGTTTTCTCAGACTCTACAAGAACTGCAAGATCAGGTTCCGAAGCTTACAAACTCTTCTCTCACGTTTACTTGTTTATTTTGTTGTTTTCATGATGATATGAGCTCACTAGGAGCATTTGAACTCTGGCTAGTTGATAGAGCTTCTTAGAAGCTTAGATCCAAAAACTTAGGGCAATATGTTCGTGCTTGTTTCTTGCTATATGTGAATGGTTTGATGATTTCATTGATGGATTTGGAATGTACGTGATTTCCTCTTTATTTTGATGTATGCTACGTGATTTTTTGGATGGTTTGGAAGTTGCAGTCGCCGGAGAGTGGCCGGAGAAGGTGACCGGAGGTCCCTCTCCGGCCGGTGAGTTGATGTTAGGGTTTAGCATGTTCTAATCTTGTGCGTCCATTTTGGCATGATCGTGTGGTGATAATGGTGACAGCGCATTAAAAAACTCGTGCAAGTCATGTGCACATTTCTGATGGACTGAGCTAGATTGCTATTCACACCTCCTCTTTTTTAAAGCCCAAATGAATTGAACTGAGTAATTACTAGTCATGCACCCCCATTCCTTTTTGCATTGCATTTTATTTTTCCATTTTTCTACACGTTTGCTTTTTTAATTTTTAAAAATACTAAATAGCATCATAAAATTCCACAAAAATTCATGAGTATCATTAAAACATTTAGAAAATTTTTGGTGATTTTATTTTCTGATTTTATGACCTTTTTACCCCTACTCCATAATTTTCTTTGAATTTCTTTGGTGTGCATTCTTAATGTGGTATATGATCTTGTTTAATTTTGTTCCTGATCATTAAAAATTGTTTTGATGCTCTTATTTTTGCATTGAGTCATTATCATTTTGAGATATGTTAAGTGTTTTTTATTTGATTTTTCTAGGTTAGTTTATAGCATGTTTGGTGTTCATTTTTGTGCTACTTTGTATGAGATGTCTACTTGACCTAAGTGCATTGTTTGATATCATTTTGCCTTGGTTCCTTGCATGCTACTTTGATATGTGATTCATCTCTGATTAGTGAACTTAAATACCATGTTTTCATAATTTTCATGAGGCCATTTAATTTGTGTTTAATGCATTTCATTTGAAGCATTACAACATGTCACATCATTGTAATCTTTGTGCATGTTTACATGATTTCTTTTGGACATACTTGCATGATCATTTGCCTATTTTGTGAACTACACTCTTGACATTATAGGTCATTGATACATATCATATGTCATCTTTGCATGTTGGTTATCATTTGAACCTTGTGCACCTTTAACATGTTGTGTTTGCACTTTCCTTTGTTTGGAACTTCCATTTCAATTCTACTTCTTCTATCACTTCTTAAATGTTTTGATGTGTCATGCATGAATACTTGTGAGATGTTTGTGAAATAATTTTTCATTTCATTTCAATTCTGATCCATGGATTACATGTTCCATTTATGCACATTTCTTCTTTTTCCTTTCATCTTTCATTCTCCCTTTTCTTATGGTGGCATGTTCTAATGCCATGGATGATGTTTGTTGCCTATCCACTTGGACTTGCATGATAATGATCATTTGTTTACCATGTGATGTACATTCTGGTTGTGACCTTAGAATTTGATTTCTCATCTAATTCTTTTGAGCTTTATGGTGCATAAATGTTCTTTTACTCCCTATATTTCTTACACATGTTTACTAACCATGTAGGGGCTTTGGTAAGTTTCAATTGAGTGTGGATAAGGAATCCACATTCAAACTTCTATCCCTTCATCTTTTACAATTTCATTTTGTGTTTTGTTAAGCACTTATGTGCTTTCTTTTAATAACTCATCACTTTCCCTTTGTGAATTACAATTCATCTTCTTCTTTAGAAGTGAATTGTTTAATTCCTTCTTTCTTTAGACTTTAGGTTGAAACCTCACAAACCATTAGAATCACTCCCTTAACTAATCAATTAGGATTGAGTCTTAGTCCACATAGATTTTACCTTTCTTCTCTCTTGAGTCTCTCTTCTCATCTCTTAAAGGAAACTCAAAACATCTAATAAAGGTAGGCATTTATTGCATTTAGGCCTCTCACATAAAGAAAAGATTATAAGGGGTCTTCTCTTATAATCTTAAAATGTATAGCATATAACCCATCTTGGGTCAATGTATTAAACATTTGATCTTGTGTGAGGGACTTAAATGCAATACTTGTTGGAAGATACAAATAAAAAACACTTCTTCATTTCTTAATCAACAAAAACACTTAATAAACACAAATACGCTAGTGTGTTTGAACCTTGACAATTGGAACTAAGTGTGGGGGTCTTCTTCACTCTTAGTGTGCTTTCTTACCCATTCCATCTTGGAATGTGAGAATGCACACATTCCAATGACTAAGATTCAGATACACTATCATATGCAAACAAATAAAAAACTCTTAAAAGACAAAAAACAAACAATAACGTCTTTTCCTTCGGGAATTCTTTTCTCATCTCATTCATTCTCAACGCACGAACGCGCTTTTACTCGTTCTCTTGCAAGATGGTAACACACTCGGACCAGCGAGCCTGCAACACCTGAGCTAGAACGTAAGCCGTTCTCTAAAAAAACACAAACAACTTTCCCTAGTGAGGGGAACTACGTCGCTCTGATTCTCATGCTCCCGATGAGATACGTAGGCAGTGGGGTAGGGCCCATTCGAGCACTTCTTTTATTTTCCCTACATTTGTTTCTCTTTCTCTTTCAATTCCTTTTCCAGATCCTTTTCCAGTATTCTTTTCTACACCCTTTGATCGAGACAAGCAAGCGTGGATCCCATCGGGTACGATGGACGCGTGGGGGTGCTAATACCTTCCTCTCGCGTAACCGACTCCCGAACCCAGTTCTCTTGGTCGCGAGACCATGTTTTTCCTTCTCTTCAGGTTTATGCGGTGTTTCCTTTCCCTCTCTTGGGATAAATACACATTGCTGGCGACTCTGTTCGGTGCCACTTTCGCGTTTGTACTAGGATGAAAATCCCGGAAGCGACAGCTGGCGACTCTGCTGGGGAACGAACCCAGAATCTCTGGTTTCCTTAGCGAGTCAATCCTAGCGCTTGTTTGCTTTTCTTTCATTGGGTGTATTTTGTTTGCGGTATTTACTGTTGTATGGTATTATTATTTACCGTATTGCTGCTTTACTGTACTTTACTGTATTTATCACATTTACTGCATTTCATATCATTATTGTGCTGGATCGTGCTGTTATTTTCTGTTTGGCGGGCAGGGTGTTCTGAGATATGAGCCCACTACCAAGGCTTGAGTACACCCATAGGTATTAGAGTGGATAGTCGTGACGCTTGCGTGGTGGTGACCACGTATTGTTGTTCATGAGACCCACAACCAGACGAGGTTCTATCAGGAGCTTTCTGCTACTGCATGTTATGCAGGCCAGTGGTTATTCTCTTGAGGAACTGTCGACTCTGGTGACCATTCCCGAGGACTCAGTTGCGGCACTCCTCCCGAGTTGTGACAGTGGCAGACCACATTCCGTGGCAAACCCATTGCACATTCTCGATCCGAGGACCCAATGCTGGGAACTTGCTATAGGACATCCCTTTTTGAAAGAGAATCAGTGGAGGCACTCCTCGATTGGCGATAGTACTGTACCCTGAGGGATGAATGTACTATTGCTTCTCGACCTCAGTGCCAGAAGCTGAGGACCTTTTTGTTTTGGAGAATCAGTTGAGGCCTCCTCGATTGATGATGATGCCAAACCAGAAATGGTGAACGTATCATCATTTCTCGACCTGAGAGCCCAGGATACTGAACATCCTAGTACCCACATGTGAGAGGGGCGGGTTGTTTACAGGTTTGCAGGTAACCATGACCTCCTACATACCCGATTTTCTATCATCATCGTACAAAAGGAAGTTTCATCCTATTGTATTCAGATGGTTCTTATCTATGGTTCTACATTAGTCTCAGAGCTACACTGACACCGTTCACAGTTCAGCACAGACACCTGATTACCTGATCACATTGCCCTTTGCATTGCATTATCATATCCTAACATACATGTTTATTCATTTCCAGGTGCATATATTACCCTTGATTCCAGTCATCAGGTCCCTGCAAAGATGAACACTAAAGAGAGGAAGAATATCATCAGCTATAAGTTCCTTACGCCTACTTTAGGCCCTATTGTTATGCTGAAGGGAATGGCGAGCCCTGCAGTACGAGAAGCTTTTGAAGAGAAATATGGGTGGATTTTATCTATGGTCCGTAATGTCAGTGATTATGAAGCCAGAGGCCTCCATACGTTGATGCAGTTCTATGATCCGCCTCTGAGGTGTTTTGTATTTCCAGACTATGTGTTGGTTCCTACATTGGAGGAGTATTCCAACATGTTGGGGATTGCTATCAAGGAGGAGCCCCCTTTCTTTGGATCGGTGGGGGATCTTGACTTTGGGAAGGTGGCTGGTGCTCTTTATTTGAGCAAATCAGAGTTAGACGCCAATGTCTCCAACAAAGGAAAGATTCGTGGTTACAAGCTGGAATATCTGATTAAGAAGGCCTAGGAAGCAGCTAAAGGCGAGAATTGGCTTGTTTTTAATGCTTTGCTAGCCCTTTGTATATACGGCATAGTGTTGTTTCCCAACGAGCCGGATTTCATTGATACGGACGCCATACGAATATTCATGATGAAGAACCCGGTGCCAACGCTACTGGGAGATCTTCACTACTCGTTGTACAACCGAAACGAAAAGAAAAGAGGAGGGATAATTCGTTGTTGTGCACCCTTGTTCTATAAGTGGTTTGCAGGTCGTTTACCACAATCAGGGGCTTTTGTGGATTCCAAAGATTCTCTAGAGTGGAAGCAGCGTTTAATGGGATTGGTGGCCAAGGACATCGTATGGGTAGATCATGGGCTGATTGGCAAGAATATTATCCACAGCTGTGGTAAGTTCCCTAACGCTCCACTGATAGGAAGAATGGGTGGGATTAACTACAATCCTTCTTTGGCCATTCGACAATTTGGGTATGCCCTGACAGGTCCGCCTATTAAGAGAGATGTGGAGGAGTCCCTCTATTTTCATACATCAGATGGTTGGGAAGCAGCACAGAAAGCTTCTGAAAGTTGGGGTAGCGTACTGAAAAAGGGGAAAGTTACTCTAGGCAAGCCTAACAACCGGGTTTATCCAGCATATGAAGAGTGGGTGAAGAAAAGAGTTGAAGATTTTCTCTTGCCTTTTGGTAAGGCACCCCTTTTGTATCCGGAGAATGAGAAAGCAAGAAGCACTGCTACTGTGGAAGAAGTTGACAAGTTGCAAGCCTTGGTGAAAAAGCTTCAAGGAGAGAATTCTGAGTTGAGTAGCTGTCTTCAGAATGCTCTACATGCCAACAAAGAGCTGGAGCGGAAAGCCCAAGATGCTGAACAAATCCTAACTGCAAAAGAGAAAGACTTTGCTGGAAGAGCCCAACATTTCCGGAAGATTAGTAAAGGCGCTGATGATGCTACTCAAGCCCACAAGCAAACCAAACAGGCGTTAGCACAGACCAAAGAAAAGTTAACAAAGTTTCAGCACGCTTGCGATGAAGTCAGGATAGAGAATGCTGAATTACAGGAACAGTTGAAGATTAAGGACGAAGAGCTAGAAAAGGCGCATGAGCAGAGGAGAAAGTATCGGGAAAGCCTCGGTAAGAGTCAAGAACAGCTAGAAGAAGCTAGAGGTGAGCTGAGGAATACCAAGAAAGAGCTTGAAGAAGTCATGATAGAAAGGGAGATACTCAAGACGCAAGCTGGCATAAAGAGACACAAAGGAGTGTGTGATGACGAGGCTCTGATGCTGCATATGGGTTCTTTAAATGAAGCTCTTGAGAAAAGGGATGTCTTGATCAAAGAAATGATTGAAAATCCGAATCACCAGCGTACCCGTATACTTTTTGAGGAGATCAAATACTCAAGTGATAAGCTGAAGGATGTGGAATTGTCAGACTGATGTTCTTTTCCTTATATTTTGTTGTTAATGGTTACCATCAGGCTTGTTGATGGATCCATTTTTCCTTGTATTGCATTTGCGGTTGAACCTTTCTTAAATGTACTTGAATACTTCGTTGAATGAGTATGAGCAGTTTATTCAGAATTACTCTTTATCAGATATCTGTACACGAGCACATGACCACGACACGTCTCTTTATATCACGATTTCTGGTCTTCAGATTTCGGTGGTTGGATTGGGATCAGGGTATAAAGCACCTCGGAAATGACAAACATGGCATTGCATATCATTTTGCATTTTTTGTTACTTGATTTTCAGGTACTCGTTGCAGGGTCTCTAACCTATATTTGGTTTCAGGCAGTATAGCTGAGAATCATATTCACCGATATTCGACGCGAAGAAATCAAGTAAGAATCATGGATCAAGTGCAAAGTGATTTGGCTGAAATGAGGGCGCGTATGGACCAGTTCATGACCCTCATGACTGGCATGGCGCAAAATCAGGAGAGATTGAGGCTTCTGGTCGAGCGTCCAGACAATGGGCCCGAAGGTGATCAGCATGACAATTCACAGGGACATGGCATTCCTCCTCCCGGTGGCAACCCTCCTCCTGGTGGTAACAATCGGGGTAATGGAAATGGTAGGCATGCTGGTGTTACTCTTGAAGATCCTTTGGAAGACCAATTTACTCTGCTGGATGCTGATGTGGGTAGTCAAGGTGATCGAAGGTATGATGAGTTAGCAGAAAAGATCAGGGCCATAGAATGCAAGAACTCTATGGGCATTGATGTTACTAGCTTGGGGCTGGTCCCAGGAGTCAGAATTCCCCCTAAATTCAAACCTCCTACTTTTGATAAGTATCACAGAAATGCGTGTCCCCAAACGCATCTTCAAGCTTACTTTGGGAAGATTTCAGCCCATACGGATGACGAGAAGCTATGGATGCATTATTTTCAGGACAGTTTGGCTGGAGCGTCCTTGACCTGGTATATGAAGTTGAATAGAGCTGCTGTGAAGAGTTGGAAAGATCTGGCAGAAGCGTTCCTGAAGCAATACCAGTACAATATTGACATGGCGCCCAACCGCACCCAATTGCAGGGATTGTCCCAGAATGCCAAGGAGAGTTTCAAAGAATATGCACAGAGGTGGAGGGAAATGGCTGCCCAGGTTCAACCTCCCTTGTCAGACAGAGATGGCGGATATGTTCATGGGCACCTTGCAAGGGGCCTATCTTGATAGATTAGCTGCTTGTCCGTCAACTGGATTTGCTGATATCGTGATTGCGGGAGAAAGAATAGAAAGTCTGTTAAAGCTTGGAAAGATCCAAGATGTGAGTGGGGCTGGCTCTTCGGGGATGAAGAAACCGTTTGCTAGTAGCCAGAAAAGAAGAGAAGGTGATACGAATGCTGTGTTTAGAGGACGAGGCAGAGGGTGTTCTCAAGCTTATTATCAGGTAGATGCTGTAACAATCCCCACACCGTCTGTTCAGAAACAACAACCCCAACAACAAGTTCAACAGCAACAACCTTTTTTCCAGGAAAGGTCTAGGCAGAGGGATCGTAAGATGGATCCTCTCCCTATGACTTATGCCGCGCTGTTGCCCCGGCTACTCGAGTTAAAGTTGGTAGAACTCCGTACTATGAAAGCTCCAGTTGCTGGAAACCTGCCACCTAACTTCGATGCTAATGCTCGTTGTGAGTTCCACTCAGGTGCTCAGGGGCACTCCATTGAAAAATGCTGGGCTTTCCATCATAAAGTACAAGATTTGATTGATGCTAAAGCCATCAATTTCTCTCCCGCTCCTAATATTACTCAGCATCCCATGCCTGATCATAGTGCAGCAAATGTGTACGCTATTGAAGATGGGAGGAGATTGAAGTTGGTGTTAGACGTTCATCAAGTGAAAACTTCTTTGTTGGTTGTAAAAGATCGTTTATTGAAGGGACATGTGTTCCCGGGTTGTAATCAAGATTGTTCCGAGTGTATGAATCAGGAGAATGGCTGTAATAAGTTGAAGGTGGGTTTACAGAATCTGATCGATGAAGGATGTCTACAGTTCGACAGAGTCGTGAAAGACACTGATGAGATATCAACCGTGACCATCTATTACACTCCCGCTGAGATTCAAATGCCGTTCAATGCAGTTCCCGTGGTGAATGTTGCGCAAGAAAGGCCCAGTCCTGTCACTATCACGGTGCCAGGACCAATTCCATTCACATCTACGAAGGCTATCCCATGGCACTATGGGGCAGATGTGTATTACGAAGGTAAAAAGCAGGAGGTTGAGTCGTCAGTTAGCCCAAATATTGATAATGTAGGGGGTGTAGGGGGCTTTACAAGGAGTGGAAGGTTGTTCGCTCCCCAAACCTTGAGAAGTGATAAAGAGGCAGAAGCTGCAGCAAAGGCTAAAGGTAAACAGGTGGTTGAAAATGCGCCTACACCTGAAGCAGAGACAAAGATTACTTTTGATAAGGAAATGGAAGAATTTATGAAGATAATCAAGAAAAGCGATTATAAGATTGTGGACCAACTGAATCAGACCCCTTCAAAGATTTCAATCTTGTCACTATTAATGTGCTCTGATGCGCATCGGCAGGCGTTGTTGAAAGTATTGAAGAGTGCATACGTGCCACAAGAAATTACTGTTAATCAGCTCGAGGGCGTAATCTCCAATGTTAATGTTAGCCATGGCTTGGGCTTTACAAGTAGAGATTTGACTGTTGAAGGAAGAAACCACAATAAGGCTTTGCATATCACGATGGAGTGTAAGGGCGCAGTGTTATCTCATGTACTGGTAGACACTGGTACATCACTTAATGTCTTGCCCAAGAAGGCGTTAATGAAACTGGAAGTTGATGGTTTGATCTTAAGGCCTAGTGAATTGGTGGTCAGAGCATTCGATGGGACCAGACGATCTGTGTTTGGTGAGGTGGAATTGCCCGTACAAATTGGACCACAGGTATTCAAATCCACGTTCCATGTAATGGACATACAACCTGCATATAGCTGCCTATTGGGACGCCCTTGGATTCACGGAGCCGGGGCTGTTACTTCCACTTTGCACCAAAAGTTGAAGTATGAGTTTGAAGGGCAGGTTGTGACGGTTTGCGGTGAAGAAGACATCTTTGTGAGTCACTTGTCCACATTCAAGTACATTGAAATGGATGGGGAAATTCATGAGATGCTGTGCCAATCATTTGAAGCGGTCAGTATCGACGATGCACCTGAGTCTTCTTCTGTACCAGTTAGGGCCGGTACCTCCATTTCATCTTACAAACAAGCTGTCGAAGTCGTCAGGGCAGGCAACGCCCAAGGTTGGGGCAGGTTGATAGAGACCCCAATGAAGGAAGACAAATTTGGTATTGGTTATCATCCCTCTACAACTTCAGATGCGGGGAACAGTGGACCCATTACTTTCAATAGTGGGGGAATTATCTACACGGACCAGTCTTGTGCAGCTACAGAGGATAATGTTGACAATGATGGTGACCTGGACAACTGGGTACGCCCTCATGCTCCGGGACAACAAGTGCAAAACTGGTTCGTTGAAGAAGTCATCCGGGTTACTCTTCAGACAGAGTAATTTTTCTTTGTTTTTTTTCTAACCATAATGCATGTCAAAATCTTACGCTCTGCCCAAGGTGTATAGATTCATTTGTAGGGCCACCCTGGTTGCATTTGCAATTTTTTAATCATTAATAAAGGACGTTTTGCAATCAAATTTTGTTCTCTGTCTTTCAGTTTTTATTTTTGCACAAAAATAATAAAATGGCAATGTTTCATTTTCTTTTGTTTTCGCTTAAAAGTAAATTCTAAAATATGGCATGAACCCGTTCATGCAGACTTGATCCTCCGGATACCACTGATAACGATTTTGATATGGCTATGTATGACTTTGACAATCCGATTTATCAAGCCGAAGAAGGGGATGAGAAAGATTGTGAACTCCCTGAAGAACTGGCCAGATTGTTGAAACAAGAGGAAAGGGTCATCCAGCCTCACCAGGAGACTGTAGAAATCATCAATATTGGTACCAAGGACGCCAAGAAAGAGATCAGGATTGGTGCCAGCTTGCAAGCAGATGTGAAGAAAACTTTGACTGAAATGTTGCGCGAGTATGTTGACATCTTCGCCTGGTCGTATCAAGACATGCCGGGGTTGGATACGGATATTGTCGTGCACAGGCTGCCATTAAGAGAAGAATGCCCGCCAGTCAAGCAGAAACTTCGTCGGACTCACCCCGACATGGCTTTAAAGATTAAGGAGGAAGTCCAGAAGCAGTGGGATGCTAGTTTTCTTGCTGTGACAAAATGTCCTCCGTGGGTAGCCAACATCGTGCCAGTACTGAAGAAAGATGGAAAAGTGAGAATGTGTGTGGATTATCGAGATCTTAATAAAGCTAGCCCGAAAGATGATTTTCCACTACCTCATATTGATGTGCTGGTCGATAATACAGCTCAGTTTTCAGTGTTCTCATTTATGGACGGTTTCTCCGGGTACAACCAGATCAAGATGGCACCTGAAGATATGGAGAAGACCACGTTCATTACTCCGTGGGGTACATATTGCTATAAAGTAATGCCTTTTGGGTTGAAAAACGCAGGGGCAACGTACCAACGGGCGATGGTAACATTGTTTCATGACTTGATTCATAAGGAGATCGAATGTTATGTAGATGATATGATTGCCAAGTCGAGAACAGAAGAGGAACATCTGATTAACCTGAAAAAGCTGTTTGAAAGGTTGAGAAAGTTCCGTCTGAGATTAAATCCAAACAAGTGCACGTTTGGGGTGCGTTCTGGAAAGTTGTTGGGTTTCATCGTGAGCGAAAGAGGAATTGAGGTTGATCCTGCCAAGGTGAAAGCAATACAAGGAATGCCTGAACCGAGAACAGAAAAAGATGTTCGTGGTTTCTTGGGTAGATTGAACTACATTGCAAGGTTCATATCTCACCTAACAGCCACGTGTGAACCAATATTTAAACTGCTAAGAAAAGATCAAACGGTCAGGTGGAATGACGATTGCCAATTGGCATTCGATAAGATAAAAGAATACTTGCAGGAACCTCCGATTCTAATGCCTCCAGTTGAAGGGAGACCGCTGATAATGTATCTGACAGTACTTGAAGGTTCCATGGGTTGTGTTCTCGGTCAACATGACGAGACAGGTAGGAAGGAGCATGCTATCTACTACCTGAGCAAAAAGTTCAATGATTGTGAGTCCCGGTACTCAATGCTTGAAAAGACATGTTGTGCGCTTGCATGGGCCGCTAAGCGATTGAGGCAATATATGGTCAGGCACACAACCTTGTTGATTTCAAAAATGGATCCTATCAAGTACATTTTCGAGAAACCAGCACTGACAGGCAGAGTTGCACGGTGGTAAATGGTCTTGACAGAGTATGACATTCAGTACACTTCCCAAAAGGCCATCAAAGGAAGTATCTTGTCCGACTATCTTGCGCAACAGCCGATTGATGATTACCAACCCATGAAATTTGACTTCCCTGATGAGGACATCATGTTTCTCAAAGCTAAAGACTGCGAGGAACCACTTCCGGAGGAGGGGCCAGACCCTGAATCCAAATGGAGTCTGATGTTTGATGGGGCTGTCAATATGAATGGGTGCGGAGTTGGAGCAGTTCTTATCACGCCGGATGGTATTCATATGCCTTTCACTGCCCGAATAACTTTCGGATGCACCAACAATGAAGCAGAGTACGAAGCTTGTATAATGGGGATCGAGGAGGCGATTAATCTACGGATTAAGACCCTTGATATATTTGGTGATTCAGCTTTGGTAATCAATCAAGTGAAAGGGAGTTGGTACACGCACCAAGCAAATCTAGTGCCGTATAGAGATTATACAAGGAGATTGCTGACATTTTTCACAACAGTGAAACTGTACCATATTCCTCGAGATGAGAATAGGTTCGCTGATGCCTTGGCCACTTTGTCTTCCATGATCAAAGTGCAAGGATGGAACCATGTACCTAAGATTGAAGTATCCCGCCTTGACAGACCTGCATTTGTGTTTGCGGTCGACGCATCGTCTGATGACAAGCCATGGTTTCATGACATTAAGTGTTTCTTAAAAAGTCAAGAGTACCCGCCAGGGGCATCCGCTAAAGACAAGAAGACGTTGAGAAGGTTGTCGGGTGGTTTCTTCCTGAATCAGGATGATGTGTTGTACAAGCGGAATTTTGACACGGTCCTGCTTAGATGTGTGGATAGACACGAAGCAGACCTATTGATGATTGAAGTGCACGAAGGCTCTTTCGGTACCCATGCCGGAGGACATGCAATGGCTAAAAAGTTGTTAAGATCGGGATATTATTGGTTGACTATGGAGTCAGATTGTTGCAAATATGCCCGCAAATGCCATAAATGCCAGATTTATGCAGATAAAGTGCATGTGCCTCCAAATCCGTTGAGTATCATGTCGTCGCCTTGGCCGTTTGCCATGTGGGGCATCGATATGATCGGGAAGATTGAGCCTACAGCTTCTAATGGTCATCGTTTCATCTTGGTGGCGATTAATTACTTCACCAAATGGGTTGAAGCTGCATCCTATGCCAATGTTACAAAACAAGTGGTAGCTCGTTTCTTAAAACGGGATATCATTTGCCGATATGGAGTTCCCGAAAGAATCATTACTGATAATGGTTCTAATTTGAATAATAAGATGATGGCTGAGTTATGCCGGGACTTCAAAATCGAACATCACAATTCTTCTCCGTACCGCCCAAAGATGAATGGCGCGGTCGAAGCGGCCAACAAAAATATCAAGAAGATTGTGCAGAAGATGGTTGTCACGTACAAAGATTGGCATGAGATGTTACCATTTGCTTTGCATGGGTATCGAACGTCGGTACGCACGTCCACTGGGGCAACCGCATTCTCACTTGTATATGGTATGGAGGCAGTGCTACCGGTTGAAGTAGAGATTCCGTCCCTCAGAGTCATGATTGATGTTAAGCTAGATGAGGCTGAGTGGGTACGAGCCAGATTTGATCAGCTGAGCCTTATTGAGGAAAAGCGATTGGCGGCTGTATGTCATGGGCAATTATACCAGCGCAGAATGAAGCAGGCATTTGACCAAAAGGTGCGTCCCCGGGTTTACAAAGTCGGAGATGTAGTGCTCAAAAGGATCCTTCCTCCCAATACAGATCACAGGGGCAAATGGACTCCTAACTATGAAGGTCCATTCGTGGTTAAAAAGGTCTTTTCAGGCGGAGCCTTATTGCTTACAACCATGGATGGCGAAGACTTTTCATCCCCTGTCAACTCGGACGTAGTCAAAAAATACTTCGCATGAATAGACCCGCTGGATAATAAAATAAAAAAAATCCAGGCAAAAAAGGGCATCCCGGCGAACCAAAAACAGAATAAGGTTCGGGCAAAAATTAGGGATATAATTGAAAAAGTTGTACACCCGGTAAGTTGAAAACTCGAAAGGGCAACTTAGGCAAAAAAGGGTATCCTGGTGGATCGAAAACCTGAAAGGGCGGTCCACGCAAAAGAGGGATTTAAGCGAATGACTACGGTCTGAGTTATCTGTACCCCATTATCGTTTGAACAACTGACATTCTGAAAGATAGGAATCGGTCTGATCATTCCTCAGAAGGCAAGGTCGGGGAGTTTTGAAGACATACTGGTCATAACAGAATGGAAACTCAGTGGAATTCCGTTTTCACATTGCCATTAGGATAGTTTCTTTTCTCAATTTTTAGCGATCACCTCTTTCCAGGGATTGCTTCCTAATGTAATTGCCTATTCTGGGCTCTCAGTCAATAAATTGAATTTCAATAAAAAGCTTTCTATTTTTGTTTTATTGCTTTATTGGCAAAAACGTCCTAATTTTTGATAAAACATTGCATTTGAAAACATGGCGGCCTTGCAATAACATGCGCAGAAAAAACATTTGAAATTACTTTGAATGTTGAATACTCCTGGATGATGGATTCTAGCCACGCAATATTCGGGGCATGTGTGCATACTCTTTTATTGCAGGTAGCAGGTGCAGATGATTTTAAGCACAAGACCAGTAATCAACTACCCCACGCAAAAGACTGGGGCAACTACGGGTAAGGAGGTCGACATTCATCGCTCGGTCGACGGTCGTTCATAACGGTTCGATATCATTAAATTAAGTTCAACTGGGTACCGTTGTATCTTATTAAGTCGATTCTCTCATATAGTACTTCCAACAGCTACAAGCTTTTCTGTGTCGATAACGGTCACAAGTTCCCCAAAAGAGTGGTCTCGCCGATACTGAAACTGATGGTCATTATCCCCAGCGAAGTCGCAGGAGTTTTAAGAGGCTAAATCTTCTGTAAAATCCTCTTATGACATCCTCTTCGGGGACAAATTGTTGGTTTGTCCAAGCATGGGGCATGTTTGTTTCCCCAGCATGAAGTGTTGATCATCCCCAGTAGAGTTTGAGGACAGTTGGTCTTCTGTAAAATCCTCTCAAAAGGCATTCCCCAGCACGAGATGTTTTAAAGCAGTTTCCTCCAGCATAGTTTGTTATAAACTCGTCATCCCTAACGGAATTGTCTAAAGGGAAGCTCGCCTAGCGTGGTGCATTGTGGTACTTATCCTAAGCTCGACAGTCATAGTCTTCAGCAGACTACTGTGGATTGGCTTTGGGTTTCCCCAACAGATCTCTAAGGACTCTTTCCTAGCAAGTTGCAGTGGAATGTTCTAACCAGGATTTGCATATCCCTGGCAGAGTAGCTCTGATCCCCAGCAAGATTGTGTCTCTGGTAATGATCCCCCACAGAGGTCAGCATCGAATCTTGTCAGCAATACTCCCCAGCTGAGTTGTTGTTCTCCCCGCAGAGGTTTATAAGATCGGCAGAATCTATTCCTCAACAAGGATGGTACAGTCTTTCCCCAGCCGGGTCAGAAGGTGGATAACCCCTACAAAGGGTCTTGGATTGGATAGATCCCTAAGCAGAGTTTTTATGACTTTTCTTCCCTAGCAAGACGCCATGCAAAGAAATTCTCATCCCCAGCGGAATCGCTGTGACCAGAATTCATTCCCCCAGCAGATGAAGTGATTATTGGCAGATTTATTATTCTTCAAGTCCAATTTATTTTTGGAAAACTTGACAATTCGAAGCAGACGGATTGTTCATTTATTCTCCAGCAGAGATACTATCCTCTCAGGAACCTCTAAAGTCAAGTCATTGATCATTGTTCCTCAGCAAAGTCAGCAGAGATGTCTGACACGGATGCAGAGTGTAATCCAGTATTGGAATTTTGCAAAAGTCCACCCGTAGTGTGGCAAGCCAGTAGTCGTCTGGCATTGTTAAAAGACGTTAGCAAAGTCCAACAGTGGATTGGCAAAAGTCCATCTAAGGGTGGCAAATTCTAAAAGTCCAACAGTGGATTGGCAAAAGTCCGTCTTCGGGTGGCAAAAGTCCAACAGTGGATTGGCGAAAGGTCCATCTAAGGGTGGCCAATTCTTAAAGTCCAACAGTGGATTGGCAAAAGTCCATCTTCGGGTGGCAGAGCAGCTAAAAGTCCAACAGTGGATTGGCGAAAGGTCCATCTAAGGGTGGCGAATTCTTAAAGTCCAACAGTGGATTGGCAAAAGTCCGTCTTCGGGTGGCAAAAGTCCAACAGTGGATTGGCGAAAGGTCCATCTAAGGGTGGCGAATTCTTAAAGTCCAACAGTGGATTGGCAAAAGTCCATCTTCGGGTGGCAGAGCAGCTAAAAGTCCAACAGTGGATTGGCAAAAGTCCATCTTCGGGTGGCAAAAGTCCAACAGTGGATTGGCAAAAGTCTGTCTTCGGGTGGCAAAAGTCCAACAGTGGATTGGCGAAAGGTCCATCTAAGGGTGGCGAATTCTAAAAGTCCAACAGTGGATTGGCAAAAGTCCGTCTTTGGGTGGCACGAAGCTGCAAAGTCCACCAGTAGTGTGGCAAGCCAGTAGTCGTCTGGCGTCGTTCAAAAGACGTTATCAAAGTCCACCAGTAGCGTGGCAGGCCAGTAGTCGTCTGGAATTGCATAAAAGACATTGTTAAAGTTTACCAGTAATGCGGCAGGCCAGTAGGCGTCTGGTGTCGTTCAAAAGACAGATTTCTCTGACAATGTTTCATTGAAGATTCAATCCAGCAATGTCGGGGGAGTTTCCTCCTCATCATCCAGAGCAAATTTTTGGTTATATTTGGTATTCAATCACTATATACCTTGAAAGTCCGAAAGCAATTGCTTTCAGGCATTCAAGTCTACAGCGCTTGAATAGGGGCAGCTGTAATACCCCAAAATTTGCTCTCCCTCTTTGTCATCATAGCATGGCATTATCATTTATCATATCATATCCACCTCATTAACATTACATTGCATTTAACATAGAAAAATGAAGCATATCATCCTTCTTACCATCAGGGCATGGATCAGGTGGAAGGTGGTCAATCAAGGGGGATCATTCAAAGCACAAAAAGGTCAATCAAGTTTCCTCAAGGCAAGCCAAGAGGCCTTTCATGTCTCATACTATCTCAATGGAACATCCACAACCTCAAGAATGAGAGATTCAATGGGAGATTGAAGCACTACATCTTTCACTATCCAAGAGGTTCAAAAACTGAAGGAAAACCCTCAAAAGAGATAGCTCATTGATCCAAAATCATCCTCAAATGGTATATCTCATCATCCTTTAAGAGGACACACAACATACTCTGAGGAATTTGAAATTGAAGACTGCACATTTTTCTCCTAGGAGGTGGGCACCTAAACTAGGGTTTCCAATTAAATCAGGATATCTTTGATTTTTTGGACAAAACTTGATGTCATGGTGTCCTACATGTTCTTAAGTGTATGTGTATGGAAAATTACCTCTCAATTGGTTTTAGAAGTGGTTCAATTGGAAGAAATATCAAAAATCAGGAAATTTGGGGGCATGTCAAATAATCAGAGGAAAAAGTCAACTCTTGACTTTTTGAGGCCAAATTCATAAAATTCATGCTATATGTGTCCAATGTACAAAATTTGATCAAGAAACTCCAAAGGAATCATGAAAAAATCAAGAGGTGGAAAGTTGCCATTTTTGGAAGAAGAAGGGTTACTAAAAATAGCAAGTTTTGGCCATTTTGCATCAGAGTTTGAACCAAGGCCATTTAAAATTGAAGCACCAAATGAAAATTCCACTCAGCCACAACAAAAGATCTTGTTTTAAGCTTCACATCCATATGTGGAACATCTCTATTGGATAAAAATTGAGTGAGATATGATTGATCAAAGTTTGAGCAAAGTAAGTTCAAAACTAGGTCACGACCAAGATTTTCAGGGCACGCGTGCAGTCATTTTAACAAACATGTGGTGGGCCAAATGTCCACTCATTTTTCTCATGGTTAAAGGCCTCAAATGAAAAATCTTTCAACATGAAAGTTGTTCCTCTATGTGAGATCTTTAAGATTGGTGTTCATGTTTTTTTTCATTTGATCAAAGGTCAAGAAGTTATGTTGAGTCCAAGTTGTGATGATCTTGCTGAAAATCCATGCCAGGTACACCTTGCCAACCAACCTCATTTCCTCGTCCATAACTAGCTTCCAAACCTTTGTGTTTCAGGTCATGTTTCAACCTTTCCCAAGCATTATGTCAACTCATTTTTCATACCAAAGTTGTTCTATTATGTTCCCTCTTTTCATTGATTCCAAGACCATACAGTTTCATGCCATGAACATAAAGAATTCCATTCTTAAACACCCACTGTTACAATGATGACTTGCTGCATAATTTTGGTTCAAGCACACATCAAATACATGACAGAAGTTGTATGTTTGCTTCCTTATTGAGACCAACACATGTCTGCACTCTTTACACACTTGCTCGAGTCATACATGAAAAGGGAAAGGTTGGAAGCTTGCTATAGAAGTTTAGCAGCAAGAACATGGTAACACATTATGAACCAGCCACACCATATCATGGCTCTCCCTAACTAACTTGACTCAGTTAGTTAGGGATGACTCACTTAACTCCACATAACTCAGTTAACTCACTCATTAAACCATGGTTAGAGTTTACTATAAAACCAAGCCTCACTCTCTAATTTCATTTTCAGCTTCATTCTTCCACATTCTCTCCAAAAACTCTCTCTGCTCTAATCTCAACATCACCATTGCAAGGAATCTTCGAGTCCACATTGTTCATCCTCCTCCTAAATCTTCTATGATTCTCTCTCAACTTCACCAAAGAGCAACTGATTTTTGAGTTTGGATCTCATTTCTTCTCCACTGAATCATCATCTTCATCAAAGCCTTTATTTGGCCAAGTGAAGCTTAAGGAAGAAGCAAGCATTTCCTCTGGTTTTCTCAGACTCTACAAGAACTGCAAGATCAGGTTCCGAATCTTACAAACTCTTCTCTCACGTTTACTTGTTTATTTTGTTGTTTTCATGATGATATGAGCTCACTAGGAGCATTTGAACTCTGGCTAGTTGATAGAGCTTCTTAGAAGCTTAGATCCAAAAACTTAGGGCAATATGTTCGTGCTTGTTTCTTGCTATATGTGAATGGTTTGATGATTTCATTGATGGATTTGGAATGTACGTGATTTCCTCTTTATTTTGATGTATGCTACGTGATTTTTTGGATGGTTTGGAAGTTGCAGTCGCCGGAGAGTGGCCGGAGAAGGTGACCGGAGGTCCCTCTCCGGCCGGTGAGTTGATGTTAGGGTTTAGCATGTTCTAATCTTGTGCGTCCATTTTGGCATGATCGTGTGGTGATAATGGTGACAGCGCATTAAAAAACTCGTGCAAGTCATGTGCACATTTCTGATGGACTGAGCTAGATTGCTATTCACACCTCCTCTTTTTTAAAGCCCAAATGAATTGAACTGAGTAATTACTAGTCATGCACCCCCATTCCTTTTTGCATTGCATTTTATTTTTCCATTTTTCTACACGTTTGCTTTTTTAATTTTTAAAAATACTAAATAGCATCATAAAATTCCACAAAAATTCATGAGTATAATTAAAACATTTAGAAAATTTTTGGTGATTTTATTTTCTGATTTTATGACCTTTTTACCCCTGCTCCATAATTTTCTTTGAATTTCTTTGGTGTGCATTCTTAATGTGGTATATGATCTTGTTTAATTTTGTTCCTGATCATTAAAAATTGTTTTGATGCTCTTATTTTTGCATTGAGTCATTATCATTTTGAGATATGTTAAGTGTTTTTTATTTGATTTTTCTAGGTTAGTTTATAGCATGTTTGGTGTTCATTTTTGTGCTACTTTGTATGAGATGTCTACTTGACCTAAGTGCATTGTTTGATATCATTTTGCCTTGGTTCCTTGCATGCTACTTTGATATGTGATTCATCTCTGATTAGTGAACTTAAATACCATGTTTTCATAATTTTCATGAGGCCATTTAATTTGTGTTTAATGCATTTCATTTGAAGCATTACAACATGTCACATCATTGTAATCTTTGTGCATGTTTACATGATTTCTTTTGGACATACTTGCATGATCATTTGCCTATTTTGTGAACTACACTCTTGACATTATAGGTCATTGATACATATCATATGTCATCTTTGCATGTTGGTTATCATTTGAACCTTGTGCACCTTTAACATGTTGTGTTTGCACTTTCCTTTGTTTGGAACTTCCATTTCAATTCTACTTCTTCTATCACTTCTTAAATGTTTTGATGTGTCATGCATGAATACTTGTGAGATGTTTGTGAAATCATTTTTCATTTCATTTCAATTCTGATCCATGGATTACATGTTCCATTTATGCACATTTCTTCTTTTTCCTTTCATCTTTCATTCTCCCTTTTCTTATGGTGGCATGTTCTAATGCCATGGATGATGTTTGTTGCCTATCCACTTGGACTTGCATGATAATGATCATTTGTTTACCATGTGATGTACATTCTGGTTGTGACCTTAGAATTTGATTTCTCATCTAATTCTTTTGAGCTTTATGGTGCATAAATGTTCTTTTACTCCCTATATTTCTTACACATGTTTACTAACCATGTAGGGGCTTTGGTAAGTTTCAATTGAGTGTGGATAAGGAATCCACATTCAAACTTCTATCCCTTCATCTTTTACAATTCCATTTTGTGTTTTGTTAAGCACTTATGTGCTTTCTTTTAATAACTCATCACTTTCCCTTTGTGAATTACAATTCATCTTCTTCTTTAGAAGTGAATTGTTTAATTCCTTCTTTCTTTAGACTTTAGGTTGAAACCTCACAAACCATTAGAATCACTCCCTTAACTAATCAATTAGGATTGAGTCTTAGTCCACATAGATTTTACCTTTCTTCTCTCTTGAGTCTCTCTTCTCATCTCTTAAAGGAAACTCAAAACATCTAATAAAGGTAGGCATTTATTGCATTTAGGCCTCTCACATAAAGAAAAGATTATAAGGGGTCTTCTCTTATAATCTTAAAATGTATAGCATATAACCCATCTTGGGTCAATGTATTAAACATTTGATCTTGTGTGAGGGACTTAAATGCAATACTTGTTGGAAGATACAAATAAAAAACACTTCTTCATTTCTTAATCAACAAAAACACTTAATAAACACAAATACGCTAGTGTGTTTGAACCTTGACAATTGGAACTAAGTGTGGGGGTCTTCTTCACTCTTAGTGTGCTTTCTTACCCATTCCATCTTGGAATGTGAGAATGCACACATTCCAATGACTAAGATTCAGATACACTATCATATGCAAACAAATAAAAAACTCTTAAAAGACAAAAAACAAACAATAACGTCTTTTCCTTCGGGAATTCTTTTCTCATCTCATTCATTCTCAACGCACGAACGCGCTTTTACTCGTTCTCTTGCAAGATGGTAACGCACTCGGACCAGCGAGCCTGCAACACCTGAGCTAGAACGTAAGCCGTTCTCTAAAAAAACACAAACAACTTTCCCTAGTGAGGGGAACTACGTCGCTCTGATTCTCATGCTCCCGATGAGATACGTAGGCAGTGGGGTAGGGCCCATTCGAGCACTTCTTTTATTTTCCCTACATTTGTTTCTCTTTCTCTTTCCATTCCTTTTCCAGATCCTTTTCCAGTATTCTTTTCTACACCCTTTGATCGAGACAAGCAAGCGTGGATCCCATCGGGTACGATGGACGCGTGGGGGTGCTAATACCTTCCTCTCGCGTAACCGACTCCCGAACCCAGTTCTCTTGGTCGCGAGACCATGCTTTTCCTTCTCTTCAGGTTTATGCGGTGTTTCCTTTCCCTCTCTTGGGATAAATACACATTGCTGGCGACTCTGTTCGGTGCCACTTTCGCGTTTGTACTAGGATGAAAATCCCGGGAGCGACAAGGAGCATTCATTTTTTTCTTTTCTTAATTTGCCTTTTAAGCTTGAGATCATACACTTATTTGCATCGGCTTCCTACTTAGTGCGTGCTTAGGATGGTGCTGAATGCTAAATAAACTACTTACTAAGGGGGTGAGAACTTAAGGCTATGGCATAACAAGTACTCAAATTGATTTCCATAATTTAGAGGCTCACGGTGTTAAGACGATACCGATCTTGCAGAATTTTCCCAAGTCTCATAGTCTAACCTCAATTTCGTCTGTAACTTAAGATTTTCAAAAGAAACACTATTTTTAACTAAAAAATTTTCAAAATATTTTGTGTGGCTTAAGGGAATGGGGAAATCGATAGACAACATAAAATCACCATAAAGACTCGACAGCACATGCACAGACGGACGAAACATTTAAAACAGAATTTTTTTTAAAATCATGCTGAAAAACAGTAAATCTAACTAGAAAGCGGTAAAATGAAAGCAGTAAAGTTCCTCCCCCACACTTAAACCAAACATTGTCCTCAATGTTTTGATAAATGGTGAAAAAGGAAAGATAGAACCTGTATGAATGCCATTGCGTGCTACCACGACCAAATTCGCGCTGATTCTTCCCTTGTTGTCCCTGTCTTCGCTGGCCACTTCTACTTCGGCGTCTTGTACTACGAGTTATCTGAATTTGCTGAAACTTCATTTTCTTGAAGCCGCTTATTATATTGCCTATTTCTGAAGGAAATATCTGCAAAAATTATTAGAAAAATATGGTGCGGTGTGTGCAGGTGGAACCTGACCAGGCGAAAGGACAAGGAGGAGGTGAGTTACGAACTAGAGAGATATGCTCTCTCATATCATACTCATCATTGGCGTCACCACCAGCAGCGACATTCGTAGGAATGTGCGTCGGCACCAACTCATCTTAAGGGATCGTCATCTAGAGATCTTTCGCCTAAATGCAGCTGAGACGTGACAAGCGATATGATTCTTTATTTTCTGCAAACACAAACAATAAAAGCAGAACATTAAATTAAAAGCTCGTGGGTTGCCACCCACGCAGGGCTTTGTTTAACGTCGATAGCTCGATGGTTAGGAGTGTTAATCTTCGGTTTCCAAGGCCATTTATCAAGCCATCTCACATATCCCTCAACTTTTCTTTTCTTCCTTCCGTGGGGTGGTTCATTCTTTTGAACTCGTGGTGGTGGTTATGGATCTATCCTAAGTATTAGTTTTTCAAGTTTGGGCTTAGTTATTTCATCCATCACCTCAAAGTTTAACCTTACCCGCTTAGCAGTAATGATATCCCTAGTTTCATGGTCCTCGAATTTTCTCTTTTTATACAGGACCTCAGACAAAGGTGCATCGGTGTGGGTATTTTCCAATACCTCCGCATACGTTTTGGATTGGGATCCTACCTTAGCTTCCACAAACCTTTGCGGGAAAGGAATCAGTGGAGTATACGCATGAGGAAAAGCCTTAGGTGCTACTTTCTCTACCTCTTTGACGACCTCCCTTTCAGGTGGTCCCAGTAAGATTTTCTCAATCTCTACTTCTTCCTTACTAGAACCCTCCTCAACCTCAATATCACTTTCCTCAACCTCATTATCACTCTCCTTAGGATCTTTGATTTTTGTTTCACTACAGGTCACTACAACATCCACATGCTCCTCAGGGTAGGGACCTATAGGTGTCTGTGCAAGCAGGGAGATTTGAGTCTCCAATGCCTCAGTGTGTGTCGCGAGGGACTCGACCATAGTGTTTATCTGCCTAAGAGTTTCATAAGTATCGAGATGTTGTCTTCTAAGCTCTTCATTATGGAGAGTTTGGGTCTCCACAAAGTGCTCCATCATAGATTCTAACCTTGAATTAGTTGTTGTTTCAATGAAATCCTCCATTAATCTTTCAAGGTTGGAATTGACGGATTCTTGCGGTTCCTCAAAATAATGGGAGTGGTAATCATAGGGAAAATTTGGTTGCGGTTCCTCAAAATATTGGGAGTCTTGCGGCTGGTAATAGAAAAAATTTGGGTACGGCTCCTCAAAATTTTGGGAGTGGGTCAGTGTCGCATTGAAATCCTGCATTAATATTTCTAGGTTGGAACTATGAGATTCTTGCGGCTCCTCAACGTGTTGGGATTGGTAGTTGTAGAGGAAATTTGGGTGAGAATGAGTTAGTGATGCATTGAAATTCTCCATTTGTATTTCAAGGTTGGAATTATAGGATTCTTGCGATTCCTCGAAATACTGGGAGTGGTGATTGTAGAAAAAATTTGGGTGATACATAGTAATGAGTGCCTTAGTCTATACGGTGCAACAACGGAATAACAATATTGACTGTTGGTCCCCGGCAACAGCGCCAAAAACTTGAGGCGTCCGCAAGTGCACGGAAATATCGAAGTAATATAAAAGATTGTCGAACCCACAGAGACCAATGTCAACCTACTGTAATCTATCGTTGCTTTGTAAAGCTAAGGCTAATGATATTCGAAAAAAAGGGAAACTAGAACTAAAACTAAAAATGAACTTAGAAAATATGATAATAAAGAGGCCGGAATATGGATTCCGCGTTCCTAAAGGACTTTGTAGAATTCGGGTACTAATTACAACTATAGTTTAGTTCCGTAGAATATACCAACTTAAAGACTTCGCCTCACGCTCTCGCGGTATTAACTAAAGTCATGTTCCCTAATCCCAAGATTTTGGTCTCGCTCGTCCGGTAACTAGGAAATATATTTTGAAAGCTAATAATATCCTAAACGTATCTAAAGCGCTCTCGCAGTGCCGACTCTAACCTTAATTAATTTCTCACTCTCGTGACAAAATCGTGTTAAATAACCTCTCACTCTCGTGACAAAGCTACTTAAATTAGACTTGGAAACTAAAACCAAAACAGAATTTTAATCATAAGTTCGCACCAATTATTTTCTACCGAGTCTCGCCGGTAACGACGGTCCTCATACGCCAGACTCTAAACTATTTAGCCAAACATGGAATTAATTAAAAACGCATAAATCATTACGGTTACGATAAAGAACGACATAATAATTAAATTTGGCAAATAAAGCAATTATAATAAATAATGCGATAAAAAGAAACCTGTAAAGAAACTGGAATTAACTTTGAAAATGGTGGCAAGCTTTGATCCAAGCGTTACAAGTTATAGGCCTAAATACTAATGGTGTGGTAGTTCCTCGATGTGAGAGAACTACCACTTTTACAATGGTAATTTCTGCCTAAATCTATGAACAGCGCTTTCGCGCACAAAACTTGGGTCTCTTGAAACCAAATGATAGGTCTTATATATAGTGATAATAGGTTGGAAGTTACTTAAGAATTCATGTGAAAAATAGTGGAGATAATGGGAAGTTGGAGAAGTAGTGTTTGAGAGAATGTAGGAGAAAATGCTGATCGTGCGTGTGCATTGGTCTTCTTTGTCCACGTCTGCGTTTCTGAACATAATAACCATTTTGTGCGTGTGACGGTCGTGGTGAGTGTGTGATGGGCGTGGCAGCCTTTGGAAGCGTGACGGTCGTGGTGGTTGTGTGACGGTCGTCACACACACCACTTTCCATTTTTTGTTTTTTTTCTTAGTCATTTCTTCCTGTTTTCTTCTCATTTCTTCATGTTTTTCTACTTTGCTCCTTTTTAGCTTGGACAATGAAATACCTGCGAAAACACTAGAATACTCGCAGAATAATTGGAACTTAAGCTGAAATAACGTAATTATTAGTCGTAAATCAAGGCAAATATATGATAAATTTTCGTGTTATCAGTATAGTTGGTTTGTCTAGAGTTGAGTGGTAGTATTAAACATTGATTATTGAGTTGTAATCTCCAATCACAGGTTGTGTGTTTGAGAAGAAAGTGATTAGGTTCTCATGTTTAGGGGGACTCCTAAATAGAAAGTTATTGGGTAGTGTTAGGAAGAGATATTGAACGACATAGGTTTGTTGATAGTTGTAAGACTAATTGTACTAAACTACTAATAGTGAATTTCCTTTCTTGGGTTGTGGACTCAGCCCCCCAGACGTAGGTGTGATTTCACCGAACTGGGTAAACAACTATCATGTTTTTATTGCTTTTTGCTTCATCATCTAGTACTTGCTATTATGGTGTTTTTGGTTTAACTTTTCGAACCAGTTGCCTAGGACACCGTGTTCGACATATATCCCCTGAGGAACAAAATTTCAATTAGCATCAAAATAGGAACCCTAGCCTATTGGGTGAGCTTTAGGGAAGTTAAATTATTCTCAAATGGAGATAATAAAAGATGGAGGATAAGTCAACAAACCACCTATTTTGGATGACACCAATTATGATTATTGGAAGGCTATGATGGTGGTATTTATCAAACCCATGGGCAACAAAGCGTGGAAAGTTGTGATAAAAGGATGGAAACATCCGGTGGTCACTGTCGCATCTCAAAAAATATGACCTTGCGAGCGTATCGCTCGCTCGTGGATGATTAACAAAGTCACAATCAAATTGGGCTCGGAAGTCGATTATTTAGGGGGGGTATTAGTATCCCTCACATCTGTTGTACTCAACGAAAACCATTTAGTTAGTTTTGCGATAAGTGTTAGCTTAAAAATGTTTGCATTCCTCTAATTATTAAAAGTTTGAGAAAAAGAGAGAATGACTAAAAAAAGTCTTTTATTAGGGTGCTTGACGAGACTTTGAATCTCGCTCCTATGTATCTCCAGGTGCAATGTAGAACTCAAGGCTACGTAGTTCTGGGTAGAAAATATTTGTTTGTGGGTCGATTTTAGCGAAAGTTGTTGTTGTCGCAATCGAACGGAAAACATTGCTTACCCGAAACAATTAGAGGAGAGGGTGTTTTCAACACTACAAAATGGATTGATTAATCAACATTCGCGGGAAAACGTCGCCTAGCTCAACTCACACATATAAGTGGACGAGACATTGTTTTGCATCGTCTCGAGACAAAACATCTTTCGTTTAAAAAATAGCTTGAAGATTAAATTTTAAAAGGCAAAAGGTTTAGATGTGTGTTATTGTTTTTAGGGTTGGAAGACGAGTATTTGGACTTGCAAACTATTACGACTTGTGTCTAACACCCGGAACTATGATTGGACACTACACAAAGTAGTATTTTTAATCCATTTTGTTATGAAAAAGTTTGAAATATTTACAGGTGCTTTAAGTGGAAGACTAATATTCAGGACTATGATTAAACACTACACCCAAGTAGTCTTTTTAATCCAATTTTTTGCAAAAGGATTTGGACTTGCAAGCTATTGCGACTTATGTATTTAATACTCGGGATTATGATAGGACATTACACCTATGTAGCATTTTTCTTCCATTATTGTTGAAAATGGTCAAAGTTAGTCATTTTTTATATTTATTTGATAAAATAGCTTGATGTTGGGCTAAGCGTTTTCAATTTGCGTTACGAAGTGAATAATTGAAAATGGTTTGTTTTTGGCTTTGAAAAGGAATTGAATTTGTTTAAATTGAAAATGTGGTGAAGCTGGTGTGAAATTGAGTACGATTATTACATATGCTATGGTATGAATATGGATTACCTAATTAATTGACTAAACAAAATGAGGTAGATTAAACAATAAATCAAATAATCCACTTAGTAAAAAAAGTAATTAATTAAAACCTAGTCAACTTATCAATTAAATAATTACTAATTTAAACTAAGAAAAATAAAATACAATAAGAGGAGTGCATGCATGAATATAGGCGGGGTGTAAGAATCATTATGGGCTTGGAGCCCAATCCACCAACACACTTAACCCTAATTCTATTATTTTCAATAAAAACAAATATTAACAAATAATAAATAAAAAACAAAAAATCAAAATCAACAAGATACACAAAGAGAAACACAACCACTCCCCCCTAAACATTCAATTCTCCAAAGTCAAATAAAAAATCAAATGCTAATTAGAATCTGACACACGACAGTGCTCTATTTTAAATTTAAAAAAAAAATAAAAAATAAAACAAATGGAGAATAAAATAACAACAAAACGTTGCTCTCTAATCTCTCGGATGCACATCCTTCGCTTTTTAATCACAAACAAAAGCATTAAAATCATACACATCCTTTTATTCTAGAAACACAACAGACAAGTGACATAATGTTGGTGAGAAATAAAGGTAAATTCATGAAAAAGGGATACCAATTGGAATACAGTGGAGATGGTGGTGTCAAGCTTATTTATGTTGTTGTTGTTGTGCCGTCACCGGAGTGTGGAGGTGCGGTGAGTGTAGTTGTGAGGGTGTGTTATGTAGGCTATGAGGAAAGTTTGTATTTTGTTGATAAGCAAGAGGAAGATGATGTAGTAGTGGGAGAATGGATGAAATAGTGAGTGGTTAAAAAAAGAAGAAGGTGGAGTGGAGAGAAAGAGGAGTATCAAGATTGTATGAAGGAGTTTATTGGTGAGTTTGAGAAGAAAGTATGCATTGGAGGGAAGGAGTATATTGTGGTTTAAAAAGTGGAAGATGAGTTATGGTTTTGTTGTGTTGGTTGTGAACAAGATGAAGGAGAGAGAGGGATATCGATATGTGTTTTGAGTGAGGAAAGAAGAAAACTTCCTCTGCTTCTTTTACAAATGGTCAAGAAGAAAATGGATCTACCTTTTTTTTTGGTGTGAGAGATCTATCATATTATGGAAGAAAAACAATTCTGTGTTTTGTGTAGTAGAAAAGAAGAAGAGTTTGTGGTTATAAACTTTGGAGGTTGTTGTGATGTAGAGGAAGGATGAATAGTGTAATGAAGGTATTATGTTGGTTTTTTTTTGTCTGAACATGGAGAGAGGAGGTATATGATGTACATGGTTTTTTTTGTCTGAACATGGAGAGAGGAGGTATATGATGTACATGAACAATAGAAAAATGAGGCTAGTATGTTAAAAAAAGAGAGAGACGTTGGACGTTGGTCATGGGGTGTCGCTCTCTTTATTGGTCTAGGTTTTGAGGGTTGTTAAACATTTGCCAATTGCATTTATCTAGTGACAAATTCTAGGGTTTAATTTTTAATTATTTCAAAAAATACCCTTAGATATTTTGTGGGATCAAGATAAGATCTAACTGATTAATTATTTGCTTCTATTTATTTTTTTATATTAAAAAAAAACAAAAATAAAAGAAAATAAAATGAATAAAAATCGGGAGCAAAAATGCGTGAAAAAAATAAAATGATTGCCCTAAAATAATCTACGGGAAATAAAGTTTCGTAAAACTGACAGATGCATATCAAATCTTGCAATAAAAAGTACTTGGTTGAAAAGGCTCAGGCTGATCAAAATGCGGCTGCAAACGAAATCAAAAAATTAAACTAGCACGTCGGGTTAAACTACGCAAACTGTAGATCAATAAAACTGATAATTGCAAGCCCGATCTCAAAATTTTCCGCCCTCTAATTTTATACCTATTTGACAATCGCTTCAATCTTTCTGTCTATAAAACCAAAATTTTATTTTGGTAGACCTTTAAAGCATTATGCTAAAAGAAATGCATGTCATGATATGTAAATGTCATGATGAATGAATGAATTTATTGACCTGTGGGCAAAATTGGGGTATGACAACGGCCTATATTTATGTATCTTCGACCAGAGAATATGAAGAAGGCCACTCTTCATATGATCGCAGTGGGAGATAGTTAAATATTAAAGGACCCCAAATTTTGTCCCTTGATGAAATGAAATGAAATATGAGATATTATAAACTTATAGAGAACACTTTTTTTTTCTTTGCTGAGGATATGATATCATACGAGATGAACCGTATCAAGATGTTTTATGAAGGATATAAAAATGAAATATGGACCTGTGGAGAATAATTGAGATATGTGGTAATGATGGTCCTCATGGAATGAAGAGGATAAAGAGGGTAAAAGACTCGCTGGAGATAACAATCCTGCCGAAGAAATTCATTGGGGAATTTTAAATGTAGTTTTTTTATCAATTGGTTAGAGATGACAGGCAAACACTTAGGAATATATTGGACAGGTTCTAAATTGGATAGATCATTATCAACAAGAGTGTTGATACCTAGATTTTCAATAAAACATAATAAGAAGTAAGCCAAATTGAAAACAAGATAGGTCGTCGTCAACACGAGTGTTGATACCTAGATAATCAACAAGAAAAATCATAAACATGAGTGTTGATAACTAGATTGTAAACAAGACAAATCATTGTCAACATGAGTGCAGATATCTAGATCGTCAACAAGACTACCCGTCGTTAAAATAAGTAATGATACCTAGATCGTCAACAAGAAAAATTATCATCAACATGAGTGCTGATACTTAAAACATCAATAGGACAAATCATTGACAACACAAGTGTTGATGCCTAGATCATCAACATAACAAATCATTGTCAACACGAGTGTCGATGCCTAGATCATCAATAGGAAAAATCATCGTTAAACCGAGTGTTCATACCTAGATCGTTAACAGGACAAATCATCGTCAACACGAGTGTTGATACCTAGGTTGTCAACAGGACAAATCTTCGTCAACACGGGTGTTAATATCCAGATCGTCAACATGACAAATCATCGTTAACACGAGTGTTGATACCTAGATCATCAATAGGACAAATCATCGTCAACATGAGTGTTAATACATTGATTGTCAACATGTCTTTAAGGAACTATAGACGAGCACGAAACATATTTTGAGCTATACATGATCTATGATGTATGAATGATCAATGCATGAATTATGTTGGTTTTGGGATGTGCCACAAAAGGTTGGGCCTTTGTGAGGTACCAAGCAAGATTTGACTTTTATTATTTGATCTTTCATTCCGGTACTACAAGGCTTCATGCTATGAGAATATGTTTGATGAATGCGATGATATGCATGGCATGATGCTAGAGAAAAGCAACAAGACTGATGTATGTGGATGATTTATGACTTGAGGGTTTTGAAATGTTCCTCTGTGGTGGGAAATGGATGGAAAGATTCTTAGTTGCAGCAAATCTTCTTTGTCACAAGGAAAAGGTTAGTGGAATGGGGTACAAGCAGGATTCCCCAAAACTCATTTAGAACTTAACAGTTGTTGATGCATTGCATGGTATCCTTGAAGAACTTGAAAGCTTGAAGAGAGCATTCCCCTATGTAGCTCATCTTGTCCCAGTCAGTTGGGTCTTTGACGGATTTTACCTCGAAAGGAGTTTGGAAGCAGTTTTCCATGACCTTGAAGTGGCTTGCCCCAATGTTTAAATCTTGTTGTGGTATGCCCTTGATTAACACATTCATGGAATGGTAGACTGACCGGCCTTTGGAGGGTTGGACTCATTGTGCTCTTTATGGTGGCTTGCTCCATTTTGAGTCTTAAAGATATTTTCTCTTGACTAACTGACTCTTGGGTGGTTGGCTCAGATTAAATGATTTTCAAAGTGATTTGACCTTGGCTGGAATTCTTTCACATGATCAAGTTCCTCATGTGTATGCATATTATTGGAATTCCCTTAATGTTAAGTGTTTACTAACAGTTAAAATTGTTCCTTCCATTGGTAATTTTAATGAAATAGTCGCGCAAATTTTGAAATCAAAGTTTATTAAGATCATTTAGGTGAAATACAGTGAATGGGTCAATGATCATACCATAACGTTGATCTAGACATTCAAAGTGTGAAAGGTGATGTGATCAATACAAATGATTAGCAAAGATCTTTGGAGACAGGTTAAAGCAGCCTTGTTGTCGTATGTTTTCAAAACAAATCTTGCTTCAGTTAGGTCTTTTGAGGGTTGTAACGTGGCCTGGTTCATGGTTTTTAAACAAAAGGATATAAGGCTCAAAATTTAATTGTAACCTTATCCTATTCTAATCGATGACCTCTAGTCCTACGTTCAGCTAAATCAACATACGCATTCAACTTCTATGAGAGTTTGAAAGTGTAAGGGTAAATATGAAGATTTAAGATATGATTTTCTTGAAATAGCAGTCACCTTATTTTTGTTTTTGTCAAGAATTTTGGTGACCATTTGATTCTTGATATGATTGTCAACTAATCTTGTTTTTCTTTGTTGAAGGTTTGATGACCTCTCTTATTTTTCTTTTTATCCCTAATTTTTCCTGGATCGCTTCATTGAAGCTTCTGGTCCACCGAGTACCCTAAATTTTTCCAAAGTCTCCTTTTGTGACTTAACGAGCTTTTTTATTTCTATTTTGTTAAAAGCTTATGACTGCCTTGTTAATATTTGGTGAGGAAGCACTACTGTAATTTTTTTGGTTTTTCATGACTTCTTCGATACTTTATGATGTGTGCGAATAAGAGTATGTGGTTGGTCATCTTATGGGATACTTTCTTTTACAATTTGAACGCATAGTCAGATTAACTGAACAAAACTCTCATGCCCTTGGTTATGCGTAAAGGGTGTTTAATTCAGAAAGAAACACCAAATTCTAGGCTCAAAGTGGTTAACTAGGGATTAACTCCTTATCTCTTTAGTGTTTGGGGATTTGAAACAATAACTTACATCATCAGCAAAGTTCTATTCCAAAATCATATCGTAGAAATTATGGGTATTTCGTTTTCATCATCTCCCTCAAATCTTTGCTAAAATAGTAGTTTGGTAAAGAAAAGTGAATGGAATAAGTATTGATATTTCTTTTTTTGTCTTTGTGCAATAAAAAGAAAAATGAGTGAATACGAAATGATTATTTCATTAAATGCACGACCACTTCATTAACATTACCATTAAAAAACAATAATGTTAAAAATAAGTAGCATTTATCATACAAAGAAATTACAAATGTAAATGATAAAAAATCCTAATAATTGCCAATGTTGAGGATGACTTCATATCAGATCCACTGGCCTTAAGAGGTGTTCCCTGAAGTCTTTGCACTTATTCAGGCGAGAGGTTGTTCATCATATTAGGGCCTCTTTAGAAATCAACTAACCATTGTCAATCATCTCTTGTACCTTAATTTTGAAACTGGTGCGATCTTCAGTAGGATGCCCCACGGTTCTAGCATGGAATTCACATTGAACATTTGGATCAAACCATTTCGGAATCAGAGATATCAACCGTTTAAGTGGTTTGGGATCCACCAAACCCCTTTGGATTAAGTGTGGCAGCAAATGAATGTATGTCATAGGTATAGGTCCAACGATGATTGAATATGGCTTCTTTCTAACTTCATATACCAATTCAATGATGCCTCACTCAAATTGTCTTGAAAAATAGTGAATCATTAGCTTACCGCCATGAGTATAAGAGGCCATTTTTGGCGGAATATCACCAAATGGTGCCATAGGCAGCTATCGCTTATGTATTTCTCGAAATCGGGTACTTTAAATTTTGGGGGTATAGCTATATCTGGCACCAAACACATGTTGTCAAGCCTCAGCATGTTAAAGCCTTCCACAACCCTCAATCGTTTTTCCAGATCACAACATTTTTCTACGGCTTCAACAACTTGAGAACGCCCCATTTTTCCAATTTGGTACATTTTCTAAACTCAAACATCATTGGTCTCTAACTACCTCATTTCTCACAATCATTCAATTACCCAATTAAACCTTAACTGCCATAACTACCAAACTAACACAAATAACTATTAAACAAACACAAATCCCATCTTCCAATTTTTCATTCAATCCAAACCATTCTTAACAATTAATCCAATGGTTGAAATTGATGATTCACAACTGAGGATTAAATTAATTTCTAACCATTGATAAACCCATTACTTGGATAACAATCCAAGGGTGTTCATTCACTCGCAAAGTCTATATAAACATGTCATTTCTCACATTTTGGGGGGCTAACTAACCTAACTTAGAAAATTCACAATTAACCATTATTTTTCCACCATTTTTCTTCCCAAATTCTCTCTCAATTCATCTTTTCCCTCACCATCAGCAAAGTTCATATTCATCACTATCTAGAACTTCGCATTGAAGTTCTAAAATGGTGGAACTTAGCCAAAATCCAATTTTCACAAATTAACAATCAACAATTCATACATCATCATCAATAATCATCAAGCAAGTTTCAACAATTCACACAAAAAATCATCATCCAAAGTTCATCAATTCGGGTGTATTCATCGATATTCTAGATTATCTTCTACATTCATCTAGCATTAAATAATCACCAAGCTTGGAATTTAATGGGATTAAGGGAGCTTATTCTTGAAGTATTCCGGATTTCTCTTCGACATTCTAATTTTCAACACTAATCGGGGCAAACCTCCGCTCCATTGGTAATCTTTTATTTTTTCCACACCCTTGCCATGAATTATTGGATGTTTGCTTGTTGATATATTTAAGCTACTGTTTTGAAATTGCTTATTAGATTAATCACATATTTTGGCATGGAACACATAAACTTGAAAATATTGATTTTTCAATTCTTAACTATTAAGAACAAGTGAATATATCATTAGAAGCAATTTTTTGTCACGATTCTGAATATGTGATTATTTTTTTACAAATAATTATAATGAATGTGAGTCAATTGATTATGTATAGACTTTCTTATTCACATATTCACCTGATTCTTCAAAATTAGTGGCTCATTTGTAAAATTCGACCGAATTTTTGGATTCCTCGAAAAAATCGAGTCCGATGATATATAATATACATATTTTTTATTGGATTTGATAATTTTAGTAGATCAAATTCAAGAATGTAAGAAAAATTAATGAACAATGAGTCATAAACGCAGAAGCTACAATTGTGTGACACATGTCCTGCCTTTTTCCCTTTTTCACTTTTTTGAACAACGCCACGTGACACGTTCTGAGTGGTCCAAAGCAGGCATATATGATAAACAACGATTAAGACAAAAGCATAAAATGACAAAATAGCAAGTGATCACATACATGAAGGTGTACAACGCATGATCTATCATCACCATCAAATCTATAGCACGTTGCATCCAACAGCCAATGTTATCCTTCTTTGTTGCTTTGGCATTAACTGTTGACTATGCATTTTTTTTGTTTGACTAGGCATTGGGCCATTTTTGGCACCCAGGTTAGGCCATTTTATCGCCATCACACCATTTACAACCCTGCACCCCATCTGAACCAATTTATAAACAGTAACTTGGGCTTCAATAGTTTGGATCCAGCGTCCTTTTTTCTGTCTACACCCTTTTTTTATCACCCTTGGCTTTAGAATTTTTTTATAATTATGATTATTACTTATTTTTTCTTTGGTCCTATTTTTCTAACATTAAAAATACATACATACATATATATATATATATATATATATATATATATATATATATATATATATATATATATATATATATATATGGTTTATTAGGTTTCTTTTTTATTAGATTAAATTTTGTTAGAATTTAATTTCTAATTTCAATTAATTAGGATTAGCTTTTAATTGCTATTTTCTTTTTAATTTCACTATATGGTTAATTAGAAATTAGAGTTGACATGGTTATTTCCAATTCCGAACACCATTGTTTTTCTCATAATTCCATGTGCCTAATATGTAATTTTTGGCATGTTCATCCCCTTGATTAGTTGATCAAGATCATTCTTGATCAATTAATTACTTTTATATTAGACCTTTTGTGTGATTTCTCATGAACAATTACTTGCTCCCCTTAGGATTCCTATTCATTCAAATTATCATAAGTCCCTTGATCATTTGAGTGAATTATACCTCTGTACTTGCACTGCACTGGATCTCAAGTCACACTCAAGTTCAAGACTGCACATTCAAGACTCTAGACATCTAGACTGGATCACTGCTTCATCCTTCAAGCACAATAAAAAGATTCATCTTTTAACATTTGTCAGTTATGATTCGAATTGCATGCCATGAGCCTTAAGTAGTGGAGAAGGAATGAGATGGAGTATTCCTATCCTCATTCTGAATATCTTTGGATACAGGATGCCTGACCCAGTTGTTAAAAGTATTCACCTCCATTCATAGACTTTATTGTAATTCAAATCAAGTAATTGTCAAGCTTCTTTCCCCACAAAGACTACAACACTCAACATCAACTATACTTTCCTCTTTGGACTAAACATCACTCCTTTTGGACATCCATACACTCTTAAGGTTTATCAACTTCTCTTGGTTAATCACCTCCTATGTTGGTTAATCAACTTCTTATGGTTAAAATACCCATCTATGAACCAAAAACCTCTCTTTGGGTTAATCACCTCTCATGGTTAAAATACCCTTCTTTTTCATGCATTGCCTTGGGGAGCCGTGTGCTTTGGCAACTTTCATGCATTGCCCTATGAGCTCTATGCTCAGGCAACCTTCTACATTGGTTAATGACTGTTTATCGGTTAAAATAACACATTCTCATCAATGGGTTAATAACCATTTCTTGGTTAACAAACCATACAACTCCTGCATTGGTTAATCACTGTTTATCGATTTAAATACCACACTTTCATTCCTAGGTTTATCACCATCTATTGGTTAACATAACATCATGCATGGTTAATCACCGCTTATCAATTAAAACACCTCATTCTTAGTTTAGACAATGCACTCTTTGGTTCAGATACACCAACCTATGGCTTCCAACAACACAGTCTTAGTTTAAACAATACTTTCACAACATCCAAGCAACCCTTTCCTCATTTCACAACCCTCTTTTACAATTCAAACAACACTTTCTTCATTTCACAACTCCTTTTTGTATTTCACGCAACTCTTTCTTTTTCTTTTATCACACAATCCTTTTCAAAACAATTTTCCTTCTTTTTCACAACGAAACTGTTATAATCTGTTCCTTAGAAGTCAGACTAAAAGCATGGAGTATTCGACCAAGGATTAAAACCAGCTAACGTCTACACACTTCTTGGATACAATTATAATTATTCCCTAAAAAAACCAACACATACTTATTTTCTACCATACACTACGGAGCTCTGATTTTCTTATTGCACTATGAGAATACGTAGGCATGAGGCTTCAAATCCTTGGCGAGCACAAAATTTTAAAACTTATTTTCCCCTTTTTGCAGGTAACCTTTAGATAATAACACTTATCCGCGCAAAGAACAATCAAAATGGTTCCAGTCATGTAGGACGGATGTGAGGGATGCTAATACCTTCCCCTCACATAATCGACTCCCTTACTCATTTCTCTTCCATAAGGGTTTTATTGATATTTTCGTTTTCCTTTTGCAATAAATAAAGTTTGGTGGCGACTCTGTTGTATCATCGAGGGTACGATGAGCTCGAGTATTTTTTGTGCCGCGGCAGCTGGCGACTCTACTGGGGATTTAATTTCTCCTGCAAGAAAGAGTCAAGCCTAGTTTTGTTTGTTTCCTTGCTTGTTTGGGTGTTTATATTTACTGCTTTACTTGCCTTATTTTATTGCATCTTTATTTACTTTTAATTGCTTTATTTTTATTGCATTTTTATTTCCTTTACATATTCAACATATTCTAGATATTTGTTATATTCTCATTTATGGGTTGGGTTTTGTGATGTTACTTGAGTGAAAAGATCAACACCCGAGCATGAGTATACACACATGATAGAATCAAGGATAGTCGTGTTGACCTGCATTTCGCATGTTGGGTTGGCACGAGACCCTCACCATGACTAGACCCACTTGGCAGTACCATTGTCCTACAAGAATTATCTACAACAAGGTATTTTCATTTGGATCCATGACTCTGAGAGGCCTTTTAGGGACTACCTTTTGAAGACTAGAACCTACCTGTGGGGGATGTTGGGTTTTTACAGTAAACCAAGACCCTACATACCTTGATTATCATGTATACGTCAGACCTTTGAACCTTCATCGAGAAGTATATACCGATTATCCATAATATGTTGTACTTTTAATCTATATTATTACTTACCATTAATGCATCATCGTGTATGTACTGAAATTTTGAACCAAAGTTATTGCATCATTAAACCTTTGAATCAAAGGATGTTGCATACTTATTTGTATTCCATCCACAAGAAAAAACTTATGCATACATTCATACATTTTCATTTCATGCATACAAACCAGAAAAGCTCACCCTTTCCCTTCCTCATCCCGAATACGACGGTTCCCTGATGACGATCGCCAAAGAATCATTTAACATGTTTAGCATGAGAACACAGTGAGAAAGGAAATATTTGATCACACCCAAGGAAAGGTCGACATGATCTTTGAACTATTCCTAGACGGTATGACAACAAACTTCTCAGATCAAGTTGTGATTGGTAAACGAACTGAGAACGGATAAAAGGCATGTAAAATCCTAAATGCAGCCGCAAGCAGTCTTCCGGTTTATCCCCGATAGCAACATTTCCTACCAAATTAGAAGCCCTCTCAAGGTGACCAGAAAAAGAAGTGGAAGCGAAATAACCAAGGGAACAATGATCAAGGGAGGAGACGTCCCCGCTTTGATCCAATTCCAATCTCTTATACGCATCTACTGCCTATTCTGATTCATGCCAGGGGAATTCTACCAAAGGAGATTGAGTCTGCTAGGTTTCCCTACCATCCTAAGCATAATTCTAATGCCACATGTGAGTACCATGCTGGATATGTGGGGCATTCTACAGGATCTTGCTTCGTTTTCAAGAACAAAGTTCAATACCTCCTTAATCAGAAGTTGTTATGATTTACAGAGAGGCCTTGCTAGATCATCCTCAAGAATGATCACCCGCAGGCTCAAACTCCGCAAAATTAGCAAGCTCAAGGCCGAGAATATCAGAGTGGGCACAGACCTCAAAGTAATCTGGAACGAAGGAATGCTCCTCTGGACTCAATTCTTGTGACATACATTCAAATTCTTTTGTATCTGATTCAGAATTCACTGGTGGTTTCCTCAAAATACCTAATCTTTATCTTACTGTATTTTTCACATTAGCTAAATGAATACAAAGTTTGGACTAATGGTCCATTCATTACACACTATCATATCATTCCAATAAATGATTTATTTTTTCAAAGCCTGCATGAGCATTGCATTAAAGTTACTATTTGTGAGCAAACATTTTTAATTACAGGTCAGTACTTGACACCAAGGAAATTCCAACAAGGAGCAATCAAAGAGGACTTGATCATCCAACAAAGTTGACTAGAATCAAGAACACCTCATAACCCTATGGATCAGGGGCATTGTCATATCAACCCGAGGAATCGGCCAGTCTAAAGAAAGTCCCCAAGCATCAGATGATTGAGGGGAAAATCATTCAAGAATCATTTGATTAGAGGTGAATCATCTAGAAACTCTCTCAACCATGGGCAGGCCACCCAAAGGTTCTTTTGATTACGGAAAAGTCCCTCCAGCGCTCAATTAGTACAAGTTAAGTCGCTTCAACGCTTGTTCTGAGGCAAGTTACCTCAAGAGTACATCTAAGTCAGCCAATCTAAGGGTTGGTTAATTGAGGACGAATCCTATCTTAACTCAAAATTCTGGGGCAAGCCATCTTGAGGTCATTTCATGGTACAACTGCTCCCAATTTCCTTTCAAGGAAAATTCTCCAAAGACCCAATAGACTGGGGCAAGATGAGCCACACTGGGGCAAGCCCTCCATGTCATCAAAGCTTCTCAAGCAAACCTTGTCAGCATCCTATTGAGTTTAAGACGAGTGTCAGGGAATCATGCTACCACCCCCATAAAATAACCTTTTGCCTTCTAACAACACAAGAAGCTTTGATGTAAAAGGAACCTTTTATCCATTATCCACACAGGGGCACTTTTCGGAAAGCTTCCATTCATTGCATAAATCATCCTCATATGTTAGTCATGTCGCTTCGCTCAAGCATAAAGCCATGCATATCATCTCATTCATCGAGCATAACCCAACAACATGAATCCGGCATCGAAAAACCTTGAAACCCAAATCACTTCAAAACCAGTTCCCGTCTGGCAAATCATGTTAAGATATCGGTTCCCGTCTGGTAGACAGCCTTTAAAACCAGTTCTTGCCTGGAAGCCCACTTTAAAATCCAGTTCCTATCTGATAATAAACCATAAATTCAGTTCCCGTCTGATACAAAACAAGAAGTCAGTTCTCGTCTGACAACTTAACCTTTTTCCAACAATTCTCGTCTGGTAGTGTGCCCTTTAAAACCAGTCCTCATCTGGTGATTCACCTTCAAAGTTCACTCATGTTGGCAATACAGAATAAAATCCCTAAAAAATCCAATCACTATCAATCTGGTCCCAAGCCTAACCAAAGCCCAATCATACTTGGCTCCCTAAACCAAAAGCTCAACCTTGCTTTGCCTACTTACAAAGCCCAACCATACTTGGCACCCTAAACCAAAGCCTAACCATAATTGGCGCAATCATGACCCTTGGATCACATATCCTCATATCCCCAGTAGCCCTAGCCTACATTGACATTTTTTATAATTAATTATCATTACATTGTGCCATACCCACAATTTTACCCCATAGATTCCATCATCATTAGTTGCATCATTTGCATTAGCATCAAGAAAACCAAATGTCTGATCAGTCAAAGTTTGATGTGTTCATCAACATCTCAATTATCCTACTCATTCATGGATCAATAGTTTCTTTCTATCAACAATCAAGCTTGAGGTTGTATCAATTCAAGATCATCAAGTCTCAATTCCTCAAGCGCACAAAACTAGGGTTTTGGTCAAAGTCAACTGGATATTGACTTTTCAACCAAGACATGATCCCATGGTTAGAAACAAGATTCAAGACCCTCAAATACATATTTTGAGTCCACTCACATGATCTAATTGGCCCAACAATTTTGATTCATTGGCAAGTGCAAGATTTGAATTCATCTGATACAAAGTCAAAGTCAAAGTTTGACTTTTGACTTTTATGGTCAAATATGATCTCCTCAAGTCAATAATCATGGAAATATGGAAAATGATCAAATTGGATCATGATCACTCAAGAAAATTAAAAAATAAAGAATCAAAGTTGTAAAACAAGGGTCTTGGAATTTTTCTAAGTTATAGAAATGCATGAACAAGTGACCTACTTTCCAAGATCATAGCTTCTTCCTCAAGCATCCAATGAAAACACTTAAGGGCTCCTATTAAAGGTGGAATTTGATACTTTAATTTGATGAAAATTACAAGGAAAAAGCTTTCATGAAGTGGAAGTTAGGATTGATTAAAGTTAAGGTTTTTCAAGTTGCTAAAAATCCAAACACTTCAAATTTTTTTAAGTTTTTCACCTTGTCAAGTGCATAACTTTGTGTCCACTTAGTGATCAATTTAAGCCACCACTTTTCATGCCCAAGGGATGTACTTAAAGATGAAATTTCATACTTCAACAATGTGGAAGAATTGGATCAAAAGCTCACAAGGATTGGAAGTTATGGATGGTCATAGTTGAGATTTCAAAGTTGTGAAAATTGCCAAATACTTAGAATTTTTTCTAAGTGTCAAATCGTTGAAAAATCCAATTTTGATGGTCAGTTTTCTCCATGATGCAAGTTGATTTTCTTCAAGTGATCAACATGATTGTTGTAGTGTATGATGTCTTCTTTCCAATGGTACCAATAGCATGAATTTATTTTGCATGAGTATGAAGTTACAAAAATGAGAATTCACCATGGCAATGCTAATTGTTCAAGATAGATTTTCACTAAGTTAAAACTCAGATTGTTGTGCACAATTTTGATCCACCTTTTGGCCACTTTTTAAGCTTCTTTTAGATCATGATCAACTAGGAACTTGTTCCATGCCATGAGATCTTCAAGTTGGTGGCAAATTCAGCAAGATTGGATTTTCATTCATGGTAGAAAACCTTGATCCAACATGCTAACATGAAGTGATTTTGGTTAATACATGAAATATTTCTTTAATCATGTTAACTTCTTTGCAAAGGCAAGAACATGATCTGAATATCAGCCATAGTTGGTAGAAGTTGAGAAACTTTGTGAAGAAACGTCAACTAGGAGCTATAAAGCAAAATCCACCTTTTGTACTTTTAACCACTTCTATGGTTTTCCTCTAAGATCCACAACACAATGCCATTGTCCGTTGACCTTTCTTCAGATCATCTCCACTATAAATATAGGTCACATTTCATCTGCAAAACACACAAAAAAACATCCAAGAACATCATAATCACATTGCAGCATTTTCCAAATTCTCAAAGTGGTAAAAAAAACCATATCTTCACATTTCACATATCATTCATTTTCCTTGCCATTTTTCCATCCAAACACACTCCACATACATCATACAACTTTTTGTATGCATTATAACCAACCAAAAACACCTCAAATGCCATAGTTATAACCTCACTTTTCAACATTGTTAGTGGATTTAGATAGCGAGTTGCAGAGGGTTTCCAAGAAAACTAGGCTTTTCAACAGATTCCTTGGAGGTCAAGGAAGCTGTAGGGATCAATATTTTGCATTTGGAAGTGTTCTAACAAGGATCACAATTTCTTCACATTGAGGTAAACTTGCATTTCTAGAACTCATAGTTGGAGGCATCATTTACATTCATTCTTGTTACCACATTGTTTGTCATGATGTAGTGAGTAAAATCCCTAAGCTCTTGGTCATTGGTTGTGCATATTAAACATTTAATTTTATTTTGAAGTTTTTAGGGTTTTTTGGTTTTGTTATAAATTCATGAGATTGAGTGAATATAAATTTAATATGAATGCATATTTGGAATCCTTGTTGAATTTCAAGTGGAATGGTATATTTACTTTCTGTATTTGGTTCCAAAATGAGAGAGTTGCATTTCTCAACTTCCATGGATGAACACGAGGAAGAAGATGAAGTTGGCGCCATTTTTATTTATTTTTAATTTGTTTTAATATATTATTATTTGGTGGTAAATGCATGATATGCGCGCCCCATGTGGCTCAATGGTCTTGTGTTTGGTCTTAGGGTTGGGAAGGTGAGGACCTAGGTTCAAACCCCAGCGCCCTCCTTTTTTTTCTTCTTTTCCTTCCTTTTTCTCTCTTTTCTCTTCCTTTCTCATTTTCCTCTTTTTTCTCTTTTATTTTCTTTTATTTTCTTTATCTTTTATTATTAATTTTAATTTCTTTTTTTACATATTTAAAAAACCAATAATCCATTTATTTTATTTAAATTATTTATTTTGTTAAATAAATTTTAAATTGCTTATTATTATTATTATTATTATTATTATTATTTATTTTGTTAAGTAAATTTTAATTTCTTTATTTTGTTAAATAAATTCTAAATTGTTTATTTATTATTATTTATTTTGTTAAATAAATTTTAATTTATTATTATTCATTTATTAATCATACACTTTTAAAAAAAACTTTGAATACATATTTTGTTTGATTTCTTTGTAAAGATATTGGTTGAATCTTTTTCCTTTTGATTAATTTGTGAACTTTATATTTGATTAAATCATGTAGTCCATTTTGTGAATAGGTTTTTAAATGATTGAACTTTGATCATCTTGTTTAGATTAAACCAAAATATCTTGATGAATGATATGAATGTTGATTGATATCTTTTGCCCTAATGGTTTAAAAAACATGTTTGCTTTCTCTTTGATTACCATGTTTGATTTGATCTTGTGAGATAAACTTTGTGATGAACATGAACTTAATGGATGCTATACTTCAAGTGTGAATGAACCATGATTGTTGTTGTGTCTTGATGATGTCTCATCCTTGTGAATGTATGTGTTTACCTCGATTTTGTTTAACATGATTGTCTCCATATGACTTTGTCAAGTCATCCTTAGATGATGTTTCATCTATATAACTTATGAAATTTTTGCTTACTTTGGTTGATTATCATCATACCATTCCCTTTTGACTTTGTCAAGTCATCCTTAGATGATGTCTCATCTATGTAGCTTGTAAGCTTTGTCACCTTTAATTCATTGTTATAATGAACATCCTCCCATGACTTTGTCAAGTCATTACATCTTAACTTAATCCTAGGGAAGAAGTTGAAACTTCTTTGATTTATAAATCATGTATGAGTATGTGTTATTGTTAATACCCCTAATCTCTCAAAAAACCCTAATCTTATTTAAACCCTAATTCTTCATCAAACCCTAATTATATCTCTTTGAACATTTGATTGTCATCAAGTGCTCATCAATCCTAAAAACTCAATCCAAACTCCAATTATACAAATTTGAACCATTCCTAAACACAAATTTGGCTCTTTGTCAAGTGCCACCTCTAAAACTTTCATCCTTCCATAAGGATCACTAAAATCCTTTAAAGTACATCAATACTCTTTTGAAATAAACTTGAAAGAAAAGGATTGCTGGAATCTAGAATTCTAGCAAAACCCTTGGAAGATTGGTCTCAAGTCTTGTACATTGAGATAGCCAGTCATTCCATTCTTTCATCTTTAAAACGCTTTATAAATAACTTGAACCACAAGGTGTTAGAGCCTAGCACTCTAGCATAACTCTTTGAACCATTGATCATTATCAATGTTCATGGTCTACAAATAATTTTCTCAATCAATCTTGAATGAAAGAGACTGTTAGAGTTTAACACTCTAGCATAAACTCTTTGAATAATTGATCATCATCAAATGTTCATCATTCTTAAAATATATCCAAACTATAATAAAAGCTCCATTTCTATGGACAAACCTTGATTATCATCAAGAGACCCAAACATTTACTCAATCATGAGCAAACCTTGATTATCATCAAGTGCATTTTTCTTAAAGAAAACTCCAAGATATCTAAGAAATACTCTTTTCAAATGAAATATGTTGTCTTAATAAAGACTAGGGCAATGTTTTGCCTACAACCATTGAGTTGAGATAAGTGGCATAAATGAGATTTGTAAATCCATTCAATGTGGTGAAAATGTCCACTCCTCACTTGTTTTGGGTAAAAAAAAGTTCTTACGTTGATTAATACAATTTAGCTTTTGCTAAAATCAACCAACAAACTTTTATCCGAACTACGATTGCTTTTATTTCTTCCTTGTAAGGATACGTAGGCACTTGACTACGAAGTTTTGGCGAGCACCCTAATAATAAAAACCCTTACGTCCCCTCTCTCTTTAATAAAATCCAAAAATATTCCTTTCTCTATCTCTCCTTTCCCAACTCAAAAAGTAGAAAATTAGAAACTAATATTAAGCTAACATCTATTCAATCCTAACTAAATGGTTCCTGTTGAGTACAACGGACGTGAGGGAGTGCTAATACCTTCCCCTTGCGTAACCGACTCCCGAACTCAGATATTAGTTGCGATGACCATATCCTTTCCTTTCTTTTAGGGGTTTTATTTGATATTTTCCCTTTCCCTCTATGGGAATAAATTAAGATCAGTGGTGACTTTGTTAAAGTCCATCCCACGAGCGTGCGATTGCGCTTCACAAGGTCGTTCTCATTTTTCGAAGTACGACAGATGGCGACTCTGCTGGAGAATTTCCCATACCTAAGTGATTCAAGCCTAGTTTAGTTAGGTTTTTGTATGTGTGTTCGCTTTGTTTGTTTATTTTATGATTATCATTTTCTTCATTCTTTTATCACATTATTTATATGTCTGTATATAGATCAAGTGTGGGCTATGGGATGATTGATACTATGTTTAAAGGTCTACACCCGAGTTTTAGAAAAAGCATAGAGAAGATATAAGTTTAGTTTTGGAAGTTAGTAGCGTTAGACTTCAAGGATGTATCCTTGTGGCAACTAACATAAAGGCTCCTCTAGATTAGTTCTGTTTGTAGATCTCATTATAAAATAGCTAGCTGGTTGCTTGACGCTGATTTATGAAGAGTCCATGACTCTAGGTCCCCCTTTTAGAACCAACTTCTTTTGGTGGTTGTGTAATATTGGACTTCAAGGACATCTCCTTGTTGCAACTAATATGAGAACCTCAATCAGAAGAGACCCCTTTCGTCACTCTTGTTATAAAGCGGCTAGCCCTTGCATGACGTTGATATGACTAAGGTCCATGACTATGGAACCTCATCAAAAACCTAGAAGTTATCTTGCGAGTGGGTTTAAGGGTAATTTCCATAGAACAATCTTTTAAGAAGCCCACCAAATAAGGATTTGAGAGTTGATTACCTTATCCTAAACCATCACCATGCATTCATGAGCATTTTCATAACATCATGACACTCATAGAAATTTTGTTTTCCGGGAATCTTTGTAACAAACAGTTGTAAGCACAAATGAGTTTGTAGAGAGTTTAGACAGAAGAAAACCATTTCCACTCAAAGTAAGAACGCCAGACATTACCAACATACTGAGCCTCTTGAAAGATTTTTCCCTTGTTTTAAGTCTACTATGCAAAGAAGGTTTGGTCACATCTTGGATCTCCTCACAGTAGATCTCTCAATTACTGCCATCATAACTTTGGCTCAGTTTTACAACCCTCCACTTCGAAGCTTCCTATTTCAAGACTTTCAATTAACACCTGCCTTGGAAGAATTTGACAGGCTCTTGGGTTTTACCATGAAAGGAATAATACCCTGCAACATAATTGGTCGGATACCTGATGTAGAAGAGCTAGCTCTTGCACTACACATTTCCCATATCTATTACTTTAGACAATTGGAGAAAGAAGGAGTACTTCAATGGTTTTTGGAGAACTTTCTTAGAAGAAGAAGCTAAGAGGTTGTTTCTGACACGTTAGTGGGATGCATTGGCGAACGTGTTAGCCCTTCTCATTTATGGGCTAGTGTTGTTTCCTAATCATGAAGGCTTCATTGACTCAGTAGGTATTAGTGTCTTTTGGGCAGTTTGGAAAAAGAAACAAAGCTTGGTTTATCCACTCCTAGCAAACACCTTTCATACATTTCATACTCGTCACGAGAAGAGAAATGGAACACTAATATGATGCCTTCCTCTGCTTTCCAATTGTCTTATTGCATGTGTGTTCAAGCCTAATGCTTGTGTGAGTAATATGTCTAATTGAGAGTGGGCTAAGTTCTTGGTCTCCCTATTTAGCACTGATATTTCTTGGTACCGTTACATGCTCAATGTCCATGAGATCATTATCAGTTGTGGAAACTTCCAAAATGTACCACTAATAGGTTCTAAAGGTTGCATTAGCTACAACCTTATGTTAGCTTTGCGACAACTTGGACACCCTATGCGTGGAAAACATGATGATAGAGAGTTGGAAGAAATAATTTTGAATGACATGGGAGCCAGTGATCCACCTCTACTATATAGGATCATCCGGTTTTGGGAGAAGGTTCATACTAAGGGATCAAGGATATCAGAAGCAAGTGATATGCCTTATCAACAGTGGGTTATGGCAAGGGTCAAAGTTGTGTAGCTTCCTTTCTCCAAAGAGATTCATATTCCTCCAAGGTCTCCTTCACCCGAACCTGTACCTATTTCTCTCAAAGAAGTAGAAGAACTTAGAGCCATCATGGCTAGGCTTGGAAAAGAGAATGAAGATCTACAGTCTCAACTCAACAAAACAACTAGAGAGAACATGGTCCTCAAAAGGAAGTTTGATAAGGTAGAGGAAGATCTTAAGGAAAAAGTCTTGAAGTGTTTGGATCAAGCCAATTGTGGGTTGGAGTCACTTCATGAGCAATTGGAAAAAGATAAAATAAATGCAGTAGACTGGAAACGTTGGTGGTACACAGCTACCAAGAAAAATAAGGAATTGAGGGTGGAACTTGAAGCCCAAATTAAATAATTGAAAGAACTTTTCTGAAAGTCCGAGGTTGAATTGGAGCATGAGTGTATCCTTAAATACCAAACGTTGAACACTTGTGGGATTAGTCCAACAACATTGAAAGAAAAGTGTGATGAGCTGTCAATTAGTAAGGGGGCTAGAGCAACATTGGAAAACCCAATATGAGACTCTAAAGAGCCAAAGTAGGAATTGGTTGGGAGAGAAGAAGAAATTGGAAGTAGTACTGACTACTTATGAAGAGACCATCAACTTCCTTCAGCCTACCGCCATCAAGTACTGTGACAAACTTGAAGGCCTGACAAGGTTTTGCAATGAGATAGCTAGAGATTTGACCTTGAACTTAGATATGGCCTTGGAAGATCTTGAGGAAAACAATGCTCCTCCTTCAACTATTCAATTCATTTTGTTTTGTGAGAGGATGATGACAAAGTTCGAGTGCGAATTGAAAGATCTTGAAGTGCACAAGATGAAGAAGACTTTCTGATTTTTGTTCTTAGCCTTGTATTTTGATTTCCAGTATTGTAGTATCTTGGCTCAGATCATTATCAATCTGTACTTTGTACTCTTGCTTATATTAAATGAATGAGTATTTTGGTTAAAAACTTTGTCTTGTTTTTATTTACTTACGAATTTGTGTTAAACAAATGAAAAGTTTAAAAGAACTCCCTGAAAAATAAAATAAGCATAATAAACATTGCATTTATGCATATATCATCACATTTGCATCCGTCAGTTTAAAAACTCATATTTGTTGTCTTCCCCCCAATAGTTTCACGGTGAGTCCTCAACACCAATATAACACAAGGGCCCAAGCACGATGCAGAATGGCAGAGCAAGAACAGGAAATGGAGAGAGTCAACACAGAACTTGAAGACATACGAGGAAGCATGGGTCAGATGATGGAGATGCTACAAGTCATCCGAGCAAAGATGGATACCCAGCGAACTGTCATCTCAGAAATCACCAGTCCAATGATTGACCCCCAACCAACAATGGCAGTTCCTACAACATGGCCTCCTTTTAGTTTACCTCCCGGTTTTACACCTCAACCTCATATACCCCTTTTTACCAGCCAATCTACTCAACAAGTTGTCCCCCTACCTATAGCTACTGAGGCTCACCACGTGATCCCTACTTTTTCACCTCCAACTGTTCACACTCCAGTACAACCATATTTTGAGGATCAACAAATTTACAACATTCCAGACATGTCTGATGAGGAGGAGGAGAGATAGGAAAATCAGAAGGACAATAATGAGAATACTATTGAAAAAAGACTAAGGGCATTGGAAGGTGACCAAGTTTTTGGTGCGGCCGCTAGAGAAATGTGATTGGTATCCAATCTTGTGATCCCTTCTAAGTTCAAAACCCTAGACTTTGACAAGTACAATGGCCTTAGTTGTCCTAAGAGCCATCTAATCATGTATTATCGGAAAATGGCTGCTCATGTGGAAAACGACAAGTTGGTGATTCATTGTTTTCAGGATAGCCTGAAAGGTGCCTCCTCAAAGTGGTACTTGAGCCTTGATCAAAATCGCATTCACTGTTTTCAAGACTTGTTCGATGCTTTTATAAAGCACTACAAATACAATATGGACATGGCCCCTGATAGGAGAGAACTATTGAATATGTCTCAGAAAGATACTAAATCATTTAAAGAATATTCCCAAAGGTGGAGAGAAATGGCGTCTCAAGTTGAGCCACCATTAGCAGAGAAAGAATTGGCAGGTTGGTTCATGTTCAATAAGATTTTCTACTGAATGACCCTTACACTTCAACCTAATTTTCTACGTCTTTCTTATGTAATAGAATGAATATGTTGGATATTGATAACTTGATTAGGTCTTTCTTATGGATTGTATTTTTCTATTTGGAACTACTCTGTATGTTGCTAACATGTTCAATAAGATTTTCTACTGAATGACCCTTACACTTCAACCTAATTTTCTGGTGATTTAGGGATCCTTGACTGAGTTGTATTGAATGTTTATAGACACCCCATGTGACATAAAACTATATATAAAAACAAATAAAAATTCAGTTGTTTGCTTAGAACTATACATGAGTTTCTACTTTCTGTTGATGGTAGTACTTTCTAATAAATAAATGATTTAAAACTATAATTATTAGAATTGTTGCAAATGTATACTGACTATTGATTGATTGGATGGTGAATATGATTTGATAAAACTTATCCCAAGCAAGGGCTAGTGGTAGGAGGTTCACTACTTAAGAACCCGAGCCTTTGCCAATCTCAGAATTACGAAACACGCGAATGCATTCTTCATCATCTGTGGCTGGTGGTTTACATCCACTGGGAAGGTACATAATTGTAGTTAGTATCATTTGTCTATGCTTAAAATATGTTTTTAAAGTTGTATAAAATAATAATATCTATTATTTGGATACATTACGTAAAAAAAAAGCTATTTTTTGTTTTATTTTTTATCGTAGAAGATACTTTGTGTAGTTTAAGAAGTAGTTTATAGTTTTTATTTTTTCGATGCTACTCTATAGCTTTTCAAAATATGCTGAAATCATATTGTTTTTTCATGTTATGATTTTTTTAGAAACTTAAATACAAAGCAATTCGAATCACTTCAACCTAAAACAGAAGTGAAACTAAACTTACATGTGTAATGATTGTGTTAATATATAGAGTATGCATATAATTGGTGTAATATTTCATATTGATAGTTCCTGGATTGGCTGGAATTTTGGTAAAACAAAGGTTATTCAATGTTGATGTCAAGGTGCTGATGTTGTAACATTGAAGTCTTAACACTGGGCTGTGTTAAGTAGTTAAGTGCTGAAGTTGGATGTCTGATGTCACACAGGTGATGTTGTAACATCAAACCTGCAGAATTAACAACAGCAGGATATGTTATTAGGGCACGCGTATTAGCTGGAATTGTGGAGAGTGGTTGACTCATTGGATGAGAATATCTTGGGATAGATATTTTCTGTTACATGGGAGATTTGATTGCAGGTCTGTTGGAGAATTAAAAGGTTGAAGATTTAAAAAGATTTTGGGGATAAAATCTGTTTTGAAGATTCAGTTTTAATTAAAAAATCTGATCAAATATTGTGACAAGTCCAAGCCCAATTTAGGAGCTATATAAAGCGTACAAGACCAAAGGAAAAGGTACAGAAAACATTTAGAAGATCAAGAGCAGAAGGCTTAGTGTCTAGAGTTTGTTTAAAGTGCTTGTATTTACACTATTCTAGGGTTTGAATAGGTGTTGAGTTTCTGTCCTCTCTAAAGCTGTGAAGCAAAGAGAGTTGTGTGACTTGATCGAGGCTGTGAAGTAAGATCAAGGGTACTCAAAGTGGTTTCTTTGAGTGTTTGTAAGGGATTGAGTGGTGTTCTCATACCTAAGTGGTTTCTTAGGTAGGAAGTCATTAGTAGAGTATAAGTTTAGGAGATTGTCAACGGGTTGTTGAGTCTGTAAATTATATCTACAAGTAGTGAATTCCATCCCTGGCTTGGTAGCCCCCAGAGTAGGTTGGTTGTAACCGAACTGGGTCAACAATTCTTGGTGTTATTTTTACTGTTATTGTTGTCCATTGTGCAGAGTGTGTTGTTGTGACATCACACCTTAACATCACACGTCTGATACCATAATTTCAATTGGTATCAGAGCAAGCATCCTGTCTGTCTCTGGGTGAGATCTAGGGAAGTTACTTTCTGGTGAAAAGATGGACAAAGAAGTTGGAGGATTCGTCAACAGACCCCCTATTTTGGATGGATCCAATTATGACTATTGGAAGACAAGGATGACCACCTTCTTAAAATCCTTGGACAGTAGGGCTTGGAAGGCTGTTATTAAAGAGTGGAAAGCACCTGTTGTATGTGAGAAGGATGATGCTGGTAAAGATAAAGAAGGCACCTCTAAGCTAAAACCTGAAGAAGAATGGACCAAGGGGGAAGATGAGCTCGCCCTTGGAAATTCCAAAGCTCTAAATGCCATCTTCAATGGAGTGGATAAGAATATCTTCAGGTTAATCAATACCTGTGAAGTTGCTAAAGAAGCGTGGGATATCTTGCAGGCTACTCATGAAGGAACATCTAGAGTCAAGATGTCAAGACTTCAGATTTTAACATCTAAATTTGAAAGCCTGAAGATGAAGGAAGATGAGACTATTCATGATTTCCACATGAGTGTTCTTGAGCTGGCCAATGCATCTAGTGCTCTTGGAGAGAAGATGGCAGATGAAAAGCTTGTGAGGAAGATCCTTAGGTCCCTACCTAAGAAGTATAAGATGAAGGTTACTGCCATTGAAGAAGCTCAAGACATCAGCAAGATGAGAGTAGATGAGCTCATTGGATCTCTTCAGACTTTTGAACTTGGTTTAAATGAAGAAGAACCAGAAAAGAAACCCAAGGGTATTGCTTTGGTCTCCACTCCTGCAGAAGATAAGGTAGTCAAAGATTCTCAGGAAGATTTGTCACAAGCCATTGCAATGTTGGGAAGGCAGTTCAACAAAGTATTAAAAAGATGGAACAATAACTACAAGCCTAGTGTCAGGAACAGTTCCTCTGATACCACCAATCCAAAAGAGAAAGATGAAGAGAAGACTGCTCAGGATAGAGGTGTTAAGTGCTTTGAATGTGAAGGGTATGGACATGTCAAGAAAGAATGTCCCACATTCTTGAAGAAGCAGAAGAAGGGCATGTCAGTTTCCTGGTCTGAATCTGATAGTGAAAGTGATGGTGAGTCAACAAAGCATGCTAGAGCCTTAACAGGAACTGTTGTGTCTGATGATGGTAGTGATGAAGAAATAACTTATGAGGAGCTAGCTTCTACTTATCGAGAGCTGTGTTTGAAAAGTGCTGAGATTTGTCAAGAAAACAAGTATCATAAGCAACAGATTGCTAAGCTTGAAAATGAAAAAGCTGACCAGGAAGACGAAGTTGTGCTAGTTAAGTCCCAACTGGATCAGATGACTAAATTCATTAGGATGATGAATAGTGGTACTGCTGATCTTGATAAAATTCTTCAGTTAGAGAAATCTGCTGGAGATAAATCAGGCATAGGATATGTGGCTAGCACTTCAGGAACAAAAAGGGAGATGTCTCAACCGTTGTCTCAACATCAACCTACGAAACAGGGCCCCTCCCCAAAGAAGGTTGTTCAGCCCCAGAATGCTGAGAAGAAGAATGGCCCTCATCAGAGGAAGATACAGCCCCAAGGAGCTAGTCAGTATATGCCTCCCCAATATCACCAGAATATGCAAGCTGTCAAGTTCAAGCAGAACATGGCTCAGCAGAGGTATCAACATCAGGAAAAATGGTATGGTTATGGAAGAAGGAAACCTCATCACCATAGAAGACAGCCTAAGAGACAACATCATCAATATAGCAGAAGACAATTCAACTATGGAATAAGGAGACAACAGTATGGGTGGCAGCCACATAATTATCAAAGTGGGAGAAGATTTAACCACTTTAGATACGGCAGAGTCAGATGCTTCTATTGTGGCAAGATTGGTCATATGTAGTCCTCGTGCTTCAAGCTTCACGGATATCCTAATTCTGCTCATCAACCCAAACAGCAAGAGGTTAGGCCTAAGGTGATGAAGAAATGGATACCTAAAGTTACCAGCTTGATAGCTCACACGTCCTTGAGGGTTTCTATCAAAGATGACTGGTATTTTGACAGTGGGTGTTCAAGACACATGACTGGAGTAAAGAATCTGCTTGTTGATGTGAAACCTCAGTCTTCTGGCTATGTTACATTTGGTGATGGGATCAAGGGAGAGATAAAGGGAATTGGAAGACTAAACTGTGACAGTACTCCCAAGCTGGAGAATGTTCTTCTTGTTAAAGGACTAGCAGCTAATTTGATTAGTATTAGTCAACTTTGTGATCAAGGATTCAAAGTAGACTTCACAAAGTCCGAATGTAATGTGAAAGATGACAAAGGAGTCATTATGAAGGGAGCCAGATCTAAGGACAATTGTTATCTTTGGGTGCCACAAAATTCAAATTCCTCCACGTGTGTGCTTGCTAAAGAAGATGATGTCAAAATCTGGCATCAGAAGCTGGGACATCTTCACCTAAAGGGAATGAAGAGAATTATCTCCTCAGAAGCAGTCAGAGGGATTCCCAAACTTAGTATTGAGGAAGGAAATGTGTGTGGAGACTGTCAAAAAGGAAAGCAGACAAAGATGTCTCATCCGAAGCTTCAACATGACACCACCTCCAAAGTATTGGAACTCCTTCATATGGATTTGATGGGACCTATGCAGGTCGAAAGTCTGGGTGGAAAGAAATAGACTTATGTAGTTGTGGATGACTACTCAAGATACACCTGGGTGAATTTCATCAAAGACAAATTTGAGGTGTTTGATGTCTTTAAAGAGCTCTGTCATAAACTCCAAAGAGAAAAGGAGAGTAAGGTCATAAGAATTAGAAGTGATCATGGAAGAGAGTTTGAAAATAGTAAGTTTGAAGAATTTTGCTCATCTGAAGGTATAAGTCATGAGTTTTCATCTCCTATCACCCCTCAGCAAAATGGAGTTGTTGAGCGGAAGAACAGAACTATACAAGAGTCGGCTAGAGCAATGATTCATGCGAAGAAACTACCTTATCACTTCTGGGCTGAAGCCATGAACACTGCCTGCTACATTCACAACAGAGTTACCCTAAGAAGAGGCACTTCATCCACTCTATATGAACTATGGAAGGGAAGAAAACCTAATGTTAAGTACTTCCATGTGGTTGGTAGTAAATGTTACATTCTAGCAGATAGAGAGCAGAGAAGGAAATTAGATTCCAAAAGTGATGAAGGGATATTTTTGGGGTACTCCATCAACAGCAGAGCTTATCGAGTCTTTAACTCCAGGACCAAAGTGATGATGGAGTCAATCAATGTTGTGATTGATGATGAAGAAAAGCATGAAGTTGAGGATGTCATAGAAGATGTTGGAACATTAACTGATGAGGTTGCTGTTGAAGTTGAAGAAAGAAATCCATCCCCAAGTACTGCTGACACTGAGCCTGAGCAACCTCAGAAGGATCCTTCTATCAGGATTCAGAAGGATCATCCTAAGGAGCTGATCATAGGTGATCCAAATTCTGGAGTAAGAACTAGGTCCAGAGATATCATAACTAGCTCGTGCTTCGTATCCAAAATTGAGCCAAAAAATGTCAAGGAAGCTCTGACAGATGAATTTTGGATAAATGCTATGCAAGAAGAACTGGAGCAGTTCAAGAGAAATGAAGTCTGGAATCTTGTGCCAAGACCAGAAGGGGTGAATGTTATTGGAACAAAGTGGATCTACAAAAACAAGTCAGACGAGCCTGGAGTGGTTACAAGAAACAAAGCGAGACTTGTTGAACAAGGTTATACTCAAGTGGAGGGAATCGACTTTGATGAGACGTTTGCTCCAGTGGCGAGACTAGAATCCATCCGACTACTTTTGGGTATGGCTTGTAACCTAAGATTCAAGCTGTTCCAAATGGATGTGAAGAGTGCCTTTCTAAATGGCTATCTGAATGAAGAAGTCTATATAGATCAACCTAAAGGATTCACTGATCCAAACTTCCCCAATCATGTGTTCAAACTGAGGAAGGCACTGTATGGCTTAAAACAAGCTCCAAGGGCCTGATATGAGCGGTTGACAGAATTCTTAGTAGCAAATGGGTATAGAAAAGGAGGCATTGACAAAACCCTATTTGTCAAGGAAGAAGGAGGAAAATTAATGGTAGCCCAAATTTATGTGGATGACATTGTATTTGGGGGGATGTCAGATGCTATGGTAAAACAGTTTGTCGAATAAATGCAATCAGAATTTGAAATGAGTTTGGTTGGAGAACTTAGCTACTTCCTTGGGTTGCAAGTCAGACAAATGGAGGATTCTATCTTTATTTCTCAAAGAAAATATCCTAAGAGCATAGTAAAGAAGTTTGGTCTAGATAAAGCCAATCACAAAGGGACACCTGCTCCCACCCATTTGAAGCTATCCAAGGATGAGAATGGAGTGAGTGTGGATCACAGCTTATACAGAAGTATGATTGGGAGTTTACTATATCTCACAGCAAGCAGACCTGATATTTCCTTTGCTGTTGGAGTGTGTGCTAGATATCAGTCTGATCCTAAGGTAAGTCACTTGAATCAAGTGAAGAGGATTCTAAAATATGTAAATGGCACAAGTGACTATGGAATGTTATATAGCCGTGATTCTGGGACAGTTTTAAAAGGATACTGTGATGCTGATTGGGCTGGAAGTGCAGATGATAGAAAAAGCACTTCAGGAGGGTGTTTCTTTCTAGGGAACAATCTGATTTCCTGGTTCAGCAAGAAGCAGAATTGTGTATCTCTCTCAACTGCTGAAGCGGAGTATATAGCAGCAGGAAGTAGTTGCTCTCAGCTGGTATGGATGAAGCAGATGTTGAGTGAATACAATGTTAAACAAGATGTTATGACTTTGTACTGCGATAATCTGAGTGCAATTAATATATCTAAAAATCCTATACAGCACAGTAGGACAAAGCACATAGACATAAGGCATCATTTCATAAGGGATCTGGTAGAAGAAAAAGTTGTTACCTTGGAACATGTAGCCACAGAGAACCAGCTGGCTGACATATTCACGAAAGCCTTGGATGCAAACCAATTTGAAAGGTTAAGAAGCAAATTGGGAATCTACATTTATGAAGACTGAATCTGCTAGAGGTGTTGTGGGCAGTTGGGGTGGTTCTGAAAATGTGTAGTCAACTGCCAGGTGAAGTTTGCCTAATTATGGCTAAAAAGGGGGAGAAAATAGCCAAGATAGTCAAGAGTATTATTGCCATATGCTGCTAATGTGATGCAGATATTAAGGGGGAGTTTTGACATTTGAAGAGTGCAGCCAAGCAGACATCTAGGGGGAGTAAATTGCTGCACATTATGAGCTACTGAACAGCTGTGATGCTGGTTCATGTTTTCAAGGGGGAGCACCAATTGGCTGTTGTCAATAATGAAGATGGTGCTGCAGCAGATCAAGTGATGAAGACTGTGCAAAGTGTCAAACTGCTGCTGGTTATGAGTTTCAAATTATTTCGCTGCTGATATCTCTGAAGGTGCAGAGTGCAGAAGTTGATTGCAGAGTGCAGAGATTGTTTTAGCCAAAATTAGCCAAAGGGGGAGATTGATAGTTCCTGGATTGGCTGAAATTTTGGTAAAACAAAGGTTATTCAATGTTGATGTCAAGGTGCTGATGTTGTAACATTGAAGTCTTAACACTGGGCTGTGTTAAGTAGTTAAGTGCTGAAGTTGGATGTCTGATGTCACACAGGTGATGTTGTAACATCAAACCTGCAGAATTAACAACAGCAGGATATGTTATTAGGGCACGCGTATTAGCTGGAATTGTGGAGAGTGGTTGACTCATTGGATGAGAATATCTTGGGATAGATAATTTCTGTTACATGGGAGATTTGATTGCAGGTCTGTTGGAGAATTAAAAGGTTGAAGATTTAAAAATATTTTGGGGATATAATCTATTTTGAAGATTCAGTTTTAATTAACAAATCTGATCAAATATTGTGACAAGTCCAAGCCTAATTCAGGAGCTATATAAAGCGCACAAGACCAAAGGAGAAGGTACAGAAAACATTTAGAAGATCAAGAGCAGAAGGCTTAGTGTCTAGAGTTTGTTTAAAGTGCTTGTATTTACACTATTCTAGGGTTTGAATAGGTGTTGAGTTTCTGTCCTCTCTAAAGCTGTGAAGCAAAGAGAGTTGTGTGACTTGATCGAAGTTGTGAAGTAAGATCAAGGGTACTCAAAGTGGTTACTTTGAGTGTTTGTAAGGGATTGAGTGGTGTTCTCATACCTAAGTGGTTTCTTAGGTAGGAAGTCATTAGTAGAGTATAAGTTTAGGAGATTGTCAACGGGTTGTTGAGTCTGTAAATTATATCTACAAGTAGTGAATTCCATCCCTGGCTTGGTAGCCCCCAGAGTAGGTTGGTTGTAACCGAACTGGGTCAACAATTCTTGGTGTTATTTTACTGTTATTGCTGTCCATTGTGCAGAGTGTGTTGTTGTGACATCACACCTTAACATCACACGTCTGATACCAGAATTTCACATATATGTTGTTGAAATAAAGTGGTTTGTTTTGTTTACTGTTTTGTCTCGTTGTTTTTAAATCTTATTTGAATTTGGATGGTGATTTAAGGTTTATGAGTCTCTGTTTGCAAATTACCTTTTCCAGCAACATCCCAAAAAACTAGGCCAAATAATAAACCTGCCATGATAGAAAATAAGAGTCTAACAGTTGTATATGATGTGTTCCGCCAATATGATAAATGTTGCTTCCATAGACAAGCTATATATTGTGCCATAAAAGTTTATGAATGTTGCGCATCAAAGTGTAGACCTTTCGAATCTTGAGAAGGAGCACTAAGCTGCTGAATCAACTATTTATTTCTCTTGAAAAAATGGGGTGTACTAGTATCAAATTCATAAAGAATACGATACAAAAAAATGCGAGTTTTTACTAGAGTCTAACCTGTTTAGTTCTGAGTTATTGTACACATCAGTGAAATTGACCTTAAGATTTGCTTCTGGTCCTGCTGATGTAATTTCCAACATCCATGTTGCAGGATTATAACCATCTTTGATCTTAGGAACTCCTTGAATAGCCTATAGTATTCGTAAACTAAGTGAATATAGTGGTGTAATATTTCATATATTTTGTTGAAATAAAGTGGATTGTTTTGTTTATTGTTTTGTCTCGTTGCTTTTAAATCTTATTTGAATTTGGATGGTGATTTAAGGTTTATGGGTCTCTCTTTACAAATTATTACTTATGTATCTTAATTCTTGATGTTATAGACATATATCAAAGAATAAAGACTAGTGATGCAATATATCACCCTGGTTTTTGCAAAGATAGTTATATATCAAGGTTAGTCATCCCTAATCTTAACCTTAACTTTACTTTGCTGCTATTGAACTGTTAAAATTTATTTATAATAGACCGAACTGAATTAATCGTTTGGCAAACCGCCTGTTAATTTAGAACCGAACTGAACTGTTAGTAAGTAAGTTTTTTTACTGAACTATTTTATTTGATGAATTATACTGTGTTATATAAAGAAAACTGAAAATGTCGAAACAATATAAAGTGTCTAGAAAATCAGTAAATGTTAAAAACATGATTATTAGTTTAAATGGCTTATATGCAATTTCCTTTTAGTGGAAACTAGTTGTCATGCTCCAATGATTTGAAGCATCCTGTTTCACATATTTTTTTTAGTTTTAATAAATTTACCTTCTATGTCATCTAACCAAGGAATTTTCTTTAAAAAATTGAACATGAGAATGTTTACATGATTTTCTAAAACCTTCAAATCTGGTTTGTGTCATGAGTTGTGTTATTTTGTTTGGTGTATATTACAACATCCTAATTTATAATATATAATTAATAAATGTGAATGCATGTTGTGTTTCTAAATGTTATATCTATGAATGTGCATGCATATTGTGTTTCTATGAAATACATCGATCATACTAGAAAAAATTATAACGGGTAATTTGGTTTTAAGGAATTTTGTAATGGTACAATTTGGTTAGGTTCAGTTATTTCCTTAAACTGAACCATGAACAACCCTAATGTTATCTCTATGAATGTGTAGCAAATTAGACCATAGTACTATTGAAAATCATGTAAACCTTAAATTTATCTCATAAGAGAACATTTTAAAGGAATCCTAACTCAACCAAAATACAAACATAATCTAACTTCAGGTGGATGTGGACTGCATGAAAAAGGATATTGTACTATATTAGTTACAAACACATGTTTCAAAGTGCTGCAAAATTTTAATTAAAAATATATAAAACACCACAAAACATATGACTAACATAACATATATAAAACATCGTGTAACATCACAAAACATATAAAAACACCACAAAACACCACAAATATATAAAACACCACAAAACATATGATTAACATAAAACACACATCTAAAATAATAAACTAAAGGAAATCTCATTATGAATACTAACCACACATGACTTGTAAGCTTGTAACTTGTAAATGCATCTTTTAACTACTGTTCTTTCTCTTCTTTTCTCTTCTCTTCGTAGCTATGAATCGTAGTTGGATGCAGAAAAATCGCTTAAGTGAAGAGTATAAAAAAGGAGTGTTAGAGTTTTTGACATTTGCAAAAACTAATCTTCCCAAAAGTAATGGTCGATTTCATTATTCTTGTGCCAAGTGTGTAAATATTGCACCTTTAGATGCTAACATCGTATGGGATCATCTAATAGTCAATGGGATTTATCAAAATTATATGAAGTGGATATGGCATGGTGAATTGTCTGATGCGCCAAGGGCCTCCGTAAAAGAAGAGTTTGATATAGAGATGGGTGTTCGTCTAGAAGAAATGATTCGGATATTGGACAAGAGTATTTTCAACGAGCACAGATACATGATACTCTTCATAATGACAACAAAGTTCCTTTGTATCCAAATTGTAAAAACTTCACACGATTGTCGGTCGTTCTGAGATTATTCAATTTGAAAGCTATTAATAGTTGGATCGATAAAAGCTTCACACAGTTGCTAGAGTTGCTGAAGGAAATGCTTCCAGATGAAAACACGTTGTCGAACCGTGTGTGTTATGCAATAAAGATATCATGTCCGATGGGTATAGGGTATAAGAAAATACATGCATGCCCCAATGATTTCATATTGTATTGGAAAGATAATGAAGAGAAGGAAAAATGTCCCAAGTGTATGACATCACGATATAAGAAGAAGGGTGATGATGAAGGTTGTGATATAACCACAAAGGGTCCTCCAGCAAAGGTGTTATGGTACCCTCCAATTATTCCAAGGTTTAAGCAATTGTTTGTGAATTTTAATGATGCAGAGAATATTAGATGGCATGTAGAAGAGAGGAAGTGTGATGGAAAAATTTGGCATCCGGCCGATTCTTTGCAATGGAAGAAGGTTGATACCTTATTTCCAGACTTCTACAATGAACCACGAAACCTTAGGATTGGACTTTCTACTGATGGTATGAATCCATATGGTAGTTATAGTGGTAACCATAGTTCATGGACTGTTCTCTTGATTATTTACAACTTATCTTCTAGGTTGTGCATACAGAGGAAACATGCTATGTTATCTTTGATGATTTCGGGACTAAAACAACCTGAAAATGACATAGATGTCTATCTAAGTCCCTTAATTGATGACGTAAAAAAGTTGTGGGATGAAGGAATTGTCGTGTTTAATAGTTTTTCAAATGAAACTTTCAATTTGCAGGACATGTTATTTTGCACCATAAATGATTTTCCAGCTTATGGTAACTTGTCTGGTTATAAAGTTAAGGGGCATTGAGCATCTCCTATATGTGAAAAAGATAATTGCTACCATCAATTGGATAAGGGAAATAAGACTTTTTATCTTGGACATCGGAGATTTATTAAACATAACCACCTGTATCGAAGATTGAAAAAGGCTTTTAATGGATATCAAGAATATGAAGTTGCCCCTAAGGCCTTAACTGGAGAATAAGTCTATAATCAGGTGAGGAACATAAGTGTTAGTTTTGAAACAAAAAACAAAAAAAAGTTATGAATAATAATATATGGAAGAAGAAGTCAGTGTTCTTTAACCTTCCATATTGGTCTAGCCTTGATGTAAGACATTATATTGATGTAATGCATGTGGAGAAAAATGTGTGTGATAGTGTAATCGGAACACTTCTCAACATTCAAGGTAAGACAAATGATGGTTTAAAATCTCGTCTAGGTATGGTTAAAATGAAAATAAGAGAGGAGTTAGCTCCATAACCAAGAGGTAACAAAATGTATCTACCCCTGGCATGCCATACATTGTTAAAAGAGGAGAAAATAAGATTTTGTGAGTGTCTACATGGTGTGAAAGTGCCCAATGGCTACTCTTCAAATGTCAAAAGTCTCGTGTCAATACAAGATCTCAAACTAATTGGCTTAAAATCTTATGATTTCCACATTTTGATGCAACAGCTACCACCCGTGGCTATTCGTGGCATCTTGCCCAAAAATGTCCGACATGCCATAACTAGATTATGTTTTTTCTTTAATGATATATGTAACAAAGTGATTGACCCTGATAAATTGGATGAGATGGAAAACGAGTCTATTATTATATTGTGTCTGTTGGAGATGTTTTTTCCTCCTTCATTTTTTGACATCATGGTTCACTTAATAGCCCATCTAGTTAGAGAGATAAAGTGTGTGGCTCTGTTTATTTAGGATGGATGTATCCTATTGAACGATACATAAAGATATTGAAAGGCTATGTAAAGAAACATTATCGTCCTGAGGCATCTATTGTTGGAAGGTACATCACAAAAGAAGCCGTTGAGTTTTGTATAGAGTATTTGTTAGATGCAAAACCTGTTGGATTACCCAAGTCTCGTCATAATGGAAGATGTGACGGTAAGGGTACACGTCTAAAGATTAAGCATATGGCTAAAGGGGGAGTTTTTCAAGCTTATTTGTATATATTAAATAACACTGATGAAGTTCAGCCATACTTGAGTACACATAAAACCATTGTCAAAGCCAAAAACCCTCAAATGTCCGAAAATGGGTGTTGAAAGAGCATAACAGAACATTCTCAAAATGGTTTAAAACCAAGATTATGAATGATAATAATGCTTCAGATACATTAAATTTTCTAGCATATGAGCCTAGCTTTAATGTCTTATGTTGGAGTGGGTACGATATAAACAAATTTTTCTTTGGTACAAAATCACGGGATGATAAGAGTACCATGCAAAATAGCGAGGAAATGGTAATGGCTTCTTCAATGCACTTCTCTAGTTCAAAGGATGAAAATCCCATCTTGGCATCCATAGCTTACTTTGGCGTTATAGAAGAGATATGAGAGCTCAATTATCTGAAGTTTAAAGTTCCTATTTTCAAATGTAAGTGGGTTAATAGTAACAATGATGTACAAACTAATGAATTAGGATTTACATTAGTGGACTTGGATAAGGTGGGATATAAGGAAGAGCCTTTCATCATGGCAGCACAAGCAATACAAGTATTTTATGTAAGGGATCCCTCAAACAATAGGTGGGTTGTTGTCCTCCAAAGAAACATGAATTATAGTGATGAAAATGAAGATTTAACTCTAGACATTGATCACAATACATTTTTTTTTCAACACGAAGGCCTTCTTTTAATGATGAAAATGAAGTTAACGATGTTTATGCCACACGTTATGATCATCAAGAAGGGATTTTAGAGGATAATAGCAAATAACAAATAACATTTGGATTTTATCTATATTTTTTTGGATCTATACAATGCAATAATGAAATTTTAAGCAATTCCTGTACACATGGATGTTTTATTTGTCTTTCTCTTCGTATTGTTTCTGAAATTTTCTTAAATTGTTCCAACAAAATCTCCTTTATATATCTGTAGTACTGAATTAAGCAGGTTTTCATCATTAAAAGAAGATTCCCTCATCAGCAAGATAATTACACAAATATTAAAACTGCAAATTGGCAGTCTGTAATTAATACAGAAACAAGCAATAATTAGTATCACTTTGAAAACATTTCACGTTACCAATTAGTAATAAAACAACATTTCAACTTATACTTTCGATTATTAAAAGCATTTGCGACAAACCTCCTGAAGTGAAACAAATGAAATTGAAAATAAATATAATTAGTATAAATAACCTCATTCCAGCAAGGTTTAGATATATATGAGAAACAAAACAAGTTTTTTTATACAAGGGTAGATAAATGAGTATGATATTTATCACATATACTTTTTCTGGTGTGATCAGTAATTTGGCAGAAATCTACCGCTTTTGGTGGATTTATTTCTTCATACTTCCTACATATTTAAAAGTGATGAAATTTTAATGCTTAAACAAACCAAGACATCATTGATAATTTTTGTTGCGGTGAGAATCAGATAACAAGCTATTTATTAACTTGCATCAAATTTCTTTGAATTCACCACTGACTTTGATTTATCCAAAGGAAAGGTTCAAGATCGAGAAAACCTAAGGGGGGAGATCTAAGGTTCGGGGGTTGGTTATATTAAGGGAAGGTATTAGCACCCTTAATATCTGTAGTACTCTACAGGAACCTCTTATTTTGTTTGTGTTATGTTATGTTTGCTTGCTAAGGAAATTTGTTAAGGGTAAAGGTAAAGACCTATGGGTATGTACACTAAGTTTGCTCGCCAAGACGTCGCATCTTGTGCCTACGTATCTGACTAAAGAATCAAAGCAACCGTAGTTCACCTAACTAAGGGTTTTGGAGGAACCATTGACTGTGGCCAAAGTTCCAAAGGGAACGAGTGCGAAGCTCGTATAGAGTTGAGGAACTCTTTAAGTCTACGTTGTAAACGGGGAGGTGAATACTCATGAGGATGAGAATCACATAGAGTTTAGGAACTCTATCCTAATTCTAGGTTAAGGTCTAAATGGCTCTTAGGAGGCCAAGGGAAAAGAGAGTGCTACGAGGATAGTACTCATATAAGGTCGAGGATGATCCTTAGGAGGATTGGAGATGGCTCTTAGAAGGCCAAGGGGTAATAAGCTATCTATGACAATGAAGTCAATAGAGAGACTTTCCTTTGGAATAACGGGGACAAGTTTACAAACGTCGAATAAACAGGTACGATTTCAAAAGCTCGAAAACAACCAATATTTCATAGATGAACATGGATAAAACAGAGATGACATTTTTATTTTAAAACCAGAGGCATAGTGATTGATACAGTCATGAAATAAATCTCAAGCAAATATTTTCAGATTGCTGCAAAAAGTTTCAACAGAAAACTTGAATCGGTTAACGATTTTTCTTTACAAAAACTCAGGAATTAAATACAAAGCCAAAGTATATTTTTATTTTCCATTTTTGAAACTCTTTTAAGAAAAAAAACTAAATAATAATTGAAATAAAAAACACAAAAAAAGGAAAAAGGTGAAGTGGTAGTCGCCACAAAAAATGCCACAATATATGGCAGGTGCCACAACATTGTGGCAAAGTGCCATGAGTGGGAAAAGAAGTGTGGCAGACGCCACACAAGGTGTGGCTTGCGCCATGGGTGGAAGAAAGGGTGGTGGCAGGCGCTACACCCTAGTGTGGCAGGCGCCACACTTTCATCCCTTGCATTTTACTATTATTTTTTCTTTTAAACAACATTAAAAACAAAGCATCACCACATTTTTATTTCAATATTTTTCTTTCATTTCATTTCATTTTTTTTGATATAAAATATTTTTATGACATGAAAACAAAAACACATAGTTCAATACCAGTAACATTTAATCAGATTTCAATAAACAGATAAATATGTTATGAACATTCAGTCATGATATTTGAATGTACAGTAATGAAAAATAAACTAAGGATGGAACGTTACCTAGTGGAGATGGTCCACTGCCTCCTCAATATGTTCTTCGAAAAAACAAAAGAACCTCCTTTTCTTCAAAGTACCACAACAAGGTTGAACAATGGAAACTTCGAACCGGAAAACACTTGCAAAAATATTTTATCAGAGTAACGGGGAGAAAGAAGTGAGAGCATTCACTATTTTTTCAGTGAACCTGGTGTGAAGAATTGCTGAAGTGTGGTGCCCTATTTATAGGAGAAAATGAAGAGTTTGATTTGCCGGTTTTACCCTTTTTTTCAAATCTCCGCAAGCTAGCTTGGTTTGAAAAATTTGCCATTGATCAGAATAGTACTAGAGAGTAGGTTGGCTGAGGAGACGTGAAGCCATGCCTTTACTAAAAAGGTGTTTTCATTTCATGATGAATCGGAAACCACTTGCTAATCTGTAAAACAAAGAAAATATAAAAATGAAATTTGTGGTGGGGGCCACCAAAATCCCATGGCAGGCGCCATGGGTGGGAAAAAGGGGTGGTGGGCGCCACTAATTTGTTTCATTTTCTTTTTTTTTCTTTTCATTTCTTTTTTCTTTTCTTTTCTTTTCTTTCTTTTTTCTTTTCTTTATTTTTCTGAAATGAAAATAATAATAAAAATTACAAGTGCCGATTCCTCGTATTCTCAGTCAGTGGTCGATCACATTAAAATGAGACATGGCTTGGATGCTTCTTTTTGGTCCAAAATCGTCAGAATCAGAGGCTCGATTTATTCGGTCAAAACCTTAATTTCTTCAGGAATTCCAATGGGTGGTCCTTGAGGATCTTGTTTCTTCATTCTCCTCCAAGGTCCATAGATGGCCTCTAAGGATGCCCAGTATCAGGTGAAATCGTAATCCGAAACTTGGAAACCGGTCTTGATCAAAATCAAAGGCACTGGTTGACAGATGCTGATAAAACCCTAGTTTTGAGTCACGGTGAATCCTGTTGTTCAAGGCACTTGTAACAGAAACCAAACACACTTGATTTTTGTTGAGTGGGGAGACTCTGAGCCAAACCTGGGGATGGAAAAAAAATGGAAAACCCTACAGATCCTCACTAGAGATAGGAGCCAGAGAGGTATTCTCCACTGGGGAAAAATCCAGGGAGATGGACGACAGGTTCATAGATGACTGGACGACACTGGGGAAAAAAGACACCTTCTTACTGGTCATGAAGCCAGAAAGAAGACATAATCTCCACAGGGGATCAGTTTGAAATAAAAGGATAGACATCCAACAAAAGATTTTCTGGGGTTTTCTTATATTGAAGAGTTCAAATGGGATCTTCAAGAAAAAGCCAGAAATGACAGAGATAAACTCGCGTGCCAGATAATAAAATATAACTGGACTTTTGGGCTAGGGATAAGGTTAAGGAACCAGTATGAGTTGGGCAAGAATTGAGGTTCATAGTTGACCCGAGATTTTGGTTCACAGGTGACCAATGTTCATAGTTGACCTAAAAATCAATGCCAGCGATTACTGGACTTATGGTTTATAGGTGTCGTAACCCGATATTTGACCTCCCTCTTTTGCCTTTTGCATGAGCATGAGCATTCGCATCGTTAGAATACGCATTCGCACTTTTATCTGTGTGTTTCTTGTTGCAGGATATTCAGGTTTTCCAAGCCCGATTAATCGTATCCTCACAAGGTAATCACATCATCAAGATGAGCTCAAAATAAAGGTTTCCATGCTCACTCATCAAATCAAGAGGTGGAAAATTGAAACCAGGACTTCAGTATCATTTCCTAAGCAATTTGGGCAAAATTGAATGAAGTAACCAGTTAACGTGTGGTGAGTAACTGGTTACTCAGTGCAAATTTGTAGTTCCTGCTGCATTTTTGGGACAACATCCATGCACTCCCTTTGGTCATTGATTCTACAGTGTTCTAGCAGTGTGTGTAATATTCTAGAAATCTCTAGACATCTCAAAGCTATTCAATTCACTCCAAGGGCATTTGTTCTAATGTTTAACTTCAAATCAAGTGCACCATGTTCCTTGTTTTCCAAGTAATGTGGATCTTTGGATGATGGAGTTCACATTGGGATTGTTACCGAGTTGGTTCTAACTAACCGAGTTAACCACCTTGACTCGGTGAGTCAAGTCCAACTAACTCGTAACCTAGCTCCAAACCCAAAGCTAATTCCAAACCAAATTCCAAACCTCTCACACTCCAAACCTAAAGTCTATATAAACTCACCTTCACTCATTTTTCAAGGACCTTCAACCATTTGCTCCATTTCATTCTCAATTCTCTCACATTCTCTCTGATTTTTTCTGCTACATCTTCATCTTCATCTCAATTCTCTTCCAAAACCACTCACCAAAGCTCATTTCTACTTTGAAGGATAATCACTTTTACATCAAAAGTGATTATTTCTTGAGCTCAACCTTCATCAATTTTGCAATTCTACTTGGATTTCTGGAATTATCATAGCTTATGGATTAATCTCAAGTATTCGATTCAACTTTCAACGGTTCGAATTCGCGTTTCGGAATTTCATCGCATTTTGCTCGATTTCGACACATTTCGTCACCGAATTGAAGATTCCTCTGGTTTTCTTTAATTTTCTGCATTAAGAACACTTTGCAACAATTACCAAGGCACATCTCCGCCTTGTAGGTTGGTAGATCTATCTTTTCTAACTGTTTCGATCGTTTCCGCGCATTTATGATGTGAATTTTGATCGTTTTCAGTTTAATTTATTATGCACTTGCTTGATCTTTGATCTCCGTGATTATTGTTTGCAATGTGTGTTAATTGCTCTTACCTGCTGTAATTTTCGTGCAAATTCATGATCTAGCACGTGGTAGTTGTTATAAGTGATTATGTGCTGGAAATCACTTTTGAAAAGCTGTTTTCTGTTATTTTTTTGCCACTGTCACAGTGGTAACCGGTTAACACATGGTGAGTAACCGGTTACTCAGTGCAATTTTCACCAAAATACGCAAGTTTTCAAAAGAGTAACCGGTTAACGCCTGGTGAGTAACCGGTTACCACTGTATAGAAAGGCCATTTTCTTGCCTTTTCAAGTGTGTTTGCCATGCTTCATTTTAACTTCCATTGATTGTCATGCTTGATTTTATGGATGTTTTAAATGTCACATAACTTCTGTTTGAAGCTTATTCATGAATTTTGTTGCATACTTTTGATTATTCAATTGTTCATGTTTTGACATCATGTGAATATAATCATTTAGCATTCCCTTTGATCACTTGTTAACATGTTTGCAATGCATGCTAATATTCTTATGGTACTATTTTTGCATTTCATTCTTGCTTTGCATTAAGTTTGTTCTTGATTGAGCAAATTTAATCTTGTATAATCATAAGTCACACCTTTTTGCTTTAATGATTTTTCATCCTCTTTGGAAAGTTGTTAGCATGGTTCTCCCATGATTAATTGATCGAAAACTTGTTTCGATTAATCAATCTTCCCTTTTCCTCTCTTTAGGCCTCCTTTAGACCTTTCTCTCTCTCTCTCTCTCTCTCTCTCTCTCTCTCTCTCTCTCTCTCTCTCTCTCTCTCTCTTTCCTCCTTTCTTTAGCTAGAAGTCTTTAGATAGATAACCCATCCAAGCCTAGAAGCAAGCGAAATGGTTCCCGTCGAGTACAACAAATGCGTTAGGTGCTAGTACCTTCCTTTCGCATAACCGACCCCTTGTTCCCGTTTCTCTTCCCCTTGGGTTTTATCGATATTTTCCCTGTCCTTTGGGACTAAATAAAGTTCGGTGGCGACTCTGTTGTTATCTTTGAGTGTGCGATTCACTCAGGATGTAAACCAACCATCTTTAACTGGCGACTCTGCTGGGGACAGATTGACCTCTTGCTGGTCCATCCCTTGAGGGGTCTCGCCTAGGTTTTCTGGCTTTCTTGTTTGCTTGGGTGTTTATCTTTAGCGCTTTACTTGTTTTATTTTTATGCTTTAGCTTTATGTTTATTTACCGCATTTCTTTACTGCTTTAAATATTCATATGCTGCATATTCTGGATATCTGCTATTTTCTGCTGTTGTTGGGATGGGTAGATATTATTGGAGAGAAAGGTCCTAACACCGGGCCTAGTATACACATAGGATAGAACGTGGATATTCGTGAGGCCAGCGTTTTGCGCGTCGGGATATCACGAGACCCACATCCCAGATCGTGATTTGTTTGAGAATACTTCCGTCCTGTGAGAATTCACTACGGCGGGGGGTTTTCATTCTGAGTCCTATGGTTTGGGAGACCTTTCTAGGGACCACCTTGTTGTGTCTAGATCACACCTGTGAGAGGGATGGATTTTTGCAGGAAAACAAGCCACTTCATACCTTTGTTCTCTCACACACGCCAGATTGCTTCACCGACACATCAGATTATGTTGCACCGACACAGAATTATATGCAGATATCTGGATTGTTCAGACTTGATTATTCGGGCAGTACTGGCTTCTTGTTGTTGTGTTGCATATCATATCATCATATAAATTAATTTTTGCATGTGCATTTCCATGTTTTCGAGGACTTATCTTTTGTTGGCATTATCATAGGGATGAGTACTGGTTGTCGTGGCATCTTCAGTTACAAGTTTGTGGAGCCTAAGCCGAATATTTTGAGAGGTTTGGCATCTTTGTTGGTTGGAGATCACAGAGGGGTTTTCATAGGTACTTATGGTAATCTGTTGACCATCCTCAACACTGAAGTCAACATCACTGCTATTCATACTCTGGTTCAGTTCTACGACCCGCCATATAGATGCTTCACATTTCAGAATTATCAGCTAGCACCTACACTTGAGAAGTATGCTTATATTCTGGGGGTTGAGATCAAGAAGCATGTTCCTTATGTATACACTAGCGGTTGTCCGAAGTTTCATCTTATTACTGATGCGTTTTGCATTAGTAAGAAGGATGTGGAGGATAATCTCAAGACCAAAGGGAAAGGTATTCGAGGGGTTGCTTCGAAGTTCTTGGTTGACAAGGCCACTTCTTTTGCTAAGGATGGAAACTGGAAGGCTTTCAACACCGTTCTCGCTTTACTTATATATGGGATTGTCTTGTTTCCGAACATGGAGGATTTCGTAGATCAGGCTGCCATCAGTATCTTCTTGTCCAAGAACCCTGTTTCGAAACTTCTTGCTGATACCTACCATTCTATTCATTCTAGGAATGTAAAGAAGAAGGGAACCATTGTTTGTTGTGCTCCTCTATTATACCGATGGTTCTTATCTCACCTTCCATAGAAGGGTCCTTTTGTTGAGAATAAGGATAATCTCAAGCGGTCTCAGCGAATCATGTCCTTTACTGCTGATAATATCTCTTGGTATTCACGAGTCTTCGACGGCATTCCGATCATTCTTCATTGTGGGAAATTCTCTAATGTGCCTCTCTTGGGTACAAAGGGTGGAATTAACTACAATCTGAGAATGGCTTTTAGAGAGTTAGGATATCCTATGGTTGCCAAACCTGATCCTGAGGTAGTGGAGGAGTTCATCTTTCATGAAGGGGTTGATGACATGGGTTTGCTGAAGAGTTTTAGTGCCGCTTGGACTCAGATTCATCTCGAAGGAAGAGCCGATTTGGGTAAGAAGAATTGCATAGCCAAGGAAGCTTACACACTTTGGGTGAAAGAGTGCGTCAAAGAGATCTTGTTGCCATTCTCTCCTGAGCCTTCCATGAATGCCAAGCTTCCTGAACTTGCCATTGTTCCTCCATCTGAGGTCGATCAACTCAAGCTGATTGTTGAAAAGTTGAAGAAGGAGAATACTGATCTTCATCTCAACCTTTATAGAGTCACTTCCGAGAAGGATAGCCTACATATTGAGCTCCATCAGAAGCGCGAGCGCATGCTCAAAGAGGTGGAGGTTGAACAAAACAAGCGTAGGAAGGTGGGTAATCCTTTGAAGAGCACCTATGAGGGACTTTCTTCAAAGAAGATACAACTCGCCGATGCTTATTAACAAGCCTACAAAGAGGAGTTGAGCTACAAACTTGAAGAACTTCGAGGGAAGTTATCCAAGTTCAAGGCAAAGTGGCAAAGTGAACAAGACCGTGCTAATCAGTTAGCAAAGGACTTTTCTCAATGTCAAACCCAGTTAGACAAAGTCTTCAGTGAGATTCAAAAGCTGCAAGATCAAGCACATCAGAGCCAAGAGCAGATTAGTCAGCTCAACACAGAGAGCACTCATTGGGAGCATCAAAGCCGTCATCTACAGAACCTCCTGGATCAGAAAGAGGCCTTTCTTCAAGACATGCTTCAGGGACCTAATCATTCGTTGCTGCGTAACCTCATGAAGGATGCGAAGTACTGGAGTGAGAGGCATGGTCGTCTAGCTAGATTTGCTGAGCATGCATTGGAGCACCTACCTGGGCTGTTGAGGGATGCATATGCTGATGCATTGCCACACCAGCTTCCTCGGGCTGTTTTCCATTTCTTGTCTGTATGTAGGGTGGTATTTGATAGGATCCGTGCGGATTTTGTTGTAGCCCAAAAGGAAGATATTTGACTTGTATTCAACTTATTGCTTCTTTCCTTTATTGTTGAATGAATGAAGATTCTTGCGCACTCTATCTTTTCTTCCTTTACTTGTATGCTTTATGATTATTGTCAACAAAGATAAGTTTAAGAATTCTTGGAATTTAAAACTTCATTTTTGCATGCATATCATACATTCATTTGCACACATATGCACGTCCCTTCATCCGAAACCGTTGCTCATCCTTGTCCGCCTTCTTTGTAGCAAGACGACGACTCGACATCGATATTTTACTCACTCAAACAAATCCAGAATCATGGCTCACTTTGAAGCTGAGAACACTGCTTATAAGGAAACTCTGGCCCAATTTCAAGGTCGGATGGATCAGTTCCAGACGAATATGGACATCATAATGGAACTCCTTCGTGCTCAAAGGGACGCTGCTGCTGCTGCCACTATTGTTGCAACCCCTATTGATGCTACTATTGACACTCCTGTTGTGATTGTTCCTCCTGTTGTTACGACTACTCCTGCTGTTGTTGTTCCTTCTCCTACTAGAGTTGAAGTACTAATTGAGCCTGTGAATCAGCCTGTTGTTCAACCCGGTTTAAACCAGATGCCCGCTGGTTTTCGTTGGGGCATGCCTCCAAATTACACTCCTCAAATTGAAAATATGCCATATCAGCCTTTTGTTGCGCACATGCCTAATGGGAATGTTGCCGCCTATCCATGGGTTATGCCTACTATAGTCCCGCCTCCAGTGGTGAATGATGATCCTGAGAATCTTCAGATTCAAACTCATCAAACTGCCGGATTGGTTGACACTGAAACTCCCGATGAAGAAGAGCATGTGTATAGAGGTCCTCCTATTCATGTTTCGGTTTCATCTCAAGTTGCTCAAGCTGTTGTTCAGAATGTTCATCCTGGGATGTTTTATCCTGGGGCTTCTTCCTCAGTAGCTGGGGTACCTCCTCCGAATTATCCGTATGGTGCTCAGATGGGTCAGAATGCTGGTCAGATGGTTAATCCGGGTTTGGTGTATCCTTCTCAGTTTGCTACTCCGCAAGTGAATGCTCCGGCTGTTTCTCAGCTGTCAAATCCCCATATTCTTGTCAGGCCTGTCAATCAGAGCAGATATGTTGACTACAAGTTGTTGGAAGACCGTATCAGGGCTATTGAAGGGTTTTCTGCTTTTGGCATGGAGGCCAAAGATTTGTGTTTGGTTCCAAATGTTGTGCTGCCGCAGAAATTCAAGATACCTAATTTGCCAAAATATAAAGGTTTAAGCTGCCCGCGTAGTCACATCACTATGTACTTCCAGAAGATGGCATCCCATGTTGATAATGATGAATTACTTGTTCATTGTTTTCAAGATAGTTTGTCTAGTGATTCATTGGATTGGTACATGGGCCTGAAGCGCAGTAAAATCCGTACTTGGAGGGATTTGTCTGAAGCGTTCGTGAAACAATACAAATACAACCTTGATCTGGCGCCCACTAGATTGCAATTGCAAAATCAGTCTCAACGCTCAGCTGAAACATTCAAGGAGTATACACAAATATGGCGTGAGATGGCATTTCGTGTACGATCGGATCTCTCTGACAATGAGTTGGTTGACATCTTTTTGGGTACATTGCAAGGATCTTACTACGAGAAAATGGTGGTAGTTCTTCATCAAACTTCGCTGATGTTGTGAAGATTGGTGAACGGATTGAAAATGGTTTGAAGACTGGAAAGATTCCAGGAGCTGCTTCCCAGCAGTCGACCACTAGAAAATCTCAGAACAGTCAGTCTAAGAAAAAGGAAGGTGAAGCCAATGCCGTGACAGCTCAAGTTTCTCCTCAGTATCAAGCTCCCATGCCTCCTATGCCGTACTATCCGTATCCATACATTGTTGCGGCAAAGTATCAACAACCTCCGTATCAGTATCATCCGCAACAACCAGTTCAGAATGCTCCAAATCAGCAATAGAATCAACAGAACAACAACAAAAATTACCAGAATCAGAATCGTCAGAGAAACAACAGTAAAGGAAACCGTAAGCGTCCGAATTTCGACAGGATTTTGGTGTCATACACTGATTTATTTCCTTACTTGGTTCACCAAGGGGCAATTATCCCCAACAGATTGCACCTGCAATTCCTCCATTTGGCCCGAAGCATAATCCAAATGCATCATGTGCTTATCATGCTGGATACATAGGACATGCAACAGAGGATTGCTTTGTTTTTAAAACCAAAGTGCAAGAACTCATTAATAAGAAGGTTCTGACTTTTGCTGAGGAAGGACCTAACATTCAGAATAATCCGTTGCCGAATCATGGTGGACCTGCAGTTAATATGATTGAGGATAGTCCAAAGGCTGAATTGGTCATGGATGTCGACGAAGTAAAGACCCCGATGACTGTGGTTTTCAAGAAGTTGAATGAACACGGGCTTTTGAAAGGGTTGCATGGTAAGTGTCAAATTTGTGACGATAATCCCAACCCGTGTCGAAAGCTGAAGGGTTGTGTTCAGATTCTGATAAGCCGTGGCGAAGTGCAATTTTCCAGACCTAAGCCTTTCGAAGAGGTTGCTGCCATCGAGCCGTTCACCATCTTCTATAGGAAAGTTCCTGTGGAATCCCCTAAGCAGAAGAAGGTGCAACCCATCGTTGTTTATCCGCCAAAGCCGTTTCCGTATCAGAATTCTAAGGGGGTACCTTGGAGATATGGGCCAACTGTGTTGTCTGGAGGTCAAGAGATAAGGTTCGTCAAATCTGAGATCGTGAATGTTACTGCCGTTGGAGGTATGACTCGTAGTGGACATGTGTTTGCTCCGAAGGTCACTACAAAGCCCGTTCAAATTCCAACTGTTGTTTCCCTTAAGGAGACACCTGTATCTGCAACCCCTGTTGTTCAACAAGGGGCATCTACTGCCATTCCAGTACCGACTATCCCGTCTGAGGATGTTTCAAAGAGCAAAGAGACCCTTGATGATCAAGAGTTCCTTAAGTTGATCAAGAAAAGTGACTTTAAGATTGTGGATCAGCTGGGTCAGACTCCCTCGAGGATCTCAATTTTGTCCTTACTTATGAGTTCGCCTGCACACAGATCAGCTTTGTTGAAAGTCTTGAACAATGCTCACGTTATGCAGGATATATCTGTTGTCGAGTTTGATGATGTAGTAACCAATATAACTGCAAGTTGGTATTTGGGCTTTAATGAATCAGAGTTGCCTCCTGAAGGAACTACCCACAATAAAGCGCTGCACATATCGGTAACCTGCACATACATCCTGTTATCTCGTGTTCTAGTGGATACCGGTTCTTCTCTCAATGTGATGCCTAAGGGCACATTGAGCCAATTACAAGTGGAAGGAAATGAGATGAGACCAAGTGCCTTAGTCGTCAGAGCCTTTGACGGTTCTCGAAGACAAGTCATTGGAGAATTGGACTTACCCATCAATATTGGGCCGCATTTGTTCACCATTACCTTCCAAGTGATGGACATTAATCCTGCGTACAACTGCCTACTGGGTCATCCATGGATTCATGCCACAGGGGAAGTTACCTCCACTTTGCATTAGAAGTTGAAGTTCATGTTTGAGGATCAGCTTGTCATTTTCTGTAGTGAAGAGGATTTGATTGTAAGCGAGTTATCGCCTTTACGATACGTCAAGACCAAAGAAGGCATAGCTGAGGTGCCGTTGCAGTGTCTCGAGTTCGAAGATGTCAGCTCTGCTTTAACTAGTCAAACTAGATTACCACAATTGACTCTAGCATCTGCTAAGAGTGCTAAGGAAATTATCCAGAAAGGTGCTTTGTCAGGCTGGGGGCATGTGATTGATGTGGTTGAAAAGCGTAATCGTTTTGGACTGGGTTATTGTCTTGGTCGTCAATCTGGTTCCTCTGGTTAGAAGCAATGCAACTTAATCAAGTTCAATAGCGCGGGTTTCCAGCAAGATGACATTGTGGCAGCTGATGATGATGCTGGTCCCAGTAATCAGGCTTCAAGCCTTGTGCGCAAATGTCTGTCGGGTTTTAAGCTCAACAATTGGACATCTACCGTGATTCCTGTGGTTTTCCCATATAACATGTAATGCATTTTGCTTTCTCATTCCCTTGTCCTCGCCCGATACGAGTGGATAGCTTGTAAAGGGCCTCACGCTTTTGCAATATTATGTGATCAATAAATAAAAGTTTTTTGCATTCAAAATCATGCTCTATTTTCTTTCTTTATTTTACTTTTCACAAACAAATGGCAAAAGTTTCTTTTATTTTCACCTTTTTAAATAGCTCATTCTATTCATAAACATGCAGAACTAATAAAAGCATTGATAACAACATGGCAAACATCCATTGTAATTATGGAATTCCAATTAACCAAGCCAAAGAAGATGGTGAGGAAGATTGTGAATTACCGGTTGAACTAGCAAGGCTCCTTGAGCACGAGCATAGGGAGATTCAGCAATACGAAGAGCCAGTGGAAGTTGTTAATCTTGGTACTGATGAGGTCAGAAGAGAAGTCAAGGTTGGCGCATCCCTCGCTATGCATGTACACTCCGAGTTGGTCAAGTTATTGAAAGAATATGTCGATATCTTCGCATGTTCCTATCTAGATATGCCTGGGTTGTATACCAAGAGCGTTGAACATCACTTACCACTCAAGCCCGAATGTCCTCCTGTCAAGCAGAAACTCAGAAGGACTAGACCCGACATGGCACTCAAAATCAGAGAAGAGGTAAAGAAACAGCTTGATGCTGGATTCCTAGCCACTTCCAAATATCCTGAATGGATTGCCAACATCGTCCTGGTTCCAAAGAAGGACGGTAAAGTCAGAATGTGTGTGGATTATCGAGATCTCAACAAGGTAAGCCCGAAGGATGATTTTCCTTTGCCTCATATTGATGTCTTGGTGGATATCACAACGCAGTTCTCTGTCTTTTCCTTCATGGACGGTTTCTCAGGGTATAATCAGATCAAGATGTCCCCGACTGATATGGAAAAGACCACTTTCATCACGCCATGGGGTACATATTGTTACAAAGTCATGCTATTCGGTCTAAAGAAAGCAGGAACAACATACCAACGTGCCATGACAACCCTCTTTCACGATATGATTCATAAAGAGATTGAGGTTTACGTGGACGATATGATTGCCAAATCCAAAACTGAAGATGATCACCTGGTTCATCTGAGGAAACTATTTGATAGACTCCGGATGTTTAGATTGCGGTTGAATCCTACGAAGTGCATCTTCAGAGTTCGATTTGGTGAAACATCCTTTTTGTTGGGAATTGAAATACACAGAGATAGATCACATGGTGTAATTGGCTTGTCACAGAGGGCTTATATTGATAGAGTTTTGGAGAGGTTTAATATGCAGAACTGTAAGCCAGGACATGTTCCAATTACTAAAGTAAACAAATTCAGTTAAGATCAATGTCTTAAAAATGAGATTGAGCGGACAGAGATGAAGGGAAAACCCTTTGATAGTGCATTGGGCAGCCTGATGTATGTTCAAGTATGCACTAGGCCTGACATTGCTTTCATAGTTGGTGTCTTGGGACGATACTAGTCTAATCCTGGGAATGATCATTGGATTACTGCTAAGCAAGTGATGAGATATTGTTGAAAATTATTTTAGGTGGGTGTTTTATCATATCCATAGGGATTGTTCGCAAGATATATAGATGCTCGCCATTCAATATTATAACGTTCTAAGTAAAGAGTTTTCAAAAGATTTATTGTTTTGTAACATAAGTTTGTTGCAAAGAGTAAATTAGGGCAAAGATGTTTTGTTTAAAGAAAAGCATGTCAAGATTAGATTTCGTTAATCCTTTTCATACATATCCGTTTAATCAAGCATGTGAACTTAGTTTCGATCAATACAATCGCGTATCCTCGTGAATCCTTTTATATCTAAAGCGGCTTCATGAATATTATTGTTTTAATCGCTAGATGATTTCTCAAAATAACAATCGAAAAAATAAACATAAAGATCGATACAAAGCAAATATTAACTTTCAAATCTATGTCTAGAGTTTGTTGGTTAATAGATGAAGAAGTTAGATCAAGACTTGGAAAATCTATGTCTAGAGTGATTCAAACCATAAATACATCATTAAAAGCAAAGATCTTCATCATCTATTGATCATAAACCTTGTTCACATACAAAAGATCAAAAGAAATACATAAAAGCAAGATTAACTACCTCTAATCTTGACACAAAAGTGTTTAGCTACCCATTACCATGGTAGCTTGATCAACAAGTAAGAAAAGAAGCTTTGCTAGCATCAAAGTCGAAGAATCGAGGATTGATGCTCCAAAGATTTGATTCTCACTTCTCCTTGAGTTCCTAAGGTTTTTGACCTAGAAAACCCTTTCTAACTTCTATATTTGCTAAAAAGTGTAAAGTACAAGAGATTGTGAAAATATCTCCAAAAGAAGGTATTTATAGCAAGTGCACAAGGTGCAGTAAGTGGCACCGCGCTAAGCGCCATCAGAAGCGCGGTTAGCAAAAATACATAAAAATTCCCAGAAAGCTCGCTAAGCGCGGCAGAATTGGGAGAAAGTGCGCGCTGATACCACGCTGAAAAGCTCGCTTAGCCCGAGTTACCGACACGAACTCTTCGAAAATCAACTTTCAGGCCTTCATTCCTTCACCAATTGTTCCTACCATCAAATATAAGCAAGAAGACTTGTCAAAAAGCATCAAAATGTGATAATTCACAATATTTACAATAAAATCGGAAATTAGCATAAATGTACTAAAAATACTAGATATTCTACTAAATTAACAAGGAAACCAATTGAAAGGACTATAAAATATAGTCAAAAGTATGCACAATTTGGCCCTTACAGATATTTGCAGAGAACTAAAGATTATATGCTTGTTTTTAGGAGAGTTGACAACTTGGAAATAGTTGGGTATATTGACCCTAATCTTGTTAGGTGTGTTGATTATAGGAAATCTTCTTCTGGTTACATTTTTATGTTGGTTGGAGGTGCGATATCATGGAAGAGTAAAAAGCAAACTCTTGTCGCCTCTTCTTGCTTGTTATGCTGCTGCCACTCATGTTGTTTGGTTGAAAAATTTAGTGAATGAATTTCATATTATTTATTCCATTACAAAGCCACTAAAGCTTTATTGTGATAACAATGCAGCTGTGTTCTACTCTAAGAATAATAAAACTTCTAGCGGTTCTAAGTATTTGGAATTAAAGTATTTGACACTCAGAGACCTTGTAAAGAAAAATGACATTGTTGTTGAGTACATTGGTGTTGATTTCATGCTAGTTGATCTCCTAACTAAGGGACTTAGGCCCATTGTGTTCAAAAACCATGTTTAGAGCATGGGCATTGTGAGTTCTTTTGATATACTTGGTTAGTGGGAATTTATTCTTTATGTAATTTTTTTATCATAATGTATTTTATTTTGTTCGCTTTAAGTGTTAGATTGTCAAGTACTTTCTATTTTAAGCAATTAATATTACAATTATTATTATTATTATTATTATTATTATTATTATTATTATTATTATTATTATTTGTCATTGTTTATTTATATGTCAATTGTTAAAATTGGGACTTAGTGTCATCGGGACCACCATGCCTATGGTCGACCCTAGTTTGGAGTTCGAGACATGGTTATAATTTTGAGCTCGGTATCTTCGGGACCACTATACTGGTGGTCGATGCCACAATGGAGCTGAGGTATGATTTTAAGCTCGGCGTTGTCAGGACCACTGTGCCGGTGGTCGACGCCATATTAGAGCTGAGCCGTTATGGTCTGTAAAAACATACAATTTCTTAGGCTTTAATGCATTTGATAGGAATTGTTAAGGACTGGCAAAGAAAATAGCAGTTGGCTGTTGGATCACATTAGCATGTTATTTTCTTTCCACACTCTACACTGATAACTAGTTGACGGGGTATGTAGCATTTGTAACCACATAAAGTTTTATGTCAATGAAGGATATAATAATCGTCGTGATTCAATACTGTTTGACTTTTGTTGGATGAAGTCATATTCAGACACTGCACCTGAAATCATGTATTTTCTTAAAATGCGGCCGCATTTTAAGGAATTAGTCATTAACCCGATAGTCGTTATCAAAATGTATTTTAAAATAAAAATCATACAATTAATTTTGCCCAAGTGGGAGAATGTTAGATTTATCTAACTTTTTATGGGTTATGTAGCGCGCGATTTTTGTCGGTGACGCGACCACCTTATCGCGGAATTTGGGTTTTCTCCTCAATGAAGAGGAAGGGGTGCTACTTTCTGATTTCTTATTTATCCCATGAAGCTGGAAAGGAAAAGGAAGCTATCTAAAACTAACCTTGCACGCGAATGTTTAACTGAACAAACGCTTAAAGAGATTGGGGGGTCCGGGGTCAGATTATACAAGGGGGAGTTGTCAATTACCCATCCTATATGTGGTTATCCACAGGATGTTAGCTTTAGGTTTCGCTTTGTACTTGATGGTGTTTATCCGTTAATGGGTTTGGAAAGTTTCTTGGGAAAGTATGAGAGAGAGAGAGTGAGTTGATGTTGATGTTCGGTTTTTTTTTCCGATGTTTTTGGTAAGGTACTAGACCTAAGTTTTGATTGATATGAAGGTGCTGGACCTAGAGTTTTTTATTAGTATGCTCGCTAAGATTTCGCAATCTTATGCCTACGTATTCCCGTTTAAACGAAACAAGGAAATCAGAGCAATCGTAGTTCCTCCTATTCTAAGGGAGGAAAAGATGTTTTGGTGTCTTGTTCAAAGCCCAAGATTGAAGCTAAAAGGTTTATTTGTGTCTTGTTCAAAGCCCAAGATTGAAGCTAAAAGGTTTGACTGAGAGAGAATTTATCATCTCTAAAGGGAGACATCTCGCCTGTTTATCACAACTGTTGGGTGACTGTTTATAAATGAGGATTACTTTAATTGGGATATATGAATCCAGTAATGCCATAATTTCCTTTATAGGGGATTTTTCCTGAAGGGGGAAACTTTAACTCAGTGTTGAGCAATGCCATTTTTCCTTAGGAATCTTTCATGCTAAGAGAGGGACAGTGGCGTGGATGTAAATAATCCATAGGCTTACCGCTTACAACAATTAGATGAAAGAAAGGGTTTACCAGGATAAAAGATGGACGACAACTTGGATATTATAATCAACAAGTGTGCCACTTACAGCAGTTATCTGGGATCAGGTTTTGTTTTGAATGTCTATTTTGATAAGTGATAAACAGAGAAGTGACTTCCTACAGAGATATTTTGATTTCCTCTGAGGGAATGTTGATTTTTGTGTGCCTTGATCAAAGCCCAAGGTTGAAGCTAAGAGGTTGATTGACTCCACTGGGGAAGTCCTTCTACAAAGCCTAAGAGGAGGCTAGGAAAGACTGACTCAATGAGAGAGTGTTTATCTGTCTTGTACAACGCCCAAGATTGAGGCTAAAAGAGACTAACTCTTTTGGGATATCATTATACAAAGCCTAAGAAGAGGCTAAAAGTTTGACTTTTCCGGGGAAAATGTTCTGTCTGTCTTGTACAAAGCCAAAGATTGAGGCTAAAAAGTGGTTTTGACTCCGGTGGGGAGGGTTTGTATATGTCTTGTACAAAGCCCAAGATTGAGGATGAAAAGAAATTGACTCTGTGGGAAAAAATCTTTATCTGTCTTGTACAAAGCCCAATATTGAGGCTAAAATGAGACTTTACTGACTCGGTTAAGGATATTTTAGGTATCTCGTACAAAGCCCAAGATAGAGGCTGAAATGAGTTTGACTCTACGGGAGAGTATTATATGTCTTGTACAAAGCCCAAGATTGAGGCTAAAAAGAGGATTGACTCTGCTTAGGAAATTTATTTCTCAAAGCCTAAAGCAAGGCTGAGAGGAAATGAATCCGTTGGGGAAGATATTTGTCCCAAGCTTAAGAGAAGGTTATGAAGATTTATGTCTTGTACAAAGCCCAAGATTGAGGCTAAAAGGGTTTGGCTCAACAAGAGAATGCTTTTATCTGTCCTGTACAAAGCCCAGGATGGTGGCTGAACAAGCTGGAGAAATCATTAAACCTAAGAGGAGACTGACTTCTGCTAGGGAAATCATTATATCAAGCCTAAGAAGAGGCTGAAAAAATGGACTCAACAAGAGAGTGCTTTTATCTGTCTCGTACAAAGCCCGAGATTGAGGCTAAAAGGGTTGACTCAACAAGAGAGTGTGTCATACCCCAAATTTGTCCTACCTGTGTATATTTTCATTTGTACTTCCATCCACTAACCATTATTCCGAAAATCAAAAAAATATTGTCTCTGGTTGTTGTAGTGATTGAGGTTCAATGGTCAGACAAGTTTGTCTTGGGATCAAGGTCTAGTTGTGATTGATTCAAATGATGTGTGTGAAGTCCCAATCAGGGTTTGTATCAGGCAATTCACCTGTGTGTTGATTAAGTTATCAGGCTGTGTTGTCAAGGACCAGATCATTTCCAATTCAGGATTTTGGTGCACTTTGTGGATTCAATTCAAGTGCGGTGTTGGTTTAAGTTCAATAAGTGTGCATTTGTGGATCTAAGCCAAGAATTCGTCCTCATGATTCAAGTCCATCACCCCATTTTCCTTTTCGTTTTATCCAAATCCATTATCCATTTTCATATCCAATTTATGTCCAAATTCAGTTAATTATTCTTCAAATCCACTTTTCAATTTAATTCATTGTTTTTTTAGATCCACTTTTAATAAACAAGTATCCATTCATGTTCTAACCATTTTTCTTTTTTCTTTTTAATCCATTATCTACTTTAATTCCCACATATTAAATTTAAATCATTTTGTCATAAACCATCTTTTTGCTTTGTTTTTTAACATCCATTGTCCATTAAGTTCATATAATCAAAAACACATTACCAAGTCTCTACAAAAATCAAATGTTCAAAGTTACAAGCTTTCAAACTCAAAGTCCATCCATTATTTAAAAGAGTTCTACAAAGCCCATTATCATCATCCATTACAAGTGGTTACAAGAATAAGAAAGGACTATAAAAGAATTCTATCACACCAAGACCATCACACGCTGACCCACACAAACCAGGCAAATGGTATGCACAAACTTCATCAGGACTCATACAACTTTCCCTGCAAACCGACCCCACCAACAATCCTTCACAACGCATACTACTGCAAAACACCAGCCACGTACAAACCGTAACCCACTACAAAGAACCTGTATTTCTTGTAAACCAAAGAAGACAAATTCAAAATGCATCAGCAGACACAAAACCAAGTTTTGAAATGAAGAAATGATAATGAAAAATAATGCGCATCGTACCAGAAGCAAAACTTTCAGCTGACCCCACCTTCTTTCCAAACTTTCCACAATGAAACCGTACGACCCAGACCTCACCTTGCAGTAAGACACCCAATAAACCATATTACAGCCCACAACGCCAGCCAAAGCGCACATCAAGAGGACCTCAAAACAAATCATCAGCAAATCAATTCTTTCACACAGCATAACCGCTTTTCATCGTACAACAACATTGCCGAAATGCAGCAGCAGCTCATTCTCTTACCAGCTCACATAATCCTCTTCCCATTCTACCCTCCATTCCCTCTATAAATCCAACCCTCTCTCATTCCATAGGACAAGCTCTAGAAGCCTTTGAAACCCTGCAGAAATTCACTCTGAATAATACCTTCTTCAACCTCAAATCTCCATCAACCTTTCTTCGAATCCAACCTTCTTCAAATCCTCTTCAAACTTTCCAAACCCGACAATTCCTTTCCCAAATTCACAAACCCTTAAAAACTTTCTTCAACCCAAACAACACCAACTCTTACAGAACATTCTTCAAACTCATAAACACCACAAACCAAAATCCCAAACCTACAAACAACAACAACTCATTCATAACCCAACTCATACACACAGACAAACCCATCGACACAGAATCATACAAAGGAGAAGAGGAGATGAAGATTGAAACTGAAACCAAACAAACCTGAGTATGAACCGTGTCGAACGAGAAGCTTGAAGGAAGATTCAGAAACGGGAAAGGTTGGAATATCGGTCGATGCGTTCATGTTTTTCTTATTTTTCCTCAAAACCTTGTTTCTGAAATCGTTGTTGTTGTGTTTCTCATCGTGACCCTTTTTAAGAGCATGTAATTATTTTGACCGTGCCTTTGACCGTGTTGCTTGGTGATGTGTTATTTCTATGTTGTTTTCTTTGAAAAAATGAAATTATGAAAGGTTGTTGTGTCTCAACTGTGATTTAGGTTCGATGCCTTGTTTTTTTATCTTACAAACCATGTTGTAGGATGATGGGCTCAAAAGCCCGTGTGAATCCTTCACACTCCCTCTTTCAATTCAGCCCCCCATTTTATTTATTTATTTCATACTAATGTCCAATTTTTCCTTTCCTTTTTAAAGTAATATACTTATTCCATGTTTTGTTAGTTTTTATTTTATTTTTGAGTTCATTTTTATTTTTTGGCCAATGATATAACTAAAGGTCATAGTTTGGTTGATTTATTCAAATTGACTAAATCTTGATCAATATGAGGCCATTTTTCTTTTTTTATTGGTCGATGAAAATCTATAACCATAGATTGTCGATTTATCGATTTAAAATCTTGTTAAAGATGAGACCTTTCTTCTTTTCTATCTCATTTCGATTTTTATTTCATTTTCCATTATCTTCTTCTATTTCTATTTTTTGATCAATGAAAGTCTTAGATATCCTGGAACTTCTTGTTAAGTTCTTGATTAAGAAGAGATCATCCATCTTTTCTTTTCGTGTGGCACGATTTCATTGGAGAATGATCCTCAATATCATTTCTCCATCGTGTTTTTGAATAAAGATCAAATTGCGCATCCTCCTATAGTGTGATCTTCGTCATAGATCATGCTACGATGGTTTAGCGCTACATGTCCCGTATCATTTGCTCCTAACAACTAATCAACTAACAATTAACTTAACTTTCCGTCAATATTACCTTGCTTTATATTCTTGTTCATATTATCTTGTTCATATTCATATTATTCATCATATTCATACTTGTTCATCTAACTTTCTTGTTTTCTTTGTTCATACCTTAATCAAAACACATTAAAAATATCAAAACAATAAAAGACTAATTGGTGGACTATTGGTTACTATCCTTTGCTTGTAGATTTTGTCCGACTCTTGCTCAAGGCTTAGTTTAGGACACTTCGCACACACACAGCTTCCTCTTGGGCTACCTTACAATGAGACCTTTTATTTCATGTCATCCCTTGTACTTTACATGTACCCCGCTCCTATTCCGATGTACGCATTCGTTGTTTCTTTGATTGTGGTTTGTTTACTAGGAGCACCCCTAGGGACTAGCATTGACAACCCATTTTCAAACTAATTCTCAATTCGTCATCAAGCCCATTTTCAAAACACCCCTGTAAGTTGATTGCTCATTAGCATCACCATCAACCTATCACCTTTCATCGTGGTTTCGTTACTAGGAGCACCCCTAGGAACTAGGATCGATTCTCACCCATTTTCAAGCAAACTCTCAATTCATCGTCGAGCTATTTTCAATATCAACCTCTAAATAAACTTTTTTTTCAAACTAACCTCTTTGCATACAAATAAACCCTTGATCCAACGTCAAGCAGATTTTTCACAATAAAAATAAAAAACTACTAACAACTATCACAACTCTTTTCAAGGTGAAAAATGGGGGTTCAAGTATTTGATCTCTCTTCGGTTGTTTAGGTGCGGGTTCTCTTACTCATGTGTGAGCAATTAACGCCTTTAAAACAAACCAACTCTCCTATTTTCATGGGCGTACCACAAACTATGACTGCTCTAATTCTTTATTCTAGTCCGAATAAAGATACGTAAACACAAGATTGTGATGATCTTGGCGAGCATACTTTTTCTTTTTCACCTTTTCCACACTTCCACCCATCTTCCATTTTCCACCACCTTTCCCGTAGTCGAACTACGATTGCCCTGATTTCTCATTCTCGTCCGAATGAGCATACGTAGGTACAAGGGCCCCAATCCTTGGCGAGCACCCTAACCTAAAACCACCCCATTTCCCCCTTAGTATCTATCCCTTCATCTTACCGTTTCGTATTTATCATTGAGAAGAACACAAACAAGCTTAGATCATGAGCATCGCAATTCGAATCAAGAGGTTCCTGTTAAGTACAACGGACGTGAGAGGGTGCGCGTACCTTCCCCTCACGTAACCGACTCCCGAACCCGGAATGTGGTTGCGACGACCATGTTCTTATCCCTCCTTAAAGGTTTTCTCGATATTTTCCTTTCCCTCTTTTGGGATAAATAAAGTTCGGTGGCGACTCTATCAAACCGTTCCGCACCTTTCGAGCGAAGGGTCGTGTCTTCGATTAAGCAATTTTTTCGAGGTGCGACAGCTGGCGACTCTGCTGGGGACCATTTGCTCCGTGTGTCCCAAAATTTGCCTTATTGTTTTGAGGCTAGCTGGCTTATGTTTCTTTGCATTTCTTGCATTGGCATTTGTGCATAGCATTGGTTCTTAGCTTGGGATCAAGGTACTTGGTTCATCTCTCAAGCCTCAAGGTGTTTTGTGGAGGTCATAATATCTTCATAAGATCAAGAATGGCAAAGGATTTCAAGTGAATCTTTCCCTCATAACCAGAGGGACCAAATTAGGGTTTTTGGGTTCAAGGAGCTTCTTGAGAAAACTTTGTGTATTCAAGCATGCTCTCATGGGTTCCATGTGCTCACAAACACTCATAGAGGAAGGCTTGGCTAGTGGTTCATTGTGGAAGATGTCCAGTGGATCAGTTACTTGTGAAGTAAGCAAAAGTCAACAGTTCAAAAGGAAAGTCAACCATGGGTTTTCAAAGGTTTAAATCATGTTTCCCAAGTCCATGTACCTTTATTTGGTCAAAGAATGGCATGGATAGCATTATTCATCAAGAATCAAGAGTTTGTGCAAAAGTTACTATTTTTGGAAAATGACCTATAATGTGAAATTTCCATTTTTGGCAACTTTTCAAACCATCTTCAACTTGACTTTTCATCATCAAAGAAGTTTCAAATGAATTTTCCTCAAACATGAAAGTTGAAGATCTCTCTCTCTCCCATTTCCAAAAAGTACTAGATTGTCTCCATACCATTTGTGGTTCTCAAGATATGATCAAAAGAAGGCAAGGTGCTTTTTAAGGTTTTCTCATGTATCCATTTTTCCACCTTTTGTATTTTGGTTCAAAATGACTTGTAATTGTTTCCAATGCTTCAAGTCACATTGCCACATCCAAGTACACTCCATGAGGACCATTTTTGACCCTTGAATCAAGTGGATACGTGCTATGTACTTCCCTTTTTTTCACAATGTGCAAAATGGCAAGATGGATCATATCTCATAAATCAAGTCACCACAAAGCCCAAACCCAATTCCATTGTGACCAGCAAGTAAAATGGAGGTGAATCACACTTATTTCATCTCCTAAAAACATTTTTCTCATATTTTTAAACTCTTTTCATATTGCATTTTAGTCCCTCTATTTGTGCATTGTTCTTCTTTGTTCTTATGCAACTTTGAAGCATTGTTTGAGGTACTTAACTTGTGAATTTTTGTGTGAGCTTTTGGCATGTTGCTAGCTTCTGACTTAGGTCATTTGGGTTTTAATTTCATAATTTTTGAATTTCATTTGATATATGTTTGATTATTTGTGCTTAAGTGAATTATGCATGATCATCTCTTGACATCTCTTAACCCTAATTGTTTTGCCATGCCTAATTGATTGAATTTCTTTGTGATTCTTTGCATGAGTATTTAATATGATGTTTACCCCTGGTTGAGGTCCCTTGTGACCTAATTTTGCAATTTTTTGGATCATGTTTGGATATGCTTTATGTGCTTGAACTTTGACTTCCTTTTGTGGACTTTCTTTGGTGCATAATGTTTCATGTTTTGATCCTTCTTGCACATGAGAATTGTTGATGATGGTATGATCTTGATTCTGACTTGCTTTCATCTTCATCTTATTTTTCTCATTTCTTCTTGATATGAAGTTCAATGGTGCTTAATTATGCATTTCATATAAGTATGCTTGCATTCTTTCATGATTACCTTTGCACGCTTACTTGAGATGTTTTGCATGATCTTTGAGACTTGTTTATTGGTGTGAGTTGGATATACTTGATATGATGTGATTGCTGCCCTATCTTGTTTCTTATCTCATCCTTCTCTTTCTCATTCTTCTCTTTCACTCTCTTCCTCCCATGAATCTCAAGACTTGTTTAAGTCTTGGATTCTCTCCCTTTAGAGCTACCTAGTCCAACTTAATTTTTGATTAAGCTTGGAGTAGGATTAGCATTAGGTTTTAGGTAGTCATCCCTCCTAAGCCTCACTAACCATAGGTCATACATGCATGATAACATTAGGACTCTTAGTCTCCCTTTAGAGTTTCCTTTGGGTCTTCTCTCTTCTCATCTCAAAACTTCATGAAAACACTTAATAAAGATAAAGTGTATTGCGCACGAGCCTTAAGCGTGGGGAATGAGAAATGGGGGGCTTCCTCTCATCTTTCTAGAGTGCTTAGCGAGCGTCCTGTCTTGGGACGATTCGTTAAGTATTCGTCCCTGTGCCCTAGACTTTAGTGCAATGCAAGTTATGAACTAAATTAAGAAGACACTTCTGTCTAAAAAACACAAAAACAAATTCAAATCTTTTTATCCTTCGGGATTGTTGGGTTTCAAACTTCATTTTCAGAAAAGAGCTCGTCGCTCACGTAAAAAACACTTACCAATTCGTGGTCGTACCCACGAACTACATTAGCTCTGATTCCTCTCTCTCGTCCGATTGAGGATATGTAGGCACAAGACAGCGATTGTCTTGGTGAGCAACCTTCCCCCACAGTTCCCGTCCGAACTACGTTGACTCTGACTTTCCCATTGCACTGAGGGAGTACGTAGGCCTAGGGCATCGAATATGTCCTACCGAGTCCGTCTTAGTCACCCCCATCCCCGTTTTCTTTTGTTCATCCATAGATAGTAGGACAGCTCACCCTCCGTTTAGACAACAAGCATGGATCCCATCGAGTACGATGGATGCGTGGGGTGCTAACACCTTTCCCTCGCATAACCGACTCCCGAACCCGGACTATGGTTGCGATGACCATGTCTTTCCCCTTTCTCTTCAGGTTTATGCAGTGTTTCCTTTCCCTCTCTCGGGATAAATACACATTGCTGGCGACTCTGTGTTTTCTGCGCCACTCTCGCGTTTGTACTGTTGGATGCGAATCTTTCGGGAGCGACAACTGGCGACTCTGCTGGGGAATCTGGTTGACCTCTTGCTGGTCCATCCCCTTTAGCGAGTCGATCCTAGCGCTTATTTGTTTTTTTGTTGGGTGTTTATTTGTTGTGCTTTATTATGTTGTATATTACTGTTTTACAGCTTTTATTGCATTGCATTTCATTTTATTACTGTCTTGCTGGATATTGCTGTATTGTGCTGGCTGGTTTCTGTTTGGAAGGTTGGGTTGTTCTGAGAGATAAGCCCAATACCCAGGCTTGAGTACACCCTAGGACTAGAGTGGAGAGTAGTGGGACCTACGTGCCATCTTGGTGCATTTGTGTGTTCACGAAATTCACAACCAGACGGGGCTATCTTGGGACGCATTCTGATGTGTGTGTCTTGTGCATGTTAGGGTTATGATTTAGAGAGTTGTCGACTCTGGTGACCGTTTCTCCGATACCTCAGTTGCGCCTCTCCTCCCGACCTGTGATAATGGCAGACCAGAAATGGCAAACCCATTATACTTATCGATCCGAGGACCCAATGCTGAGGGACTCGCATAGGATGACCTTATTATTTAGGGGAATCAGTTGAGGCCTCCTCGATTGATGATGATGCCAAACCAGAAATGGTGAACGTATCATTATTTCTCGACCTGAGAGCCCGGGATATTAAAGATCCTCGCCTTTTTAGAACCCTTATGTGAGAAGGGATGGGTGTTTACAGGCTTGCAGGAAACCTTCAACCTTCAACCTACCCGGTTTTCTGGATTTCTCATCAGTGTTTGATTATCTGGGTTTCTGGTTATCTCAGTGGTTCGGTATTCTATGATTCTGGTTTTTTGGGTTGTGGTTCTCGTTCAGTTAACAGCACAGCACATCTAGTAGTGATGCCTTAATCCCATGCTTACATGTGCATATCATTTTTCTTGCATTCTAACATGTTTGACATTTTCAGGGCTTGCATCTTACTCTTGATTCCGGTTTTCTGAGGTTGCCTTAACATGGATGTCCAGAGAAAGAAGACTGTTGCTTATTCGTTCCCAGACCCGATCTTGACGTTGATTCACAAGCTGATTAGTATGGCTGGTCCTGGAGTTCGTACAGAGTTCGGTGGAGAGTATGGGAGACTTCTGAAGTTTGTCTACAATATCTCCAAGTATGAGAAGGATTCCATTCATACACTTCTTCAGTTCTATGATCCGTCTTTGCGTTGCTTCACTTTCCCATACTATATCTTGGCTCCAACATTGGAGGAGTTCTCATTTATTTTAGGAATCCCCATCAGGCATGACATAGTATTCTTTTCTGAAGAACGCCCTGGGATAAAAGAAATGGCCATTACTCTTCATATTGGTGAATCCGCTCTGAGCAGTAATATTGTGGAGAAACAAGGAGCTAAGGGTTTCTTATTGAAGTTCTTGTTTGATCAAGCTTGCATACATGTTAAGGAGAGGAATTGGACTGCTTTCCAAGCTATCCTGGCTATGTGCATCTATGGGATTGTCCTGTTTCCCAATGTTCCTGATCTGGTGGATATGCATGCTGTCAGAATCTTTATTTCAAAGAATCCTATACCAACCTTGCTAGGCGATGTGTATCACTCAGTCCACTACAAGAATAAAAATAGGCGTGGAAGAACTGTGAGTTTCTGTGCACCACTCTTATCTACTTGGTTTCTGAGTCATCTCCCCGAAGCTGGCACTTTCGTTGACACAAGAGATTCTCTGAAGTGGTCAAAGAGGTTAATGGGCTTGATTGCTGACAACATTGTTTGGTTCAACCATGACTTGCTAGGGATGGAGATTATTTGCAAGTGCGGAGAATTCCCTAATGTACCCTTGATAGGGAGAAGAGGTGGAATTAATTATAATCCTGCCCTTGTTATCAGGCAGTTTGGTTATCCTTTGAGAGGTCCACCTGAAGAGCGAGATATCAGAGAGTCTTTATTCTTCAATGGTACTGGGGATCAAGAGATGGTAAGGAAAATTGTGAATGCTTGGAAGCAAATGACCAAGAAGGGAAAAACTTCATTCGGGAAATGTAATAACCGGACTTTTCCTTCCTATGAAGAGTGGATCAAGAAAAGAGCAGAAGAGGAACTTCTTCCTTTCCCGGTTGAACCACCTTTGTATCCTTTGATGATCGAGGCTCCCACGACTGTTGATATAGAGAAGTATGATAAGTTATGGCCTGAGAAAGAGAAACTCCGAGAGGAGAATCATGAGCTGGGCAGAGAGGTTGGTCAGTTGAAGCACGAGAAAGGCGAAGCTATCCATGTTGCCAGGTTAAAATCAGAACTTTTGGCTGTGAAGGAGAAAGAATTGTCTGAAGAAGCCACTGCCAGAGAGAAAGTGGCTTAAGCGTTGAAAAGTGTTAGCAAGGTCCTTTCGTCCAAAAAGAAAGAGTTGGCTTATGCTATGTCAAGAATTCACAGGTTCCATGACCGTCGGAATACAACAATTACTGCCAACAGGTTGAAAGAGGACAAGTATCTGGAGCAGATTGAAGGTTTGAAGACAAAGCTTCAGAAAAAGGATAAGGAGATTTTATCAGGGATCTTTGAGAGGAGAGCAATTGAGGAAAAGCTCAAGGAAACCATGGCAGATATGGAACAGCTGAAGATCCAAGCCGAAGTGAAAAGAGCCAGAAGCGAAGGTCCAAGTTCAGGTGGAGCTTCTAGAGAAGATGATTGGGAATTGCATAGTCGTTATTTAACAGGGATCTTGCACAGGAGGGATCTTTTGATTCAGGAGTTGATTCAGAGACCAGAGCATCCTAATACCAAGAAGCTTCTCAAGGAAGTGCAGAATTGGTGCAAAAAGAATGACGAATGGGGAATTCAAGCACTGTTGAGTCTTGATGATATGCCTTAGTTTCCTTGCTACTGTTTTCTTTGTATTTCCAGGATCACCGCCAGGCTTGTTGGCCGGGGTCTTTGGTTATGCTTATTCAGACTTGTGTAGTAACAGATGCTTATTCTCTTTATATGATCAGGAATTCAGTTCTCTTATGTTGTTAAAACTGGAATCAAGGGATATATCGCCTTGATAATGTTTATACATGTTTGCATTTGCATTTGCATAATCATCTCATTTTTGCATAGCAGGTTATCTTGGATTCTCTGGTTTTCTTATGCTCTCTCTTTTTGACAGTCAGGATTGATCAACCAACTCATCGGTATTCTACCAGGCTTAATCAAAGCAGAGTGATGGACAAAGTTCAGGCAGACATGGCAGCTATGCAAGCTCGCATTGATCAATTCATGGAGATGATGCAAGGTGTGGTGCAGAGTCAGAATGAATTCAGAACTCTAGTTCAGCCTTTGGTGGCACAGGTTGATGAAAATGGTATCTTACACGGTGGTCTTCTTAATCTTGTTATTCCTCTGGGCGGAGGTGGTGTTGGTATCAACATTCCTATCCCTGGTGCTGGTGGACAGGGTGGGATTCCTTCAGTGGTTGGAGAAGGAAGTATTATTCGAGCTATCCATGGCCATCATTTTGATGATCAACAGGATGATGTTTTTTCAGTCAGAAGCTTGGACACTGGCCCTCCTGTGGTCAGTGATGAGAGGATCCGCTTAATCGAGGCGCAATTGAAAGGGGTTGTTAAACAGGATGATCTGGGAATAGATTTGGACGACCTAGGGTTGGTCCCTGATATTGTCATTCCGCACAAGATTCAGATTCCTACATTGGAAAAGTATAATGGTTCTACCTGCCCGAGAACTCATATAAAGGCGTATACCAGGAAGATGGCTGCCCATGCCAAGGACGAAAAGTTAATGATGCACTTTTTCCAAGACAGCCTGTCCGGCGCGTCTTTGGAATGGTATATGGCGCTGGAAAGTAGAGATGTTCGTACTTGGAGAGTTAGCTGTAGCTTTTATTAAGCATTACCAGTACAACACAAACATGGCTCCCAACAGAACTCAGTTATTGAGCATGTCCCAGAAAAATGATGAAAGTTTCAAAGAATACGCGCAAAGGTGGCGTGAATTGGCAGCTAGGGTACAGCCACCAATGCTGGAGAAGGAGATGTTGGATATGTTTATGGACACACTGCCTAAGCACTATTATGAAAAGCTATTTCCTTGTTCACTAGGCAAGTTTGCAGATGTGATTGCGATCGGACAGAAGGTAGAGGTTGGAATTAAGGCTGGAAAAGTTTCTAGTGGTGACGGATCGTCCTCCGGGCATGGGAAGAAGCCATTTGATGGTTATAACAAGAAAGGAGAAGCCAATGCTGTATCATCTTACAAGGGAAAAGGGAAAGAGCGCCAGAGCAATAATCAACAAGTAGCATCGGTAACTATCCCAGCAACGTTACCTCCACCACAGCAACAAAGGAATAATCAGAACAGGTAGCAGGGCCAGTATCAGAATAGACAAAGAAATGCAGAGAGGCATTTTGAGCAACCACCGATGTCATATGCACAGTTGTTGCAACATTTGCTGCAGTTGCGTCTAGTTGAGCTCCGTACCCTGGCTCCACCAACAGGGGAACTCCCATGAGGCTACGATGCTAACGCACACTGCGATTTTCACTCTGGTGCTCCGGGGCACACTGTGGAGAAATGTAGGGCGTTTCATAATAAAGTGCAAGACCTTGTAGACTCCAAGGCTATCAATTTCTCGAATGCTGGGCCCAATGTTATTCAAAACCCGATGCTTGATCACAATGGGCCGAGGGTGAATGCGATAATTGAGGAAGGTGAAGCTCTGAATTTGATCATGGATGTTGAGGAGCTGAAGACTCCGCTGATTGTGGTTAAAAACAGGTTATTGAAGGGTGGCGTCTATCCGGGTTGTGATGAGAACTGTTCAGATTGTTTGACGAAGGATAATGGTTGTGATTCGTTGAAGATGGGTATCCAAAATATGATTAATGAGGGTTGTTTACAGTTTGATCGGTGTAATCAACAAGAAGAGGTTATTAGTGAGAAGGTTGCTACTATCACCATTCCGTTCAAAACAATTACTATTTCAGGTCCGGCAAGACCACCTCCAGTCGTTATCACGAGGGCTGGGCCCATTCCGTATGAAAGCACTAAGGCTATTCCCTGGAATTACGGCGCAGAGGTTTTGTCAATGGGCAAAAGCAGGAATTAATGACTACTTCACCAGTGAGTTCTAGTCCTGAGGTTAAAGTTGAGGCTGATGCTATAACGAGAAGTGGTAGAGTGCTTACTCCTGTTAATGATCAACCCAGTACTTCTAGGCAAGATAGGGGAAAACAGGTAGATGATGGTTGATGCGTCCGCAAGTGCATGGAAATATCGAAGTAATATAAAAGATTGTCAAACCCACATAGACCAATGTCAACCTACCGTAATCTATCGTTACTTTGTAAAGCTAAGGCTAATGATAATTGATAAAAGGGAAACTAAGACTAGAACTAAAATAAAACTAAGAAAATATGATAATAAAGAGAGGCCAGAATATGGATTCTGTGTTCCTAAAGGACTTTGTAGAATTCGGGTACTAGGAAATATATTTTGAAAGCCAATAATATCCTAAACGCATCTAAAGCGCTCTCGCTGTATTTAGACTTGTTGCCTAATTTCCACTATCCGGTTCGATCCTCACGCTCTCGCAGTGTCGGTTCTAACCTTAATTAATTTCTCACTCTCGTAACAAAATCGTGTTAAATAACCTCTCACTCTCGTGACGAAGTTATTTAAATTAGACTTGGAAATTAAAACCAAAACAGAATTTTAATCATAAGTTCGTACCTATTATTTTCTACCGAGTCCCGTCGGTAACGACGGTCCTCATACGCCGGACTCAAGAATATTTAGAAAGACATAGATAAGAAAACAAATAAACAATTTTGGATTTTTGAATTAGATGAAAACATAATAATCGATTTAAAATAATTTAATATAAGGCAAGACGTAATTAAGAAATTAATTAAAGACAGTAAAATAAACAATAAAATAGAACCTGTAATTAAATGGAACTGGAAACAATGCTTGAACTGAAGTCGTAATATGCCGGCAGGCTTTGAATCAAATACATAAATTAAACTATAGAAATAAATCCTAAAACTATATTTGTAATAGTCCCCCGATGTGGAGAACTATTACTTTTACATTAATGAGAATTGCTAAAAACTAAATAAGAAAATCTGGCGAAGAGAGAAAAAAAGAGAGAGCTCCTCGTGTAGCAAATTCCTCCTTTTATAGCTTGATAAGTTGTTGTGAAAGAGAGAAAAAATAGTGGAAGTTAGTGGCCGAGTTTATCTCAAGCACTCCTTGACTAGTTGAACGTGATTTGAGTGGAATTGGTACCGTTGAGTGGTCCACGTACTTAAACGTGAATTCTGAGAATTATTCCTGTGCCGGTCGTCACGCAATACATGACGGTCGTCACAACTTGAAGTACTGTGACGGTCGCCATGGACCTGTGACGGTCGTCACAGTCCTAATATTTAATTTATGTTGGGCGCCACCATAAGGTGTAACGTTCGTCACACTTATGTTGCGTGGTGGGCCCCACCCACTTTTTTTTTTTTTAAAACAATTCTTCTTTTCTTCTTCTTTCATATTTTCTTCAAAACATCTTCTTTTCTCCACATTTGCTCCTTTAATTCTTTTCTTTTCTTTCTTTTGTGAATTAATCCAAGTCACCTGAAAAAGACAATAAATACCGGCATAATAAAACATAAATCAAAGAAAATAAATAAAACGAAACTAAATTGCATGCAAATCGGGTCTAAAAATACGATACATTTACGTGTTATCAATGGTTCTGTGCAGCCTCCAGTGATTGTTGATTCTACGGTAAAGCCGGGTGGTGATGCTTTTTCTGAAAATGTAGAGGAGTTTATGAGACTCATCCGAAAAAGTGATTACAAAATTGTGGACCAGTTACATCAAACCCCGTCGAAGATTTCCATTCTGTCATTGTTGTTGTGCTCTGAAGCTCATAGGAATGCTCTTCTGAATGTTTTGAATGCGGCCTATGTTCCTCAAGAGATTTCTGTTAACCAGCTGGAAGGGGTTGTGGCGCACGTGAATACGGGTAATGGCTTGGGTTTCACAGATCTTGATTTGACTCCCGCTGGGAGGAATCATAACAATGCCCTACATATTTCGATTGAGTGTCGTGGTTCACTGATGTCACATGTGTTGGTTGATACTGGATCATCGTTGAATGTATTGCCAAAGAAAGCATTAATGAAGTTAGATACCAGGGGACTTATTTGTACACTAAGCGACTTGGTGGTGCGAGTTTTTGATGGCTCGAAGAGATCTATCTTTGGTGAGATTGTGCTTTCGATCAAGGTTGGGCCGAAAATCTTTGATGCAACATTTTATATAATGGATATTCAGCCAGCATACAACTGTCTGTTGGGTCGTCCTTGGATTCATGGTGCAAGCGCTGTAACCTCCACTTTGCATCAAAAGCTGAAATACATGGTAGATGGTCACGTGGTGACAGTTTGCGGAGAAGAAGACATAATGATTAGTCAGCTGTCAACCTTTAAATACGTGGAAGTGGATGGTGAAATTCATGAGACTCTGTGTCAGGGATTTGAGAAAGTGAAGGTTTCTGAAGAGGTTGTCCAGTCTGAAGCTATAGAGCAGCCTGCAGGGGAAAATCAGCCTGAGATCTCTATGTCTTCCTTTAAAGACGCCAAAGTTGTGGTTGAGGCTGGTAGCTCACAGAGGTGGGGCCAAGTGGTTGAAGTTCAGCCGAAAGGGAATACCTATGGATTGGGATACAAGCCACCCAGGAGAGCCAGGGATCCTCCCAAATTCTATGGCCCAGTCCGTTTCACCAGTGCCGGTGTTTTCTTCGACAGAGTTAATGCCATTGAGGAAGAAGGGGACAGTGATTGTGATTTGGATAGCTGGATCCGCCCTTGCGTCCCGGGAGAAAGTCTGTGCAACTGGTCTTCTGAAAAAGTCATTCAAGTGACTAGCTTCGAGTAATTGCTTTGTTTTCCTATTATGTTAATCCTGCGTTCTGCCCAAGACGTAGTGATTTTATTTGTAGGGCTTTTAACTGTTGCATGTTTTTCTTTATCATCAATAAAGGACTTTTCACACTCAAATATTTTGATCTCTGTCTTTCTGTTTTATTTTTTTGAAATAAAAACCCACATCAAAATGGCAATGTGTTTCCTTTGTTGCATACATAATAAAACATACCTCATCAATCATGCAGGTCTTTTTGTTCGGATGACACCGATCATGACTCAGCTATAGCTCAGTATGACTTTGACAATCCAATCTATTAGGCTAAAGAAGAGATTGACGAAGATTGTGAACTCCCTGAAGAGTTGTCCAGATTGTTAAAGCAAGAGGAGTTAGTCATCCTACCTCATCAGGAGGAAATTGAGATTGTGAATCTGGGAACCGAGGACGCCAAAAAAGAAGTAAGGATAGGGGCTGCATTGGAAGACAGTGTCAAGGGAAGATTGATTGAAATGCTCCGTGAGTATGTGGACATCTTCGCCTGGTCTTACCAAGACATGCCTGGGCTCGAAACTGATATTGTTGTACACCGGCTACCACTTAAAGAAGGTTGTACTCCGGTCAAACAAAAGTTTAGAAGAACTAAACCGAAGATTTCTGTCAAAATCAAGGAAGAGGTTCAGAAACAGCTAGATGCCGATTTTCTTGCCGTAACAAATTATCCTCTATGGGTTGCTAACATCGTGCCTGTACCTAAGAAGGATGGGAAGGTCAGGATGTGTGTTGATTATAGGGATTTAAATAGAGCAATCCCAAAGGACGATTTCCCGCTCCCTCACATTGACGTGTTAGTTGACAATACTGCTTAGTATTCGGTGTTTTCCTTCATGGATGGCTTCTGTAGGTATAACCAAATCAAGATGGCCCCAGAGGACATGGAGAAAACAACATTCATAACACCGTGGGGAACATTCTGCTACAAAGTGATGCCCTTTGGATTGAAGAATGCAGGGGCAACCTATCAGCGGGCGATGGTGACTCTCTTTCATGATATGATTCACAAAGAGATCGAGGTCTATGTTGATGACATGATTGCGAAGTCACAGACAGAGGAAGAACATCTGGTGAATCTTCAGAAGCTATTTGAAAGATTGAGAAAATTCAGACTGAGGTTGAATCCGAACAAATGCACCTTCGGGGTGAGATCAGGAAAATTGCTGGGGTTTATTGTTAGTGAAAAAGGTATCGAGGTTGATCCTATGAAGGTAAAAGCCATACAAGAAATGCCTGTGCCGAGAACAGAAAAAGAGGTTCGTGGTTTCTTGGGGAGATTAAACTACATTGCTAGGTTCATCTCGTATCTCACAGCCACGTGTGAACCAATCTTCAAGTTGCAAAGAAAAAATCAAGCGGTCAGGTGGAATGAAAATTGTCAAAAGGCGTTTGAAAAGATTAAAGAATACTTGCAGGAACCTTCGGTCCTTATGCCACCAGTGCCAGGAAGGCCTTTGATTATGTATCTCACGGTTCTTGAGAATTCAATGGGTTGTGTGCTCGGTCAACAAGACGAGTCAGGTAGAAAGGAGCACGCCATCTACTACTTGAGTAAAAAGTTTACTGATTGCGAGTCAAGGTACTCGATGCTGGAGAAAACATGTTGTGCACTCGCTTGGGCCGCTAAGCGTTTGAGGCAATATATGTTAAACCACGCAACCCTATTGATTTCAAAGATGGATCCAATCAAATATGTGTTTGAGAAGCAAGCACTTTCTGGTAGAATAGCCCGTTGGCAGGTGGTTCTGACAGAATACGATATTCAGTATGTTTCCCAAAAGGCCATTAAGGGAAGTGTTTTGTCAGAATACCTTGCCGAACAGCCAATTGAGGATTATCAACCGATGAAGTTTGAATTTCTGGATGAGCATATCATGTATCTGAAGATGAAGGATTGTGAAGAACCTTTGCCTGATGAAGGACCTGAGATTGGATCTCAGTGGAAGTTGGTTTTTGATGGAGCTGTTAATTCATATGGTAACGGAATTGGGGCAATCATTACGACTCCAAAGGGTTCTCATATACCCTTCACTGCCCGATTGACGTTTGTATGCACCAACAATGAGGCAGAGTATGAAGCATGCATCATGGGGTTAGAAGAAGCAATTGATTTAAGAATCAAGAACCTCGATGTTTATGGTGATTCTGCCTTGGTGGTTAACCAGATTACAGGTGAATGGGAGACTCGTCAAGCGAATCTTGTTCCGTATAACAACTATGCTAGAAGGTTGTTACCTTTCTTTGACATAGTGGACTTCCATCACATTCCCCGGATAGAGAATCAGATGGCTGATGCGTTGGAAACGTTGTCATTGATGTATCAAGTGAATCGTTGGAATGAAACTCCTTTAATCAGAATCATGCGCTTGGACAGACCTGCTTTCGTATTTGCAGTTGAAGGTGTATCAGATGGCAAGCCTTGGTATCATGATATCAAGGTCTTTTTGAAGAGTCAGGAATACCCAGCTGGGGCATCTTCCAAGGATAAAAAGACATTGAGGAAGTTATCAGGAAACTTCTTTTTGAATAAGGACAATGTGTTATACAAGAGAAACTTTGACATGGTCTTGCTACGTTGTGTTGATGAACACGAGGCAGGCCTATTAATGGAAGAAGTTCACGAAGGTTCCTTTGGTACTCATGCCAATGGGCATGCTATGGCAAGAAAATTGTTAAGAGCGGGGTATTATTGGATGACTATGGAGTCTGATTGTTTTAAATACGCCCGGAAATGTCATAAATGCCAGATTTATGCTGATAAGGTGCACATACCGCCTACTCTGAATGTTTTGTCATCGCCTTGGCCCTTTTCTATGTGGGGCATTGACATGATTGGGAAGATCGAGCTGACTGCTTCGAATGGACATCGTTTTATCCTGGTGGCTATTGATTATTTCACGAAGTGGGTGGAAGCAGCATCGTATGCCAACGTCACCAGACAAGTGGTAGCCTGATTTATCAAGAAGGACATCATCTACCGGTATGGAGTCCTGGAAAGGATCATTACTGACAATGGTTCAAATTTGAACAACAAGATGATGAAGGAGTTATGTTAGAGCTTTAAAATTGAGCATCACAATTCTTCTCCCTATCGCCCGAAGATGAATGGGGCTATTGAAGCGGCTAATAAGAACATAAAGAAGATTGTGCAGAAGATGGCAGTGACATACAAGGACTGGCATGAGATGTTACCTTACGCTTTGCAGGAATATCATACTTTGGTACGCACATCAACTGGGGCAACCCCTTTCTCACTGGTGTATGGTATGGAAGCAGTTCTACCATTAGAAGTTGAGATTCCTTCTTTGAGAATTCTGACAGACGTGAAGCTTGATGAAGCTGAGTGGGTGCGTTCCCGGCTGAATGAATTGAACCTCATTGAAGAGAAGAGATTGAAAGCCATTGCGCATGGCTGGTTGTATCAGAGCAGGACGAAAAAAGCCTTTGATCAGAAAGTGTGTCCTCGGTGTTTCCAAACTGGTGAATTAGTCTTGAAAAGGACCACTCCTCCTCAAACAGATCACAGGGGCAAGTGGACTCCGAATTACAAAGGGCCATATGTAGTAAGACAGGTTTTCTCTGGTGGAGCCTTATTACTCTCAACTATGGATGGCAAAGATTTACGTCCCCTGTGAACGCGGATGTAGTCAAAAAATACTTTGCATAAAAAAGACCCGCTGGACATAAAAAGAAGGTTCACGCAAAAATGGGGCACCCTGGCGAACCATAAAGAGAAAAGGTTCGGCCAAAAATTAGGTATAAAAAGAGAAAAAGAAATAAACCCGCAAGGTTGAAAACCTGAAAAGGAAACTTTGGCAAGAATGGGTATCCCGGTGGATTGAAAACCCGAAAAGGGCGATCCGGGCAAAAGTTAGGGATTTAAAAGCAAAGACTATGATCCGCGTTCGATCTGTGATCGCTATTCACACTTGGAAAATTCGAAGGAAAGGAATCACTCCAGTCAGTCATCTTCAAAGGCCAAAGCAGCTACGGATAAACAAGTCATATGGGTTATAGCTGAGTCGAGTCATGGTGGATATCTGTTCCCCACATTGCCGACATGTGTATTTTTTTTACTTTTTGCGCAATTACCTCTTTTCAGGAATTGCTTCCAAATGCAAATGCCTATTTACAGGCCAATCATTCAATAAAGTTTGCATTTCAGTCAAAAAGATTTTGTTTATTGTTTTACCTGTTTTGTTTGTGAAAATGTACAATATTTTTGATAAACATTACATGCTAAAATGTTGAGCTTTGTGAAATAAATTGGAAAACAGTGGCAATTGCTTAGGCGTCAGTCACTATGATGATAATCAAAGTAATCATTTTTGCACGTAGACCTTTCTGTTGGTTTTGTAGGATGACAGGTGTACCTCCCCAGTAGAGCTCTCCCTAACTTTGAAGTCTGATCGTCCTCAGTAGTTTGCTGCTCTCCCCAATTAGAGTATAGAGGATCGTCTTCCTCAACAAAGTATAAAGAAGTAATTCCCCAAGCGGAGTCGTTGAGGATCGTCCCCCTGAGCAGGGTATAAGAGATTTACCCCCAGCTAGAGTAGTGATTGATTTATCATTCCTCAGCAAGTAGCCAGAAATCGTCATTTCTGCAGCCTCTCCTGCAAGAGATTGATGGAGCATCTTCTTTGATCAAAGATGGTGTTTCCCCACAGAATATGGGGCAGTCATTTTTCCTCAGCTAGTCAGGAAACATGTGTTTATCCCCTAGCAGAGTGGATGTTGACAACTACTATTTCCAAGCAGATGTGCTGATGATGATCAGTACTCTTCAGCAGGATAAAGGTGCTCAAACCCAAGTTCTGGTGGTGATTCGTATCCCCAGCAGGTCTTAAGTCCAATCGTTTTTGGCAGGCGTCAAACCCAAGTTCTGAAGTATTTGGTGATCCCCAGCGGAGGAGTTTCCATCTTCAGTATTCATTTCCATCCCCAACAGAGTGCGTATTCTATCAGAGTTTCGTCCATCTCTAGCAGAATTGGTGATTATGATCTTCCCTAGCAGGATGAAGTTTTCCTCAACATGATTTTCTTTGGTTTGACGACGATGTAGTTTATCGTCCTCGGTGGAGCTGCTTCTGCTCTCAGCGTTTATTTTGCTGAGATGGTCTTTTTGCATTGCATAAGCATTTTTTACATGGCATCCTCCTAAATGTGTAGCATTTCCACTTCGTGTGGAGCATTACGGCAAAATTCAAACATATGCATCCGAAGCATAAGCCAGGTTTGAGTTTTTCCTTCGTCAGGAAAACTGGATTTCAGGAGAATATCATTCGACTTTACTCCACAAGTGTTGGGTTTAGTCATTCAAAGTAATATTTGACACTCCCACGGCAGAGTGTTTTGCCAGGATTGTGGACTCATGATCTCTTTTCACCACTTTCATCCAGGTGGTCTTTTGATTCATCCCTTCAAGGTTTTTACCTTGACACCCGTCAGTGTTTGAACCTTTGATTTCAATACCCGTCCGTATTGACCTGTTGATAACACCCGTCCGTGTATCTTTTCGATACCCATCTGTATTGAAACCTTTTTACACCTGTCCGTGTATCTTTTCGATACCCATCCGTATTGAACCCTTTTCACACCTGTCCGTGTATCTTTTCGATACCCATCCATATTGAACCTTCTTTTACACCCGTTCGTGTATCTTTTCGATACCCTTCCGTATTGAACCCTTTCCACACCCGTCCGTGCAGTTTTTCGATACCCGTCCGTATTGAACCTCTTTACACCCGTCCGTGTATTTTTCGATACCCGTCTATATTGAACCCTTTTTACACCCGTCCATATTGAACCCTTTTACACCCGTCCGTGTATCTTTTCGATACCCGTCTATATCTGATATCTTTGATTCCTTGACACCCGTCTGTGTTTATCCCCAGTATAGCTAACACTCGTCAGTGTTGTGATAGTGCAGCATTTATTGCTTGTTCCCCAGCGGAGTCGTCCCTCCTTTGAGGATTGGAAATTTCAGGTTTCTTTTGGTATTCAATCTTCGTGAATCCTTTGAACGCATGACAGTCGTTGCTATCATACCTTCAGGACCAAGTTGATTGAATAGGGGCAGCAGTAACACCCCAAAATTTGCCTTATTGTTTTAAGGCTAACTGGCTTATGTTTCTTTGCATTTCTTGCATTGGCATTTGTGCATAGCATTGGTTCTTAGCATGGGATCAAGGTACTTGGTTCATCTCAAAGGAGTCTCAAGCCTCAAGGTGTTTTGTGGAGGTCATAATATCTTCATAATATCAAAAATGGCAAAGGATTTCAAGTGAATCTTTCCCTCCTAACCAGAGGGACCAAATTAGGGTTTTTGGGTTCAAGGAGCTTCTTGAGAAAACTTTGTGGATTCAAGAATGCTCTCATGGGTTCCATGTGCTCACAAACACTCATAGAGGAAGGCTTGGCTAGTGGTTCATTGTGGAAGATGTCCAGTGGATCAGTTACTTGTGAAGTAAGCAAAAGTCAACAGTTCAAAAGGAAAGTCAACCATGGGTTTTCAAAGGTTCAAATCATGTTTCCCAAGTCCATGTACCTTTATTTGGTCAAATAATGGCATGGATAGCATTATTCATCAAGAATCAAGAGTTTGTGCAAAAGTTACTATTTTTGGAAAATGACCTATAAGGTGAAATTTCCATTTTTGGCAACTTTTCAAACCATCTTCAACTTGACTTTTCATCATCAAAGAAGTTTCAAATGAATTTTCCTCAAACATGAAAGTTTAAGATCTCTCTCTCCCATTTCCAAAAAGTACTAGATTGTCTCCATACCGTTTGTGGTTCTCAAGATATGATCAAAAGAAGGCAAGGTGCTTTTTAAGGTTTTCTTATGTATCCATTTTCCACCTTTTGCATTTTGGTTCAAAATGACTTGTAATTGTTTCCAATGCTTCAAGTCACATTGCCACATCCAAGTACACTCCATGAGGACCATTTTTAACCCTTGAATCAAGTGGATACGTGCCATGTCCTTCCCTTTTTTTTCACAATGTGCAAAATGGCAAGATGGATCATATCTCATAAATCAAGTCACCACAAAGCCCAAACCCAATTCCATTTTGACCAGCAAGTAAAATGGAAGTGAACCACACTTATTTCGTGACCAATGCACGTGTGGATTAGTGTGTGCATCACAACTTGCATTTTTGCAAATCACTTTGGATAGCCTTAATCAAGTGATTAATCAAACCCTAATCATGCTCAGAGCTATAACCAAGTCTATATAAAGAGACTCACACGTTCATTCACACCTCATGCACTCTCATTTGCTCAGAATTCCAATTTTTGCTCTCACTCTTTCTCTCTTCGAAACTCACTCTCCTTGGAGTTTCGTTGAGATTTTATTTCAAATTCTTGATCAGTGAAGTAAATAGAGCAAGAATCAACCATTGATTGAAGCTGAGAGTGAGTTTTTCATCAGATTCAGTTTTGGAAGGTTCAAGTTCAAACCTCAAGATCTAGCACGATTCCAAACTCTAATTGCATTTATTTTGCAATAAGAGGTTCTAAGGAGTAGATCTGCAGCTTCTAGAGGGTTTTCTTGGTGTATTTTAAGCTCTGCAATTCTCAGGTTAGTGTGAAATTCATCATCATATAACTTGATTTTATGGTGTGCATTGTGTTCTTTGAGAGTTGCTGATCATCCTGATGTAATTTGATTTGATTTTGGACGTGTATCATGGCTGCATTATAGATCTAAAGTTTTTAGATCTAAACTTTATCTCTTCGATTTGCATTATGTGTTGATGATCTGTTAATTTGAACTTGATATTCATGATCCTTATGAAAATCTGAGTGGAATGGTGTACCTGTTTGCAATTTCTGGGAATTTTTTAAGTGCAGGTCGTCGGAGGAGACGACCGGAGCTAGGGCTCCGGCGGCTGGTTATGTTTCAGGTCACCTGAGGTTTTGAGGAAGGAGAAGTAATCTGGACCGTTGGTGGTCCAGATTTGATGGTTCAGATCATGCCACTTCATTTAATTTTCTTTTGTTTTATTTAATGTGCGTGTGTGCTACTCCATGCTAGTTATCATGTACCACAGATCTGAGCCACACATCTTGCTTGATCTTGTGATCTGATAATTTATTTGTGCACGTTGATTTGATCTGATGGTTTTGATTGTGCCAACGCATAAAATTACCATGTGCTATTCACGTGCTTTTATTTTAATTTTTGATGGTGTGGATGTGCGCGCGTGTATCATTGTTATCATGTGTCCCTTAATCCTGGCCTTTCATCTGGTTTACTTTGGTTTTGTTGACTACGTGTGAATCATTGAATTGATCTGATGGCAATGATGGAGTCAAAAAGGTTGACTCTGAGTCTAGGGTGAGAAGCGCTTTGGGCTTCTTTGCTTTTCACGCCCTCCTTTTGATCCAGCCCAACTTTTTCAACGTGGAATTGTTGCTTGTTGCACCCCTGGGTTTCATTTTATTCCATTTTTTATTTTATTTTTTGCATAGTTTTGCATTTTAATTTTTAAAATTAGTTTTATGCATCAAAAAATCACCAAAAAAACATGAAGCATCTTTGGAATTTTATAAAATTTTTGAAAATTTTATTTTCCATTTTTATTTTATTTTGTGCCTCTGAATTAATTATTTGATTGATTTTCTTGGTTAATTGTTTCAATTGTGCACACTTGATCTTGTTGATTTTTGTTCTCATCATTGGTATATGATTTGCATCCCATTCTTTTTGTATATTTTAGAAGATACTTTGAGGTTCCTAAAAACATTTTTTTTCATATTTTTAAACTCTTTTCATATTACATTTTAGTCCCTCTATTTGTGCATTGTTCTTCTTTGTTCTTATGCAACTTTGAAGCATTGTTTGAGGTACTTAACTTGTGAATTTTTGTGTGATCTTTTGGAATGTTGCTAGCTTCTGAATTAGGTCATTTGGGTTTTAATTTCATAATTTTTGAATGTCATTTGATATATGTTTGATTATTTGTGCTTAAGTGAATTATGCATGCTCATCTCTTGACATCTCTTAACCCTAATTGTTTTGCCATGCCTAATTGATTGAATTTCTTTGTGATTCTTTGCATGAGTATTTGATATGATGTTTACCCCTGGTTGAGGTCCCTTGTGACCTAATTTTGCAATTTTGTGGATCATGTTTGGATATGCTTTATGTGCTTGAACTTTGACTTCCTTTTGTGGACTTTCTTTGGTGCATAATGTTTCATGTTTTGATCCTTCTTGCACATGAGAATTGTTGATGATGGTATGATCTTGATTCTGACTTGCTTTCATCTTCATCTTATTTTTCTCATTTCTTCTTGATATGAAGTTCATTGGTGCTTAATTGTGCATTTCATATAAGTATGCTTGCATTCTTTCATGATTACCTTTGCACGCTTACTTGAGATGTTTTGCATGATCTTTGAGACTTGTTTATTGGTGTGAGTTGGATATACTTGATATGATGTGCTTGCTTCCCTATCTTGTTTCTTATCTCATCCTTCTCTTTCTCATTCTTCTCTTTCATTCTCTTCCTCCCATGAATCTCAAGACTTGTTTAAGTCTTGGATTCTCTCCCTTTAGAGCTACCTAGTCCAACTTAATTTTTGATTAAGCTTGGAGTAGGATTAGCATTAGGTTTTAGGTAGTCGTCCCTCCTAAGCCTCACTAACCATAGGTCATCCATGCATGATAACATTAGGACTCTTAGTCTCCCTTTAGAGTTTCCTTTGGGTCTTCTCTCTTCTCATCTCAAAACTTCTTGAAAACACTTAATAAAGATAAAGTGTATTGCACACGAGCCTTAAGCGTGGGGAATGAGAAATGAGGGGCTTCCTCTCATCTTTCTAGAGTGCTTAGCGAGCGTCCTGTCTTGGGACAATTCGTTAAGTATTCGTCCCTGTGCCCTAGACTTTAGTGCAATGCAAGTTATGAACTAACTTAAGAAGACACTTCTGTCTAAAAAACACAAAAACAAATTCAAATCTTTTTATCCTTCGGGACTGTTGGGTTTCAAACTTCATTTTCAGAAAAGAGCTCGCCGCTCACGTAAAAAACACTTACCCATTCGTGGTCGTACCCACGGACTACATTAGCTCTGATTCCTCTCTCTCGTCCGATTGAGGATATGTAGGCACAAGACAGCGATTGTCTTGGCGAGCAACCTTCCCCCACAGTTCCCGTCCGAATTACGTTGACTTTGACTTTCCCATTGTACTGAGGGAGTACGTAGGCCTAGGGCATCGAATATGTCCTACCGAGTCCGTCTTAGTCACCCCCATCCCCGTTTTCTTTTGTTCAGCCATAGATAGTAGGACAACTCACCCTCCGTTTAGACAACAAGCGTGGATCCCATTGAGTACGATGGATGCGTGGGGTGCTAACACCTTCCCCTCGCATAACCGACTCCCGAACTCGGACTATGGTTGCGATGACCATGTCTTTCCCCCTTTCTCTTCAGGTTTATGCAGTGTTTCCTTTCCCTCTCTTGGGATAAATACACATTGCTGGCGACTCTGTGTTTTCTGCGCCACTCTCGCGTTTGTACCGTTGGATGCGAATCTTTCAGGAACGACACCGTGCAAGAGAGATTCGAGCCTATCTTGATTCGAATCGCATGCTCGTTAGTTTTGTTTGCATGTTTTATTCTCGCTTGTTTAATTATTTATTTGCTTTCATATTTCCTTATATGTGTTACCTTTTGTGACATTGTTAGGTTGTTCTTATATTGGGAACTTTGTGAGATAGCTCTACACCCGAGTCGAGAAAAACCCTAGGATTAGGATGGTGGTTGTGTAGTGGAGGCTACCGTGGTCTCTTCCACATGAGCCAAAGCAAAAACCCCGCTTGGAGTAGACTCCCTTGGAGATGTTATCGTTTCGGTGTTCCTTCATCGCGATGGTAATGTTTTCGAGCATGAGTCGTTGATCCCAAGGACCATTAACCCATTTATCCATGGTGGTTGGTAGTGTTAACTCCTTGTGGGTTAATGCGAATGCCCCAATCAGATGAGATCCCTCGAACGTATTACTTCCTGACAGTAATATTTTCGACCTCGATCTAGGATTCTAAGAACCCTACTTAGAACCCGTGTGTCGATGGTTGTGTAGTGGACGCCTCCGAGGAGTCTTTCTTATGGGGAAGAAATGAAGACCTCACCTAGACGAGATTATTTCGAGGATATTATAGTCGGATGTCTCTTTATCTTGGCTATAATGTGTCGAAATATATCCATAACTCTAGGCACCTACCCATTTTAGAAACCTACCCACGAGCATGTTTTTATCTGAGCTGTGGTTCTTGACCCGTTATCTCCGACCAACCGCAGAACTGTTTGAAGCTGTCTGATCCTGCGATCCTGGATCTTGCATCTTGCATTGCATCTCATGTCATTGCATTGCATTGCATCTGTTATGCATCTTGCATTGCATTTTCCACCTCAGAATCTCACTTCAACTTCCTTCCTTCTCCAGTAAATCAATCTGATTCATCGACACCAGTACGCAACTCGAGCCAACACTAGACGTATGATGGAGCAGATTCAATAAGAGCAAGCCGCCTTCAGAGAAGAATTAGACTCTATAAAGGGAAATATCGACCAGATTCTCGAATCCATCATGATGGCCAGAAAAGAAGAAGAACTGTGTGAAGCCGTTGCTGCCAACAACAATGTGCCCGTTCAAGGATCGACCTCAAGGCTCTCTGTTCCTATTACCAATCCAATCACTTATGGGATACCAATGAACTTCACTCCTGCTGCTGAAGGAGCCACTTCTCAACCACTTCCAATCTGGAGTTACTGTTGGAGCTATTCCGCAAGCCCAACCTCTTATCACTCAGATTCCTATTCCTTATGCTGAAGAAAATCTACTAGATCAGTATGATGAGGTCCAGAACTATCATGCTGCCATCCCAATTGTCAATCCTACTGCTGCTCAGGATTTTGTAGCCATCAAAATTTTTTGTGATCTAGCTGAGAAACTCCGAGTCATGGAGGGGCACAACTCAACTTCTTTGAATGCTCTGGAAATGTGCTTGGTGCCAGATGTTGTCATTCCTCCCAAGTTCAAGGTGCCATAATTCTCAAAGTACAAAGGTATCAGCTGTCCCAACATCCACCTGAAGATGTACTGCCGCAAAATGGCTGCTTATGCCAGAGATGAAAAGTTGATGATCCATTGCTTCCAAGACAGCTTTTCTGGAGCATCTCTTGAATGGTATATGCAGCTGGAGCATAGTAATGTGTGCACTTGGGATGAGCTAGCTGATGCATTCGTCAAGCAATACAAATACAACACTGACCTTGCTCCGAACCGTACTCAACTTCAGAGTATGGCTCAAAAGGACAACAAATCCTTTAAGGAGTACGCGCAATGCTGGAGAGAGCTAGCCGCAAGAGTGCATCCACCTCTGGTTGACCGTGAACTGATTGACATCTTCATGGGTACCTTGCAAGTCCAGTACTACGAGAAGCTATTTGGTAGTGTTTCTGCTGGATTCTCTGACTTGGTGATTGTCGGTGAGAGAATTGAAGAGGGTCTGAAGAGCGGAAAGATCCAAGGAGGTTCTAGCAGTCAGTCTCAAGCCAAGAAGCCTTTCAATGGATACAAAAACAAGGAAGGCGAAACAAATGCCATCTCTGCTCAAAAAGGGCAAGCTCAACAAGCTCCCCCTCCAATGTCTTTTCAAATGCCATACTTCCAGTATACGTATTTTGCTGTTGCATAATATGCTCCAATGCCTTATCATACAATTGTTCAAGCTCCAATACCTCAGTAACAGGCTCCTCAGCAACAGTCATACAATCAACAAGGATATCAGTATCCTCCTCAGAATCAACAACAGCGAGCTGCTCAGCAACATCGTCAACCTAATCAATAGAGGACAAGGAGGCCAGATAAACACTTTGATCGGCTGCCGACGTCATATGCTCAGATATTTGCTCAATTAATGGAGAAGAGGGCCATTACTCTGAGAGACCTGGCTCCTCCAACTGTCATCCCTCCAGATTATGATGCTAATGCTCATTGCGAGTATCATAAGGGCGCTCCAGGACACCAGATCAAGGACTGCAGAGCTTTCAAGCACAAAGTTCAAGACCTGATTGATTCGAAGTTTCTCACATTCAATGGGAGGGCTCTAAAAGTCATCAAAAACCCGCTGCACAGCCAAACTAGTTCCAGCATCAAGTCAAGTCAAATAAAGTCAAGTTCATTCCCCGAAGAAGGCAGTCATGTTGCCATCCCATCATATGCATTCTTGTATTTTGTCTTTATTTGTTTAAGTACTGTATGCTTTGAACATTGCCATTTGTATGCGATTTTCTTAATGTATTGACTATGCATGTTTTGAATCAGTTATGTAGTATTCACTCATTTTCACTCATCATAGACACATTTATTTCCATTTCACTCTATTTATCAACTGTCGTTTAGCAATGATTGGAGGGAGGATGATGACATCGAAATACCTATAATTGCAAAATGTATGCTTTCGGACAAAATCCGTCGATGATGTACATGCATTCTTTCAACCCCCCAAACACTTGAGAGACAAGGAGTTAATCCCTAGTTAACCACTTTGAGCCAAGAAGTAGCAGTTTCCTTCGGATATTCAAACCCTTACACTCAACCTGGGGTAAGGTAGTGTTCAGTTAACCCAATTACGCACCCAAATCACAAAGCAAAATTCCACAAGACATGACGGTTGTTCGTCAATCACTACTACAAAAAACCCATTTAACAACGGTTAGGAATGACATATAATGACACGGGCGAGGGCGTTGTTATGTAGATTGTTATTGTATATATGATACTTACAACGACGACCTTGTATGCGTTGTAATAAACAGGAAAGTGCGCTAACTATCACAACAGTTTTACATTACACCATTGTAATAAATATAATTGTCCTCGGTTCGATTCCCAGCAGCATAGTTTTGATATTTATTTTTGGCTGGACAGCCCGCCAGATATTATAACGGTTAGTAAATATAACTGTCGTTAAAGTTTTTTTAAAATTAACAAATATCATCCTGCTTTTATAATTAATCCCATTTTTTTACTTCTATTATTGTTCTCCATATCTCAGCACAGCAGAAAAATACAATTCACATTTTGTGACACAGTTTTCATAATAATGTTAATCGTATCATATTCATAATATCACATATACCAGATTACAGTATATCAAAACAAACAACCTACATAAATAAAATATCACATATACCATATTACAGTTTACACACATTACATAACTTCACATAATTGTAACTTGGTGTATTGGTATCTTGTCTCTTGGTGTCTTGTCTCCTGGCCTGGTGTCAGGACTCAAAATACATATGATTTCAAATAATTATACTTGTTAGTAAAAATACTTCTAAACTATAACATACAATTAATATATTATGAATAAATAATAAATTACGTACTTGTTAATTTTCCCATATGTCCTCTTCATGATCGAGTCGTATAGCATGCACGACATCTCCATCAACTTCATCATATGAGGTAGGAACTTGTGTTGTGTAAGAAGGTGTGGACGGAATATCAAGACTTTCATCACTAAGAGGAATGTATTTTCCTTGGAGAACGATTGACCATTTCCCCGATTTGTCCGATGGATCGGAAACATAGAAAACTTGTTTTGCTTGAGAAGCCATGATGAATGGTTCTGTATTAAAAGATGCCTTGCCAAGGTCTACCCGGGTGAATCCTAAGTCATCAATGTCTACACCATTACTATTATTGGGAACCCACTTGCATTTAAATAAAGCCACTTTGAAAATAACATAATCAATCTCCCAAATCTCATCAATGACACCATAAAACGCGGTAGTTTCCAATACCGGATTCTTATCTTTCGAACTAGAGAAATACATCGATTATGCTTCAACCATAACCCCACTATTTTGCATTGTACTACGATCATCTTTTGATTTTGTATAAAAGGTATAATGACCAATGTCGTATGCACTCCAGGTAATGACACAAAATTTTGGCCCGCACGATAACCATCTAAGTATCTCGGATGCACTAGGATCATTAGATACACTTTTATTAAACCAATCCATGTATCTATTGTTATACTCTATCAACAACAACTTGTCATTCATTCGGGGATATTTTTTCTTCATAAGTCTTTTGTGAGTATCTATGAAAGGTTGAACCTCCTCTATATTATTCAATATATAGAAATGTGATTGAATAACTACATCTCGAGCCACATCTTGAGATCTTTCATTGATACAAGTTTCTTGATGTTTGATGAGTAACCTTGCGGAACTTTAATACCTTGCAAACACTCGCAGAACATCTTATTTTCCTTTTTAGATAGAGTGTGACATACTGGAGGCAGACATGTTCTTTTTCCTTTCTCTATTGGAGCCAACTGTTTCCGTATAGCCATCTTCTCCATATCAAGACGGGAAGCCTTACTATCTTTAGTCTTGCCCGAAATGTTTAGAAGTGTGCCAATCAAACTATCACACACATTTTTCTCCATGTGCATCACATCAAGACAATGTCTAACATCAAGATTTGACCAATATGGAAAATCAAAGAAGATGGACCTCTTTTTCCATATATTTTTCGCAACTGTCCCTTTTTCTTTTCCTCTCTTCCCACCTTTTTATTTTTCTCTCTTCCCACCTTTTTCTTTTTCTCTCTTCCCAAGGACAACATTAATGTATTCCTACCGTTGATAAACTTCATCCCCGGTTAAAGGTTTAGGAGCCTCACCAAACTCTTGCTCTCCATTAAAAGCCTTTCGCAATCTACGATAAGGATGACCCAGTTTTAGAAATTTTTTATTCCCAAGGTAAACGGTTTTTTTTCCCAACTCAAGTTGGTGATAACAAGTATCATCTTCACATATAGGACACGCTTTATGTCCTTTGACACTGTATCCCGCCAAGTTACCGTAAGTCGGAAAGTCGTTAATTGTGAAAAATAACATTGCACGCATATTAAACTTTTCCCCTGAATATGCATCATCAACTTCAACGCCTTCATCCCACAAGAGTCGTAAATCATCAATTAATGGACTAAGATAAACATCTACGTCGTTACCAGGTTGTCGTGGTCCAGAAATCATCATACTTAACAGTATATACTTGCGCTTCATGCACAACCAAGGAAATAGGTTGTAAATAGTGAGAAGACTAGGCTATGAAGTATGATTAGTGCTCATATTACCAAAGGGGTTCATTCCATCGGTGGCAAGCCCAAGCCTAAGATTTCTTGGCTCGACTCCAAAATCCGGAAACAACGAATCAATTTTCTTCCATTGCAAAGAATCAGCTACATGGCGAATGTTTCCATCACGAATCCTTTCATCTGCATGCCATCTAAGATTCTTTGCATCATTCGAATTAGCAAAAAGTCTCTTTAATCGTGAAAGTATTGGCAAGTACCATAACACTTTAGCAGGAGGATGCTTCCTACTAACATTGTCATAGATGATCATTGTCATCACCATTGCTAGCCTTCAGCTTGTAACGTGACACACCATATTTCGGACATTGAAACAAGTCTTCATACTCTTTCCGGTATAATATGCAATCATTAGGGCAAACATGTAACTTGATATACTCCAGACCCAGTGGACACAATATATTCTTGGCCTTATAGCAACGATCCGGCAATTTGTTATCTTCTGGTAACATTTACTGTAGCAATTCAAGTAATTCCGTGAAACTTTTATCCGACCATCCATTTTTTGCCTTCAGATTAAACAACTTTAACACCACCGACAATCGTGTGAACTCTGTGCATCCCTTATATAAAGGGGTGTCTTTATCACGACATAAATTATCATAAATATGAGCATTCATAAAAGAAGATTCCCCAATATCACGGAACATATCCTCTAGGTGATCTTCCATATATTCATCTTCCTCCACTCTTTGACTTTGTGATGCCCGACTTTCCTTATTATCCACCTCACCATGCCACGTCCATATTATATAATTTTGACATATACCATCACAACAAAGGTGATTGTATATTTCTTTCTTTGTACCCTTTTTGATATTAGCGCAAACAACACAAGGACAATAAAAGATACCATCATTGTCGGGAAGATGTTTATCAGCGTATTCAAGGAATTCACAAACTCCGTTATCATAAACCGGATCTAATCTATTGGCTTTCATCCAACTACGATCCATTACAACTTCTGAAATTTATACATGTATAATAATGTGAATGACAACCCAAAATCTAATCCAAAAACTCAAGCATATACATATACAATATGAACAAAGAAAAAATCAATGAAGATGTACTCTCATACTAAACGTAAAGCATATGAAACATCTCATTATGACTTGAGCATATATAATATGAACAAAGAAAAAAGGAATGAAGATGTTGAAGAGAACCTTACTTCGAAGCTGAAGAAGCAAATGAATGATGAAGATGGTCAATATTTGAGCATAAACCAAGAAAAAAGGAATGAAGATGTTGAAGAGAACCTTACTTCAAAGCTGAAGAAGCAAATGAATGATGAAGACGGTCAATATTTGAGCATAAACCAAGAAAAAAGGAATGAAGATGTTGAAGAGTACCTTCTTTGAGCAATATTTAAGCTCCAAATGAATGGATATGAAGAGGGTAAAGGTTAAGGCGTCTCTAGCTCACTTGTTCGATTAAGGCGTCTTATGAAAGAAATACATAATAAGTTTTGTTTTAATTTATCAGTAAACCTTTTAATCTCGGTTGGAGAAACAAACTGTCGTGGAATCTTAAGTGACACACGCTAAATGTATCCTAAAAAGGAAAAAATGTGTTGCAGGGAATCGAAGCTTGTTACATTTCATTTATTACTACGGTTGTTCATCTTAACCATTGTAAAATAATTTACAATTTATTTTTAAAATAATGGACTTAATTGTCACACGCTAAATGTACTCTAAAAAATGGAAAAAATGTAGTTGCAGGGAATCGAAGCTAGATACATTTTATTTATTACTACGGTGGTTTCATTCAACCGTCATTAAATGACTCAGCTTTTACATGGACGAGAAATTTTTAGCCTATTACAACAACATAAAAGGATGCGTTGTAAGCCTGGCGTTGTTGTTTTAGCGTTTTGTAGTAGTGAATGACCCATGACTTGGCAGTCACAATCCTTCAAAAAAAATCAAAAGCCTGCTAAGTTGAGCACCTCAAAGGAGACTTAGGAAAAAATCAAGGCTACCCTGATGGACTCGAAAAGCAAAATCAGTCCATGCAAAAGATAGGGATTAAACGCAAAAAAACAAAAGAGGCCCTCAGATCCTCAACAAAAATAAAATAAGATTCAGTGGCCACCATGTCAAAATCCAAAAGGTCACTGACATTCATCAAAAAACAAAATAAAGGTGACTGCCATTTCAAGCATACCTTGAACCGTCAACCCTTTTGGAATACAAACATGTGCAGATTTAACTGAACGTAGGACTGGAGATCATCACGAAGAAGGGATTGGTACAAACCAAGTCTTGAGCCTTATATCCTTTGTTTCATAAACTGTGAACCAGACCACGTTACAACCCTCGAAAGACCTAATTGAGGCGAGGTTTATTCTGAAAGTATACTATTGCAAGGTTGCGTAAACTGACTCCCCACATGTTTGCTAATCTTCAGCATTGGTGTCATTCTCCTTGCCATGTCTTTCACACCACCAAAATCAGGACATCGTCTGGACTAACGGTCCATTCATCTCACAATATCATGACACTCAAATAAACGATTATTTTTCAAAACTTGCATGAGTATTGCATTAATATTACCATTTGTGAATGAGCAATTTTAACTGCAAATCAATGCTAGACATTCAAGACAACTCCAACAAAGGGGTAATCGAAGAGGAATTTGAACTTTCAGTGGTGCCAACCCAAAGCAAGACTACCTCAACAGCTCAATCAGGGGGCAAATCCTTCAATAGCTCAATCAGGGGCAAGCTATCTCAAAGCATATCAAAGCTCAGCTTTCCAAAGATCAGACCACTTCAGGACTAGTTAATCATGGGCAGACCATTACCATGTTCAGACTGGGGCAAGATCCATTGCAGCAGGCAGATCCCTTTGTATCTTTAAGTTGGGCAAGCATACCTTGCCAGACATTAGCAATCATCAAATTCAGAGCAAAAGCACAATCTTCATGAGTTAATCACGTCGCTACGCTCATTCTCAGGTTATCCTGGCCGACAAACACAAAAGCAAGTGATCAAATTCAAGGCTTCGACAGCATTTTAGTCTACTTCAATCATGGCATCTTCAACGAACTGAGTGTCGAGGAAATCAAATCCCTCCCACCACCCGAAGTCAAATTCACATTGGCAACTACCCAAAAGTCCACCATGCTGGCACTCTTACAAAACATATCCAATCACCCGTCTGCAATCATATGCATCGCATTCGACATCATAGACATCATATGCATCATGTGCATCCCAAAAAACCAAATCATACTTCCCCAGCACTTGCATCTTCGTGCGTCAGCATTTGCATTGCACATCATTACAAAATCAAGCATTCGTGCATGCATAGTCAAGATCTAGGATCAATCTCTAGATTTTAAGACGATCTTCAGCCCAACCAGGGGCATCATCTTCAGCAAATCTGTGGGTGTTCCTCACGAAGTTGTCTCAACCTTTTGTTGAACAAGACAAGATTTCAAAGCAATCTTCAGCACAGTCAGGGGCATCTCCAGTAAATCTGTGGGCGTTCCTCACGAAGTTTTCAACATTTTGTTGAATAATCCCAAGCTTAAGATGATCTTCAGCCCAATCAGGGGCATCTTCTTCAAGTTGATGGGCGTTCCTCAAGAAGTCTGCAACCATTTGTTGATGAAATTGTGATCTCTAAGCAAGTCAGTGGGCGTTCCTCATTGAGTTGTGTTCCTCAACCTTTTGTTGATGAAGTTTGTTATCCCCAGTTCAATCAACATCATTTTTCCAAGTCAGTGGGCGTTCCTCATTGAGTTGGATCCCTTCAACCTTTTGTTGATGTCTACGAATAAGCTTCACTCATCATATCCCCAGCAAACTTGACCTTTTGTCAATTGTCTTACTATCATCTTTTTGGTGATAGCCAAACCCTGTCAATTAAACCTTACCTGCATCCTTTTGGTGTTGGTCCTCGCAAGTGGAAAGTTCCTATCATCCTTTTAGTGGTAGTAGTTTGCATTGATCCATCATTCTTTTGGTGCCACCGATCCGTAAACCCTTGGTATGTGTATCATCCTTTTGGTGAATGACAACCTCTAACACTGTGTGTGCCCTATAATCCTTTAGGTAATAGAAGGTTTTGACCTCATTTTCATCCTTTTGGTGGAAGGGTCTGTGTGTGTGCCCTATTATCCTTTTGGTAATAGCAGGCTTTGACCTCATTTTCATCCTTTTGGTGGAAAGGTCTGTGTGCGTGTGTGCCCTATTATCCTTTTGGTAATAGCAGGCTTTGACCTTATTTTCATCCTTTTGGTGGAAATGTGCCATATTATCCTTTTGGTTAAAGTAGGCTTTGACCTCATTTTCATCCTTTGGTGGAAGGGTATGTGTGTGTATGTGTGCCCTATTATCCTTTTGGTAATAGCAGGCTTTGACCTCTTTTTCATCCTTTTGGTGGAAGGGTCTGTGTGTGTGTGCCCTATTATCCTTTTGGTAATAGCAGGCTTTTACCTCATTTTCATCCTTTTGGTGGAAGGGTCTCTGTGTGTGTGCCCTATTATCCTTTTGGTAATAGCAGGTTTTGACCTAATTTTCATCCTTTTGGTGGAAGGGTCTATGTGTGCGTGCCCTATTATCCTTTTGGTAATAGCAGGCTTTGACCTCATTTTCATCCTTTTGGTGGAAGGTTCTCTGTGTGTGTGTGTGCCCTATTATCCTTTTGGTAATAGCAGGGTTTGACCTCATTTTCATCCTTTTGGTGGAAGGGTTTGTGTGCGTGTGTTACTATCATCCTTTTGGTGATAGGTCTGTCATCCTTTTGGTGTCAGATAGTTGTGTGTGCCCTATTATCCTTTTGGTAATAGCAGGCTGTGACCTCATTTTCATCCTTTTGGTGGAAGGGTCTGCGTGCGTGAGTTTACTATCATCCTTTTGGTGATAGGTCTGTCATCTTTTTGGTGTCAGATAGCTGTGTGTGCCCTATTATCCTTTTGGTAATAGCAGGCTGTAACCTCATTTTCATCCTTTTGGTGGAAGGGTCTGCGTGTGTGAGTTCACTATGATCCTTTTGGTGATAAGTCTGTCATCCTTTTGGTGTCAGATAGTTGTTTGTGTGCCCTATTATCCTTTTGGTAATAGCAGGCTTTGACCTTATTTTCATCCTTTTGGTGGAAAGGTCTGTGTGTGTGTGTGCCATATTATCCATTTGGTAATTGTAGGCTTTGACCTCATTTTCATCCTTTTGGTGGAAGGGTCTGTGTGTGTGTGTGTGCCATATTATCCTTTTGGTAATAGCAAGCTTTGACCTCATTTTCATCCTTTTGGTGGAAGGGTCTGTGTGTGTGTGCCCTATTATCCTTTTGGTAATAGCATGCTTTGACCTCATTTTCATCCTTTTGGTGAAAGGGTCTGTGTGTGTGTGCCCTATTATCCTTTTGGTAATAGCAGGCTTTGACCTCATTTTCATTCTTTTGGTGGAAGGTTCTGTGTGTGCGTGCCCTATTATCCTTTTGGTAATAGCAGGTTTTGACCTCATTTCCATCCTTTTGGTGGAAGGGTCTGTGCGTGTGTGTGTGCCCTATTATCCTTTTGGTAATAGCAGGCTTTGACCTCATTTTCATCCTTTTGGTGGAAGGGTCTGTGTGCGTGTGTTACTATCATCCTTTTGGTGATAGGTCTCTCATCCTTTTGGTGTCAGATAGTTGTGTGTGTGCCCTATTATCCTTTTGGTAATAGCAGGCTTTGACCTTATTTTCATCCTTTTGGTGGAAGGGTCTGTGTGCGTGTGTTCACTATCATCCTTTTGGTGATAGGTCTGTCACCCTTTTGGTGTCAGATTTCCTGTTATCATCCTTTTGGTGATAACGACCTCTGCAAACTATCCATCATTCCACCTCCCAAGCATTTTCTTTCTTTTCGGACAAATTTGTGGTCTTCTTTATATCTAATTGTCTTATACCTCGAAAGAATGAACGTCGTAGCAGTTCATCTTGCTCGGTTTAAGCCAATTAGATAGAGGCATCAGTCATACCCCAAATTTGTCCTACCTGTGTATATTTTCATTTGTACTTCCATCCACTAACCATTATTCAGAAAATCAAAAAAATATTATCTCTGGTTGTTGTAGTGATTGAGGTTCAATGGTCAGACAAGTTTGTCTTGGGATCAAGGTCTGGTTGTGATTGATTCAAATGATGTGTGTGAAGTCCCAATCAGCGTTTGTATCAGGCAATTCACCTGCGTGTTGATTAAGTTATCAGGCTGTGTTGTCAAGGACCAGATCATTTCCAATTCAGGATTTCGGTGCACTTTTTGGATTCAATTCAAGTGCGGTGTTGGTTTAAGTTCAATCACTATGCATTTGTGGATCTAAGCCAAGAATTCTTCCTCATGATTCAAGTCCATCACCCCATTTTCCTTTTCGTTTTATCCAAATCCATTAATCCATTTTCATATCCAATTCATGTCCAAATTCAGTTAACTATTCTTCAAATCCACTTTTCAATTTAATTCATTATTTTTCTAGATCCACTTTTAATAAACAAGTATCCATTCATGTTCTAACCATTTTTTAATTTTCTTTTTAATCCATTATCTACTTTAATTTCCACATATTAAATTTAAATCATTTTGTCATAAACTATCTTTTTGCTTTGTTTTTTAACATCCATTGTCCATTAAGTTCATATAATCAAAAACACATTGCCAAGTCTCTACAAAAATCAATTGTTCAAAGTTACAAGCTTTCAAACTCAAAGTCCATTCATTATTCAAAAGAGTTCTACAAAGCCCATTATCATCATCCATTACAAGTGGTTACAATAATAAAAAAGGACTACAAAAGAATTCTATCACACCAAGACCATCACACGCTGACCCACACAAACCAGGCAAATGGTATGCACAAACTTCATCAGGACCCGTACAACTTTCTCTGCAAACCGACCCCACCAACAATCCTTCACAATGCATACTACTGCAAAACACCAGCCACGTACAAACTGCAACCCACTACAACGAACCTGTATTGCTTGCAAACCAAAGAAGACAAATTCAAATGCATCAGCAAACACAAAACCAAGTTTTGAAATGAAGAAATGATAATGAAAAATAATACGCATCGTACCAAAAGCAAAACTTTCAGCTGACCCCACCTCCTTTCCAAACTTTCCACAACGCAACTGTACGACCCAGACCTCACCTTGCAGCAAGACACCCAACAAACCTTATTACAGCCCACAACGCCAGCCAAAGCGCACAACAAGAGGACCTCAAAACAAATCTTCAATGAATCAATTCTTTCACACGACGTAACCGCTTTTCATCGTACAACAACGTTGCCAAAATGCAGCAATAGCTCATTCTCTTACCAGCTCACATAATCCTCTTCCCATTCTACCCTTCATTCCCTCTATAAATTCAACCCTCTCTCATTCCATAGGACAAGCTCTAGAAGCCTTTGAAACCCTACAGAAATTCACTCTGAATAATACCTTCTTCAACCTCAAATCTCCATCAACCTTTCTTCGAATCCAACCTTCTTCAAATCCTTTTCAAACTTTCCAAACCCGACAGCTCCTTTCCCAAATTCACAAAGCCTCAAAAAATTTCTTCAACCCAAACAACACCAACTCTTATAGAACATTCTTCAAACTCATAAACACCACAAACCAAAATCCCAAACCTACAAACAACAACAACCCATTCATAACCCAACTCATACACACAGACAAACCCATCGACACAAAATCATATGAAGGAGAAGAGGAGATGAAGATTGAAACTGAAACCAAACAAACCTGAGTATGAACCGTGTTGAACGAGAAGCTTGACGGAAGATTCAGAAATAGGAAAGGTTGGAATATCGGTCGATGCGTTCATGTTGTTCTTATTTTTCCTCAAAACCTTGTTTCTGAAATCGTTGTTGTTGTGTTTCTCATCGTGACCCTTTTTAAGAGCATGTAATTGTTTTGATCGTGCCTTTGACTGTGTTGCTTGGTGATGTGTTATTTCTATGTTGTTTTCTTTGAAAAAATGAAATGATGAAAGGTTGTTGTGTCTCAACCGTGATTTAGGTTTGATGCCTTGTTTTTTTATCTTACAAACCATGTTGTAGGATGATGGGCTCAAAAGCCCGTGTGAATCCTTGACACTCCCTCTTTCAATTCAGCCCCCCATTTTTTTTATTTATTTCATACTAATTTCTAATTTTTCCTTTCCTTTTTAAAGTAATATACTTATTCCACGTTTAGTTAGTTTTTATTTTATTTTTGAGTTCATTTTTATTTTTTGGCCAATGATATAACAAAAGGTAATAATTTGGTTGATTTATTCAAATCGACTAAATCTTGATCAATATGAGGCCATTTTTCTTTTTTTATTGGTCGATGAAAATCTATAACCATAGATTGTCGATTTATCAATTTAAAATCTTGGTAAAGATGAGACCTTTCATCTTTTCTATCTCATTTCGATTTTTATTTCATTTTCCATTATCTTCTTCTATTTCTATTTTTCGATCAATGAAAGTCTTAGATATCATGGAACTTCTTGTTGAGTTTTTGATTAAGACGAGATCATCCATCTTTTCTTTTTGTGTAGCACGATTTCATTGGAGAATGATCCTCAATATCATTTCTCCATCGTGTTTTTGCACAAAGATCAAATTGCGCATCCTCCTATAGTGTGATCTTCGTCCTATATCGTGCTATGATGGTTTAGCGCTACATGTCCTGTATCATTTGCTCCTAACAACTAATCAACTAACAATTAACTTTAATTTTCGTCAATATTACCTTGCTTTATATTCTTGTTCATATTATCTTGTTCATATTCATATTATCCATCATATTCATACTTGTTCATCTAACTCTCTTATTTTCTTTGTTCATACCTTAATCAAAACACATTAAAAATATCAAAACAATAAAAGACTAATTGGTGGACTGTTGGTTACTATCCTTTGCTTGGAGCTTTTGTCCGACTCTTGCTCAAGGCTTAGTTTAGGACACTTCGCACACACACGGCTTCCTCTTGGGCTACCTTACAATGAGACCTTTTATTTCATGTCATCCCTTGTACTTTACATGTACCCCGCTCCTATTCCGATGTACGCATTCATTGTTTCTTTGATTGTGGTTTGTTTACTAGGAGCACCCCTAGGGACTAGCATAGACAACCCATTTTCAAACTAATTCTCGATTCGTCATCGAGCCCATTTTCAAAACAACCCCTGTAAGTCGATTGCTCATTAGCATCGCCATCAACCTATCACCTTTCATCGTGGTTTCATTACTAGGAGCACCCCTAGGGACTAGGATCGATTCTCACTCATTTTCAACCAAACTCTCAATTTGTCGTCGTGCCAATTTCAATATAAACCTCTAAACAAAATTTTTTTTCAAACTAACCTCTTCGCATACAAATAAACCCTTGATCCAATGTCAAGCAGATTTTTCACAATAAAACTCAAAAACGACTAATAACTATCGCAACTCATTTCAAGGTGAAAAACAAGGGTTCAAGTCTTTGATCTCTCTTCGGTTGTTTAGGTGCGGGTTCTCTTACTCGTGTGTGGCAATTGATGCCTTTAAAACAAACCAACTCTCCTCTTTTCGTGGGCATACCACGAACTACGACTGCTCTGATTCTTTATTCTAGTCTGAATAAAGATACATAGGCATAAGATTGCGATGATCTTGGCGAGCACACTTTTTATTTTTCACCTTTTCCACACTTCCACTCATCTTCCATTTTCCCCCACCTTTCCAGTAGTCGAACTACGATTGCTCTGATTTCTCATTATCGTCCGAATGAGCATACGTAGGCATAAGTGCCCCAATCCTTGGCGAGCACCCTAACCCAAAACCACCCCATTTCCCCCTTAGCATCTATCCCTTCATCTTACCGTTTCGTATTTATCATTGAGAAGAAAACAAACAAGCTTAGCTCATGAGCATCGCAATTCGAATTAAGAGGTTCCCGTTGAGTACAACGGACGTGGGGAGTGCGTGTACCTTCCCCTCACGTAACCGACTCCCGAACCCGAAATGTGGTTGCGACGACCATGTTCTTATCCCTCCTTAAAGGTTTTCTCGATATTTTACTTTCCCTCTTTTGGGATAAATAAAGTTTGATGGCGACTCTGTCGAACAGTTCTGCGCCTTTCGCGCGAAGGGTTGTGTCTTCGATTAAGCAATTTTTTCGAGGTGCGACAGAATGCTGAAAGGTGATTGACTCAACAAGAGAGTTTGAAAGTTGATTGACTCAACAAGAGAGTCTGAAAAGGTTAGATCCGCTGGGGAGAATCATTGTACAAAGCCCAAGAGGAGGTTGGTTATGCTGAGGAAAGATCATTATACAAAGCCTAAGAGGAGCCTATCTTCTGCCTGGGATTATTGAGATCCCGAGGCAGGTCCAAATGGGGGAATCAACGCTTGCTAAGGGTTACAACAGAGTTGAGATATCAGAGACCTTGTGGTTATGATAGTGTTATACTGAGGATAAACTGACCCTGGCTGTGGGATTTTTAGGAGAAAGACTGGGTTTTAGAACCCATGGGTCCTAACTCTGCTGGAGATTGATCCAGAATGACCGGGGTTTCTTCTATGTTTGTAGGGAATTTGAGAATGTCTTTGAGACTCAAGAGGAGATTTAGACTGTCCAAGTCTACTGGTATGGAAGAGTTTATCTTTGTATGATGCCCAAGAGAAGGCAAGTGTTTTAAGGGATGAGAATCAACCCTAAATTGGTCTGAGGTTTGACACTGGAAAGACTGCTCTAGCAAAGGATGACTAAGTTCTGGCTTATACCTTTAAGAGGTCTTCAGGGTCCTTGTATTAAGCCCAAGAGAATGCATGAGAACTTCTAAGAAGCCGACGGGTCCTTGTACAAAGCCCAAGAGGAGGCGGGGATGCTTTTAGGAAGCCTATGGGTCTAAACTTAAGAAGAGTTCAAGAAAAGTTTCATTGAGAATAATCTTTCCTTTAATGAACAGTTCTAGGGTTTGAAGAAATTCAAGAGAAGTTTCACCGGGAATTAATCCTCTCTGAGAAACTAAATTTCTTTGACAAATTCTAATAGTGACAGTCTGAGAAAAGGTTCACCGAGAATACTGCCTTCACTACAACAAAATTCGCTTTTGGCAACACTACAAAGACAACGCTTTTATCACAAAGCGCTGCTATAAGTTTTGAAAAAAATTCGCTAAAAAAATGCGCTGCTAAAGGCTACTTTTAGAAAGCGCTTTCTAAAAGCGCTGCTAAAGGACGTACATAGACCCCACCTTAGAAAGCGCTTTTACAAAAGCGCTGCCAAAGGTATAACCTTAGAAAGCGCTTTTAAAAAGCGCTGCTAAAGGGTAACCTTAGAAAGCACTTTTGAAAAGCGCTTTTAAAGTCCTTAAATTGGCCCCACATTTGAAAGCGCTTTCTGAAAGCGCTGCTATAGGCCAATGAAAAGAAAGCGCTTTCTAAGGAAAAAGCGCTGCTAAATCTAGCACCTAAGAAAGCGCTTTCCAGAAGCACTGCCTTAGGTCATTTAATAATTAAAAAATAAAAACACGCTTGTTTTCAGAAGAGCCCTACTCATTTTTTCTAATCTTTTTCACTCCTTTCTCTCTCGCGAATGTTCTTCCTTTCTCCTTCCTCCTTTCTCCGAACGCCACTGAACTTTCTCCGACCGGCATCATTCTCCGACCGCCATTGTACTTTCTCCGACCGCCACCGTTCTCACTCACGTCTTCTATTTTCGTTTTTGTTGAAACAAGAAGAAGAAGAAGCAGAAAACGAAGGAGAAGAAGAGGTATGTACCATTTTCATTCTCTCTCACAACTGTTGTTATTGAATGTTGCTTCTATTGTTGTTGTTGATACAATGTTGGTTCTGTAGTTGTTGTTGATACAATGTTGATAAAATGTGGTTCTGTTGTTGTTGATACAATGTTGGTTCTGTTGTTGTTGATACAATGTTGGTTAGAATATTTTTCGTTTCGTAACTCTCACACCAAGTGTTTGGTGAAATGCTAGAACCAAGTTTAAAGCAGTTCGGTTATGAGCTTTTAAGTTAGTTGTGTAGTTAGTTTGAAACGGTTAGCATGAATATTGAAAAATCTTTTGTGAAATTGTTGTATGTGGAGTATTCAGTTTGGTGATCAAGGTAGAGCTCCACCTATATTGACAGGTGATCAAATTTTTGAAAAGGTGAAAGATGTGAGTATTTAGTTTGGCAAGCCTTTTGCACATACGCTTCTTAAGAGTGGGTGGAAGAGGAGGTCAAATTTTTTTGAATTTCCATATTGGAAATCGTTGTATGTAAGACATTTTTTCGATGTTATGCGTATTGAAAAAAATGTATTTGACAGTGTTATTGGTACGTTACTCAATATACAAGGAAAGTCTAAGGATGGCCTTAAAGCAAGAAAGGACTTGATAGCAATGGGGATAAGAACTGAATTAGGACCCTTGAAGAAAGGAAGTCGAACATATCTACCACCTGCTGCCTATACACTATCTAGAAAGGACAAAAAAGTATTGTGTAAGTTTCTAAGTGAAGTTAAAGTTCCAGAAGGATACTCTTCAAATATTAGAAGACTTGTGTCTATGAAAGACCTCAAGTTAAAGAGTTTAAAGACGCATGATTGCCATGTTATAATGGAACATTTTCTACCAATAGGTATACGTTCTATTATGCCAGAAAATATAAGAAGCGCAATAACTAAATTGTGTTCTTTCTTCAAGTCAATTTGCAGTAAGGTGATCAATCCTACGATCTTACCAACATTGCAAAAAGAAATAGTTATTACTTTGTGTAAGCTTGAAATGTATTTTCCACCCTCGTTTTTTGACATAATGGTGCATCTAGTTGTACATCTTGTGAAAGAGACACAATTATGTGGACCAACTTATATGAGATGGATGTACCCTGCTGAACGTTATATGAAAATACTAAAAGGGTATGTGAAAAATCGAAGTCGACCCGAGGGTTGTATTGCTGAACGATACATTGTTAAAGAAGCGATTGAGTTTTGTTCTGAATATCTGTCTAATGTTCAATCAATTGGACTCCCCAAATCTCATATTGTCGAAAAAAAAAGAAGGAAAAAAATTAATTGGAAATAAAGTTGTGACAGTATCAAGGTTTGAACGTGATCAAGTGCATTTGTATGTTCTGCACAATGAGAACGAGGTTGAGCCGTATGTTGAAATGCACAAGGATGTTCTCCGAGGTATAAATCCAAATAGAAATGAAAATTGGATAGTACGAGAGCACAATCGAAGTTTTATACCTTGGTTTAAGGATCATATATATTCAAAGTATTATTCAGATCCTGCTTCAATAACAGAAAGGTTGCGATGTTTAGCATATGGTCCAAGTCAGGTTGTGTTTTCTTATAGCGCATACGCAATTAATGGATACACGTTTTATACCAAAGAACAAGATGATAAAAGTACTATGCAAAATAGTGGTGTCACAGTGGTAGCTGAAGCAATGCGCATTTCAAGTGTGAAGGACTTAAACCCCAAATTTACAAATCAGTCATATTTTGGGGTTATCGAGCGCATTTGGGTGTTTGATTTTGAGAAGTTTCAGGTTCCTATATTTGGTTGCAAGTGGGTTGAAAATAATAATGGCTTACGAATGGATAAGTCAGGATTTTTGCAAGTGGATCTTAATAGGGTGGGGTACAAAGATGAGCCTTTTATTCTTGCCTCTCAAGCTAAACAAGTGTTCTATGTCACTGATCCGACAAGTACGAAATGGTCTATAGTGCTTTTATCTAACAAAGTAATTGATGAAAATATTGGAGATCAAGGTGATATTGATGTTGAGATTGAATCGTTTACTAGAAATGATCAAGATGAGAATATTATAGCAAATGAATCATATATTAGAAATGATCATAATGAGGGTATTTGGATCAATCCAACCGTCCGTGTTGTTAAGAGACGAGTAGAACATATTCCAACCAAGAAAAGAAAGAGACGTTAGTGCAAAAGGTACTATTTCGTGTCTATTATTTAATAAGTTGAACAATTTATTTACACATTTCAATGAAAATAGTCTAATATTTATTATGTTTTTATTTAAGGTTCTTGTATGACAAATTAATGCGCGGGATTCTATTTCGTGTCTTCCGCACGTATAATACTGGCAACGGGTTAGTTTTTCATTCTAATTTCATTTTAATCTTTGTTATGATACTTGATAAAACAAGACAACTATATATTCTTATTTGTTTTTATTTTGTTAGAGCAATACAAGTATAGATTGCGGTTATTACGTTTTGAGGTTTATGAGAGAAATCCTTCATTTGGATCAAATAGAGACTCCAATCATGGTATGGATTTATAACTTAGGATTTATTTTAATATTTATCGAATATTTCATATAATTTATTACTTTTAACTAAATCATGCATGTTATGTTTTATTATGTAGTACTTTGATGAATACAAGTGTGCTCATTACTCGAAAGATAAATTGGAAGAAATCAAGGAGGAATTGTGTGAATACTTTATTGAGAAAAGAATCATATAAGGTATGAAAGTTGTTGTGTTGATTTATATCAAATGGTTTATGTGTTGAATTATAATGGTGTATATATTTTGGATTATAATGGTATATAATGCCTATGCTTGAATAAAAGCTTGTTTGTTAAATAAAGGCTCAATGGTTGAAATATAAGGCCTATGTGTTGAAAAAAAGGCTTGTTGAATGTCATATAATGCCTATGTGTTTGAAATAACGGCTTGAATTATATAGGTTTATGGTATTATTTCCAAAAATATGCTTTCTAAATAAGAAAGAATATGCAGTGCAACGCTTCCTAAATTGTGATTTATAAAAAAGTGCTTTTAAAAAGCACAATTTACGTGAAGAAAAGACATTGCTTTTCAGAAAAAGCGCTGCCTATAGTTCACAATAGAACGCGCTTTCCATTAAAAGCGTTGCTTTAAAGTGAAATAAAAAATACATTAGACGGCGCTTCAAAAAGCGTTGTCTAAAGGGGGACAATAGAAAGCGCTTTTTCCTGAAAAAGCGCTGCCTAAAGATGCTAATAGAAAGCATAAAAGGCTAGAAAAAACGCTGCTAAAGGTCCACTTAATGTAACACCCCCAATCTATACCCCCAATTAATTAAAGCGATAACAAATAATCAGAGTATAATTCAAACTTTCATGGCATAGAATGAGGCATCACATCAATTGAGACAAAAAACAAAAACTTGCTCATAAAGATATACAACAATCAGGTATTAATACACACAGAGGAACTCAGTTCCTAACACCCACTATTCAGGTACAGAATAAAAGCGGAAAATCTGCAACTGAAATCTCATATATATAACATAAAAAGTTTGTCTGTCATATACAGATTCATACATGTACAATCCAAAAGATATATCTACATATACACATAAATCACAAACGATCTCCCCGACCACCCGGTGCTACATATCAGAGCCGACCGACAAAAGAATGAAGACCTAAGCTTCACAAAAAGACCTCCAGTATCTAATCTGCAATGCCTCATAGAGCATTTAAACAGCAGAAGGGTGAGAAACACAATCATAATATAATTGCATACAATTATATAATAACACCAAAATACACGTGTAAAATATTCTCACCACCACTTACACCAGAATACAAACACAAAACAACACAATGCATATCTCATATATCCATCACCAAGGCATATCAATCATGCTCAATGCATTTATCAGCAACATATATATATATATATATATATATATATATATGTATCTCAACTCATCAATTCCATTCACAATTCCACACAAAATCAATCCATTCATGATTTATGCAAATGCAAAGAGACTGACACAACGACTCTATGCAAATGCGGTACCATCCATCCATCATCTCAACATTAGTTCACTCAGGAACTATTGGAATCATCGTTTGTTACTTAGTGTAACTCCCCGTCGAGAAAACGATGTTCCCCGTCGCTTTAGGTCCTCTTTGTATAAGGCACACGACGTTTATGGATCGCTTTAGGTCCTCTTTGTATAAGGCACACGATCCGATTGCTTTAGGTCCTCTTTGTATAAGGCACACAATCGTCTATAATCATCGCTTTAGGTCCTCTTTGTATAAGGCACACGATGTTATAGCGGATTCCCTCTGGAATCGTTTCGTCGCTCACACCCCACAAGGGCACACGACATCACAAGAATGCATATCATGATGCTTTGCATACCATGACTCATGACATTCAAATGCACACATACATGCAACCATAATCATGCATTTACAACCAAACACAACACATTGCATTTACTTGCCCTTAGGCCACAAACCATCATCACGACATGTCATCACATGCATTCACACTATATAACATCACACAAGTCATACGATATCCATATCAAAAGCACATTGCATGGTACACATCAAATACACACAATTACGACTGTAAAAGTCGACAAAACGACACTATTCCAAATTCCCGACATAATTAAATCGGCCAACAATTTCAAAAACATTATAATAAGAAAGTACATCTCAATAGCTTTCCAACGATACTAAGAATGTTCAAAACGGATAATCGGAACACAAGTTATGGAATTCAAAAGAAATGGAATCGCGAAAAGACAACATTCTGCACACTCTCTGGTCATACGCGTATTGCCTATGCCATACGCGTACTGCCCAGCTCACTCGCCATTCCATACGCGTATTTCCTTGTGCCATACGCGTACTGCCCAACTCGCTCGCCATTCCATACGCGTATTGCCCAACTTGATACGCGTATGGGCAGAGTCCAAATCCTCTTCAAAATTCCAACTAAAACCCTAATATGCGTAATGCCACACTTGTTACGCGTATTGCCTTGCCAATTACGCATACCATTACGCAAATCAGCAGATGGCCGAGAAAAATGAAATTCCTTACGCGTAATGCCCAAAATCCCCCTTGCCATACGCGTATTGCCCAAACCAATACGCGTATTCCCCTGCGTGTTACGCGTATGGGCAGGGAAAAACTCAGAATTTTTTGCATAATTTCTGCTGCGAAATTCCACCAAAAACACTCCCAAATCTCATCCAATCACCTGAAAATTACCAATAGAGTGCACAACAACACCTATCTAACATGTCTCAGCAATTATGAACATTAAAACAGGATTTCAGGCACAATTTGAATCAATTTCCAACAATTTCAACATATTATGGTTTTTACTCTATATTCAATTTCAATCCAATATCAACCAAAAACATACATACATAATCATACACAAGTATAAGATAATCGAGTTTCGCACCCTTGCCCGATTAAATCGTGTTTGAAAAGTCGGTTGATTAAATTTCTTAATCTCCAAGTTTTTCCCCTTTTTTCTTCTTTCCTTCCTCTTTTCTTCTTCTCTTTTTCTTTCCTTTCTATTTTCTCTCTTTTCTTTTCTTTTTATGTTTCTAACTTAACAAAAATAAATGAAATGACCAAAATACCCCTACACTCAAATATCTCGCAAACGCTCCCAAAACGTGATAAAACATAACAATAATGAAAAATAATATATTATCAAATAAAAGTCAAAAATAAAATAATATAATAATAAAAATAATTAAATCGACTCGAATAAATAAATCTAACAAAAACTGGGGCGTCACAACTCTCCCCCACTTAGAAATTTTCGTCCTCGAAAATATTACCTGAGACGAACAACTCTGGATACGACTCCCACATCCGACTCTCCAACTCCCAAGTCAAATTGCCCTCAGCAGCGCCTCCCCACGCTACTTTCACAAGCGCAATATCCTTGCCTCTTAACCGCTTCAATTCGCGATCCAAAATTCGCACCGGTAATGCCTCAACCGTAAGGTTCTCTCTTACCTCAACCTCATCCATCGGAATCACATGCGACGGATCCGGAACATACTTCCGAAGCTGTGAAACATGGAACACATCATGCAAATTCGAAAGATTTGGTGGCAACGCCACCCGATAAGCCACAACACCCACTCTCGCGGATATCTGGTAAGGACCAATAAACCGAGAAGTAAGCTTCTTCGACTTCAATGCCCTTCCAACACCCGTCACCGGTGTAACTCTAAAAAATACATGATCACCCTCTTGAAACTCAAGATATTTCCTCCTTCGATCATGATAACTCTTCTGCCTACTCTGAGAAGCCTTCATTTTCTCACGAATAAGTTTCACCTTGTTCGTAGTTTGTTGCACTAACTCCGGTCCAACCACTGAACTCTCACCAGATTCATGCCAACACAAAGGTGTTCGACATCTTCTTCCATACAACGCTTCAAAAGGTGCCATTCCAATACTTGAATGGAAACTGTTATTATACGTGAATTCAACCAACGCAAGATAACTATCCCAAGCACCACGTTGCTCAAGAACACACGCTCTCAGCAAATCTTCCAACGACTGAATAGTTCTCTCGGTCTGACCATTCATCTGCAGATGATAAGCAGAACTCAATCTCAACTTGGAACCTAACGCCTTTTGCAAACTTTCCCAAAATCTGGAAGTAAACCTCGGATCTCGATCTGAAACAATACTCAACGGAACACCATGTAATTTCACAATCACACTGATATAAATCTCAGCCAACCTCTCCAAAGAAAAATTAATGTCAATCGGAATGAAATGCACCGATTTAGTCAGCCTATCCACAATCACCTAAATGGCATAATGTCCCCTCTGTGTATTCAGCAACCCTGTCACAAAATCCATAGAAATGCTATCCCATTTCCACTCGGGGATATCCAATGGTTGCAACAATCCACTAGGCTTCTGATGTTCTACTTTTGACTTCTGACACGTCAAACACGCATAAACAAACTGAGCCACGTCTCTCTTCAATCCAGACCACCAAAAGATCTTCTTCAAATCTTGATACATCTTATTATCTCCCAGATGTATACTCAAATTACTCAGGTGTCCTTCCTCCAAAATCATCTTTTTCAAGTTCGAATCATCAGGAATACAAATTCTACCACGGAATCTCAAAACACCCTTATCATCCACTTTAAAATCACCATCCACACTTTGATCCCCAACCATCATCAAATCAACAAATTTCACATCCAACTTCTGTTTCTCGCTAACGGTCAACAGAAACTCATTAGTAACCTTTAACATACCAAGCCTCACGCTGTCAGATGTCAATTCACACACCAAACTCAAATCTCTAAATGCTTCCAAAAGTTCCCACTCTTTAACCATCAAAGCGGACATATGAAAAGATTTCCGGCTTAACGCATCGGCTACCACATTAGCTTTACCGGGATGGTAATTCAAGCTAAAATCATAGTCCTTCAAAAATTCCAACCATCTTCGTTGCCTTATATTCAACTCTTTCTGATCAAACAAGTATTTCAAACTCTTATGATCACTAAAGACTTCGAATCTTGCACCATAGAGATAATGCCTTCAAATTTTCAATACTAAAACCACAGCCGCTAATTCCAAATCATGAGTAGGGTAATTCTTCTCATGAATCCTTAATTGCCTCGAAGCATAAGTCACCACCTTACCTTCTTGCATCAACACTCCACCTAAACCAATCAAAGACGCATCACAATACACCACAAACGGTTCAGTAGGATTCGGTAAGACCAAAATCGGAGCTGTAGTCAATCTTCTCTTCAGCTCACTAAAACTCTCCTCACCCTGAATATCCTAAACGAACACTTTACCTTTACAAGTCAATTGGGTCAAAGGAAGTGCTAACTTGGAAACACCTTCAATGAATCTTCGACAATATCAGGCTAAGCCCAAAAAGCTTCTAATTTCAGTAACAGATCTAGGAGCCTCCCATTGTAGAACTGCATCTACTTTAGATGGATCCACAGCAATACCATTACCTGAAATCACATGCCCAAGAAAACTCACTTCTGACAACCAGAACTCACACTTGGACAACTTGGCAAAAAGTCTCTTCTCCTTCAAAATTTGCAACACAACACGCAAATTCTTCGCATGCTCCTCCCGAGACTTAGAATAAATCAAGATATCATCAATAAACACAACAACAAATCGATCCAACTTCTCATGGAAAATACGATTCATATACTCCATAAACACACCTGGCGCATTAGAAACCCCGAACGGCATCACAGAATATTCGTAATGATAGTATCGTGTCCTAAAAGCCGTCTTCTGAATATCTTCCTCTTTCACTCTAATCTGATGATAACCTGACCTCAAATCAATTTTACTAAACACACATGCACCTACCAACTGGTCCATTAGATCATCAATTCTCGGAAGAGGATACTTATTCTTAATCGTCACCTTATTCAACTGGCGATAATCAATACACAATCACATACTTCCATCTTTCTTTTTCACCAACAAAACTGGAGCACCCCAAGGCGATACACTCAGTCTCACAAACCTCTTTTCTAATAATTCATTCAACTGCTTCTTTAACTAAACCAACTCAGATGCCGACATACGATAAGGTGCCATAGACGCAGGCCTAGTACCAGGAACTAGATCTATAGAAAACTCCACCTCTCTCTGGCGGTACATCTGAAATATTCTTAGGAAACACCTCTGGAAAATCACACATAACTGGAAACACATCAAATGCAACTTGACTATCCACAGTCAACGATGCAAACAACCCAAACAACTGAGCTTCATCCGCCAAAAGTTTCTTCAACTCTTTGGTAGATAAGAAACTCTATTCTTCATCTTCTTCAAGAGAAGGAAATCTTACTAGCTTATGATAACAATCAATATGAACCCGATTGAACTGCAACCAATTCATTCCCAGAACCACATCTAAACCCTCCAACGGTAAACACACCAAATCCATCTCGAAATCTTTACCATAAATGGTCAAATGACAACTTAAACAAACCAAAGAAGTAGTTACTGACCCCATTGCTGGAGTATCAATAACCATTTCTCCACCCATTGAAAACAACAAAAGATTCAAACGCTTCACGCACTCATACGAAATAAACGAATGAGTCGCTCTGGTATCAATAATAGCAACTAAAGGTGTACTATTAATAAAATAAGTACCTCTGATCAGACGATCTGCACTAGTTGTCTGAGTCCCCGCCAATGCAAATATTTTCCCTCCAGCCTGAGCTTGCTTTGGTTTTGGACACTTCGTACTAACATGACCAGGTTCACCACAGTTGAAATACTTCACCACATTCCTCTTACAATCAGCTGCAACATGTCCTAAACCTCCACAATTGGAACACTTCCTCAGATCCTTCCTACATTCAAACTGACGATGTCCTAAGTCACCACACCTAAAAAATCTCGGAGTATTAGATATACCTCCCCCACTTGGCCTTTTGTCATAAGTACCCTTTTGCTTACCCTTGTCCACTGGTGTCACATAAGGACCACCACGAACCGGTTGCTTCCCTTTCCTTTCGTTCACACTCTTATAGTGAGTAAAATGAGCTTTGCTATCTTCCTCATAAATTCTACAATAATCCACCAAATCCAAAACCTCCTAATCCTTTGATAACCAATTCCCTGCTTGATCTCAGGACGCAATCCGCTCTCAAACTTCACACACTTGGAAAACTCCGCAGTTGCTTCAGCATAATGTGGATAAAACTGAACAAGTTCCACAAACTTAGCAGTGTAATCAACAACAGGCATATTAACTTGTTTCAACTCCAAGAACTCAATTTCCTTCTTTCCCCTTACGTCCTCAAGAAAATAATTCCTCAGAAACTCAATGCTAAACAAAGCCCAAGTGACTTCTTCCTCTGCAGCTTCCAACACCTGACGCGTACTAACCCACCAAACATCAGCCTCCTCCTGCAACATGTGAGTACCCAATCTCACCTTATGTTTCTCAGCACAGTCCATCACTCGAAAGATTCTCTCAATCTCCTAAAACCAAATCTGTGCACCATCAGGATCATGTCTCCCTTTGAAGACAGGCGGTTTGTTCTTCCTGAACTCATCATTACCAACAGCATTAGGTGCACCCTGCACAGCCCGAGCCATAACTTGCATAGCAGCAGCCAAAGCAGCATTATTCCTACCAGCCATATTTTGTTCATATCCAATAACAGCAACTATGGTTAAACAAACAGCTCACCCAACCACAACGACCAACAAGGACTGACACAAACTAACACGGATTGGCTCTGATACCACTTAATGTAACACCCCTAATCTATACCCCCAATTAATTAAAGCGATAACAAATAATCAGAGTATAATTCAAACTTTCATGGCATAGACTGAGGCGTCACATCAATTGAGACAAAACACAAAAACCTGCTCATAAAGATATGCAACAATCAGGTAGTAATACACACAGAGGAACTCAGTTCCTAACACCCACTATTCAGGTACAGAATAAAAGCAAAAAATCTGCAACTGAAATCTCATATATATAACATAAAAAGTTTGTCTGACATATACAGAGTCATACATGTACAATCCAAAAGATATATCTACATATGCACATAAATCACAAACGATCTCCCCGACCACCCGGTGCTACATATCAGAGCCGACCGACAAAAGAATGAAGACCTAAGCTTCACAAAAAGACCTCCAGCATCTAATCTGCAATGCCTCATAGAGCATTTAAACAACAGAAGGGTGAGAAACAAAATCATAATATAATTGCATACAATTATATAATAACACCAAAATACACATATAAAATATTCTCACCACCACTTACACCAGAATACAAACACAAAACAACACAATGCATATCTCATATATCCATCACCAAGGCATATCAATCATGCTCAATGCATTTATCAGCAACATATATATATATATATATATGTGTATCTCAACTCATCAATTCCATTCACAATCCACACAAAATCAATCCATTCATGATTTATGCAAATGCAAAGAGACCGACATAATGACTCTATGCAAATGCGGTACCATCCATCCATCATCTCAACATTAGTTCACTCAGGAACTATTGGAATCATCGCTTGTTACTTAGTGTAACTCTCGGTCGGGTAAACGATGTTCCCTGTCGCTTTAGGTCCTCTTTGTATAAGGCACACGATGTTTATGGATCGTTTTAGGTCCTCTTTGTATAAGGCACACGATCCGATCGCTTTAGGTCCTCTTTGTATAAGGCACACGATCGTCTATAATCATTGCTTTAGGTCCTCTTTGTATAAGGCACGCGATGTTATAGCAGATTCCCTCTGGAATCATTTCGTCGCTCACACCCCACAAGGGCACACGACATCACAATAATGCATATCATGATGCTTGGCATACCATGACTCATGACATTCAAATGCACACATACATGCAACCATAATCATGCATTTACAACCAAACACAACACATTGCATTTACTAGCCCTTAGGCCACAAACCATCATCACAACATGTCATCACATGCATTCAAACTATATAACATCACACAAGTCATACGATATCCATAACAAAAGCACATTGCATGGTACACATCAAATACACACAATTACGACGGTAAAAGTCGACAAAATGACACTATTCCAAATTCCCGACATAATTAAATCGGCCAACAATTTCAAAAACATTATAATAAGAAAGTACATCTCAATAGCTTTCCAACGATACTAAGAATGTTCAAAACGGATAATCGGAACACAAGTTATGGAATTCAAAAGAAATGGAATCGCGAAAAGACAACATTCTGCACACTCTCTGGTCATACGCGTATTGCCTGTGCCATACGCGTACTGCCCAGCTCACTCGCCATTCCATACGCGTATTTCCTTGTGCCATACGCGTACTGCCCAACTCGCTCGCCATTCCATACGCGTATTGCCCAACTTGATACGCGTATGGGCAGAGTCCAAATCCTCTTCAAAATTCCAACTAAAACCCTAATATGCGTAATGCCACACTTGTTACGCGTATTGCCTTGCCAATTACGCATACCATTACGCAAATCAGCAGATGGCCGAGAAAAATGAAATTCCTTACGCGTAATGCCCAAAATCCCCCTTGCCATACGCGTATTGCCCAAACCAATACGCGTATTCCCCTGCGTGTTACGCGTATGGGCAGGGAAAAACTCAGAATTTTTTGCATAATTTCTGCTGCGAAATTCCACCAAAAACACTCCCAAATCTCATCCAATCACCTGAAAATTACCAATAGAGTGCACAACAACACCTATCTAACATGTCTCAGCAATTATGAACATTAAAACAGGATTTCAGACACAATTTGAATCAATTTCCAACAATTTCAACATATTATGGTTTTTACTCTATATTCAATTTCAATCCAATATCAACCAAAAACATACATACATAATCATACACAAGTATAAGATAATCGAGTTTTGCACCCTTACCCGATTAAATCGTGTTTGAAAAGTCGATTGATTAGATTTCTTAATCTCCAAGTTTTTTCCCTTTTTTCTTCTTCCCTTCCTCTTTTCTTCTTCTCTTTTTCTTTCCTTTCTATTTTCTCTCTTTTCTTTTCTTTTTATGTTTCTAACTTAACAAAAATAAATGAAATGACCAAAATACCCCTACACTCAAATATCTTTCAAACGCTCCCAAAACGCGATAAAACATAACAACAATGAAAAATAATATATTATCAAATAAAAGTCAAAAATAAATTAATATGATAATAAAAATAATTAAATCGACTCGACTAAATAAATCTAACAAAAACTGGGGCGTTACACTTTAGACAGCTCTTTTCTAGAAAAAGCACTGCTAAAGACCCACTTTAGAAAGCGCTTTTCCAGAAAAAGCGCTGCTAAAGGCCTACATAAGGCAGAGCTTTTGCATAAAACAAAAGCGCAGTCTTTACCTATAGCAGCGCCACCTTAGGAAGCGGTTTTAAGCGCTATTAAAAGCCAAAAAAAGCGTTGTCTTTTCCCTTCTGCGGCATAGTGCTTTCTCTTTGTTTCATATTGTTTAAGCCCAAGAGAAGGCGAGACTGTATCTGGAAATCCTATGGGGATCTAGTTTTGACTGTATTTAAGAGTGACCAACTGGCTTTACCTAGTTCTAGACCTAGTTGCCGAGGAAAACTCTAAATAACTATACTAGTACATATACAGTTGATATATGACAAGTATTTAAAAGGGTATGAAAGAAGGACTTACAGAGGAGCAGCTTCCGACAATACAGTTTTATATATTAAAGCATGTAAATGAAAGCTGATAAAACTTACAGGCGAGCAAGCTTCCATGTTGTATTGTTAGTTGTTTAGAGAAATTAAAGAAAGTTTTGTTAACAAGTGTATATTTGAACCTAAATCAAAAGAGAATTTGTTTTTGAAATATTGTTGGGGCTAATACTCAAAGAGAGGCCCAAGGTTTAACAGTGATCGCACCGTTGTTTTAAAGATCGTATCGGGACTTATACAACGACTGAGGCCCAAAAATGGTTTTGGGTCTTACACTATATTAGAGGCACAAAAGATGTTTTGAAAAAAAGAAAGATGGGACTTACAACTCGAGGGGAGGCCCAATGAAAGACAGTGATTGCACCGTCGCTTTGAGAATCGCAGAGGGACTTATACAATGACTGAGGCCCAAAATTATTTTTGTATTTACAAAGGATTGGGTCTTACACTCTATCAGAGGCCCAAAGTGTTTGAAGAAGGTTTGTTAAGGTGAAAATCAACAAAACCCTAATTTCATCATTTTTTAAAGTAATTATTCAAAGAAAATTAATTAAAATGATAAAAACACCAAATAAGTTTGAATAAACAACTTGTGATTTTTTGTGGAGGTTTGAAAAATGATGTTTTAATCACAAGATGAATTAAAACTCATTTGGTTTTGATTTCCAAGATGAAAATTCATTTTTTTGAAATGTTTAAAACAATAAAAAATGAATTTATTTGCAAAAGTTCCTTGTGCCAGAAGTAATTTGATGCTTTGGACACTCTCAATTGATCCCTTAGAAGCTTTTAGAATGGTTAGAATCAGCTGGAATCCTCAGGAACAAGTTTGAGCTCTTTCTTGCAAAAGGGGCAAAAATGACCAATATGGCAACTCTCTCAAATGGTGTTCCAGTTGGGGGGAACCATTTGGGATAGTTCAAGGATGATATTTGGAGTATGTTTGAGGTTTTATCTGGTTTTGAAAGTGACTGAATCAAGACATGGCTTGAAAAATGCAAAAAAGTCAAATTTTGAGTTTTTGGAAGTAGACTTTGTGATTTTGGTGTTACAGGTCACATGTGAGAGTTTGAACAGCTTAGATACAACATATTAGAGGTGTTTGGATCACGAGCAGTGATGGAATTGCTCTCTAACTCAAAAACTCAGAGGTACCTTGCAAAAGAAGGCATTTTGGCATAGATAAAGGGATTTTGAGGAAAGCAATTGTTGTAGTGCTTTGGTGTACTCAAACTGAGCACAAATGAGCTCTATTTATAGTAGAGAAAATTTGTTTTGGTAGCAATAGTGAATGACAGCTGCAGCAGGCCTTTGGCCAATGTTGAGCAAAAGGAATCTCAAGTCTCCTCTAGCCATTGACTTGAGATTAGGGCACATGCTTTGTAGCTTTGGTTCAGAGATAAGTCTTGACTGAATTCAGTTGGAATAGGCTCAGTTCATGCCACCTTGGTGTATCCATTGAATGCTTGGAAACAAAATTGGAGTAATGGCATCTTTGTAGCCTTTTTAGGGATGACAAGCTTAATGTAGATTATTGGACTTGTGAGGCTTGGAGATCAGATCATCCCCCTTGGATTTGATCCTCTGATGTGTCCAAATTAATGACAAGGCTTGGAGTTATCAGATTTGGACAAATCGAGCAAATGTGCACAATTCTGCCTTGTAAAACCAGTTCATGATGCCATGTTTCAAGGGCTGTATCTCCCTGCTCAAATTGAATTTGGAGATGATCTGGTACTTGTTGGAAAGCCCTTATGGCATACTTTAACTTTGATGTTCACCCTTAGACATGGTTTTACTTGGATCAAGGTGAAAAATGTCCCTACATTTTGGAAAAAGTAAGACACATTCTTACTTAGTGAAAATTTCACTAAGTGTTGGAAAAATGTCATTTTCATGTTTTTTGTTATTTTGATCACTCCATAACATAAAATCCACGAGGAATTGGAGTTTGATGTAGTTGAAGCTTTTGTAGGGTGCAGCAAGACCTACAAATCCAGCTTTGGATCACCCAAAATGGTTGCTTGGATCTCAATTTATGGTCCTTGGAAATTGGTACCCTAGCCACTTTGTTCCATAACTTAGAAAAATTCTAAGTTTTTTATGGTTACCCCTTTTACAAGTTAACTCATTTTCTTTGGTTTTTCTTGATGAATGATGATTCAAATCACATATTAACATTGTTTTAGGGTTAAGGAACCTTGGTTGACAAAAAATCCAAAAAGTCAAACTTTGGATTTTTGTATAGTTGACTTTTTATCGGATGAAATCCAAACTGTGCGATCCTTTGTGAAATCAAGTCCTTGACCTAAATCAAACCTAATGGATGGATTCCATAGGTGTTATAGGGTGTATTAAATCATGTACCAAGGTTTGGGAGCATGTCCTGGTCAAAAGCCAAAGGCATAGTTGACTTTTTCCTCGAAACCCTAACTGTGGTCCTGATGAAATTGAAACTTGTGAATCAAGTTTCCTGGGTCAATCCATTGTTGCAAATGGGTCAATGTTGTATATTGGAGGCCCTCAAATCATGTCTTTAGGTCTTGGCTCATGTTTTGTCCCAAAAGTCAACTTACGGGTGAATTAGGTCAAGGAACCCAAATTCCTGATTTTTGGTAAATGCATCCCCTGGGGTTAAATTGACTTGATGATTGGGTCCATGAGGTCCCTTAGAGTATCTTGGGTTGTGCTTTGAAGCATTAGCTCATGCCCAGAAGAAAATGTCCATCTGGAGGCCTCAGTCGATCGAAACCCTAATTTGGTGACACTGGCTATCTTGAGGCTTAATCCACTTGGAATGTTGCAACCTAGTGCTTGATTCTTGATTTGGGAGTCCTCTTGATCCCTTATAGGTGTTTGAGAGGCTAGACAAGTTGAAAATCATTTCATTTCTTGATTGATCATGTTGTCTAGGTGCTCTGAGTGGGCCCAAAACCCTAATCTTTGATTGTAGTGAATGCTCAACCATCTTCGAGGAGATTGATGAGGCATGAGGGTTCATCCATATTGTGATGATGATTTTCACAATGATGGGACATCTTGGTGGTCAAAATTTAGGGTATGACAGATGCCCCTATTTAATCTTCTTGGACCCGAATGTGTGAATGGCGAAGGTATTCGGGCATTCGGGGTGCAAGAGGATTAAATATCGGAATATCCGAAATTTTGATGGTGGTTATGAATGGCAGCTTACTCATTCATCTTCTTTTGCTAAGCAATGATGCTTAGAAAAGGGTAAACTTCCCCTCGATCCTGGTTTTCATCCACAGAACTGGTCTAAGTTTTCTTTTGTCTATAAACTTCCCCTCGATCCTGGGTTTTAACCATGGAACTGGTCTCAGTTTCTGATATAAACTTCCCCTCGATCCTGATTTTTAGCCACGAAACTGGTCACGGTTTCTGATATAAACTTCCCCTCGATCCTGGTTTTTAGCCACGGAACTGGTCTCAGTTTCTGATATAAACTTCCCCTCGATCCTGGTTTTTAGCCACGGAACTGGTCTTAGTTTCTGATATAAACTTCCCCTCAATCCTGGTTTTTAGCCACGGAACTGGTCTCAGTTTCTTTTGTCAATAAACTTTTTGACAAGGGACGTTATTTGTAGCAGTTTTCCTTAAACTTCTTGCCTAACTTTCCTGGGGAGATGCCATTTGATGGGAAAAAGTTTTGATGTCAGACTTACTGGGGAACCCATTCGTCTGAGCTGTAGAGGTGTGCAAACTTCTCTGTTGGAGATTCCATTTGTTGACTCTATTGGGGTAAACGAGACTCTTGAGAGACTGCTTCCCGCTTGGGGATATTACATCGTACTTTTCTTCGAGATCTTCTCGGAGAAATTCCATGTGATGTGATCCAATTTTGAGGTGCTGATGACTTCATTATCATTGACTCTCTTGGGGAGAAAAATCAATGTGTTGCTGAGAGTCTTTAGTTGTGAGGCTTTCTCTGGGGATTTTCCTTAATCTGGGAAAGCGAAGATAGCATCTTCAATGGTGAAGAGTGGCGTTTGTCGAATGCCTTCTTGCTTTTCAGAGGTTCAAGTTATCAAAGAGGTCGAGGACCGTCTCCATCTAGAAATAAACTGGGAGAGAGAGATTGTTCAGACAAAACATTTCCTGATGAGGAAAGAACTGACAACTCGATGGATAGGACTTTTATCACTTGGGGATAAGACTGACCAGAGTGATAGTGATGCAATATGAATATGTATATGAATTAATAAGGCATGATGTATGTATATTTATGCTGACAAAACTGACACGACATACAGACTAGTGTATGAACATAACTGGATACCTTGCCACTGCAGGGGATGAAAAGTATCACTGGTTCAAGATAGCAATTCTGCCTTGCTTAGGAAAAAGTAGTTCCCGCGGGGAAAAATGTTGGTCGGACTTAGGAGGTAAGAACTCTGCCGGGGATATCATATGGGAAAATCACATATGATGTAGTTGATCCTTCGTTCAGGTGTACTGGTTTAGAAGGAGTACTTTGATTCTGCACTTTGAAGCTTAATCGCATTTGGAGCAGCAATCGATGTTCTTTCGATGTTCAATAGTCAAAAGAATTGCCATCTTTATTTTAAAAGTAGAAAAATTTGACAAGTAAATTCATTTTTTTGTTTTATTTCAAGAATCGTTAATCATGTTAAAATGTCGTTCTGTAAAGCTAAAACGAATAAGACTTGCAAACAAAAGCACTCAGGCTCAAATTTTATTGATAGGATGGAAATCAGCCAAACGCGTGATTCCATAGCGTATTTATAAAGTTAGAATGGTAATTAAAGGGAAAAGGGCTACATTGAAACAGAACGACTGTATTCCCTCTACCAACTTTGAATTCTGGACATCCTGAGCTTCTGTCGAAGATGACCTTGACTGGAGTTTTCCTGATGGATGGCATGACTGCGGCTGGGGGATTTGCCCCTTTGTTGGACGTAGTTACTTGCCATTAATCCCTAATTTTTGCCTGGATTGTAATTTGAGATTTCCAATCCATCGGGATGATTTTTTATTATGTCTCTAATTTTTTCCAGGACCTCCCTTTTGGGTTTTCAATCCACCGAGACGTTTTTTTATTTATTTAGGTGAAGTATTTCTTCACTACGTCAACATTTGTGGGGTAGGCAAATTCCTCTCCATCCATGGTTGTGAGTCTTAAGGCGCCGCCTGAGAAGGCTTTCTTGACCACATAGGGGCCCTCATAATTCGGAGTCCATTAGCCCTGGGAATCAGTGAGAAATGATTGTATCCTTTTGAGCACGAGGTCTCCTTTCCTGAAGACGCGAGGTCGGACCTTTTTGTAAAACTCCTTCTTCATTCTTTGTTGATACAACTGACGTGGCATAGTGCCGTTATTCGCTTTTCTTCGATCAAGTTTAATTCATCGTGTCGACTTTGGCACCATTCAGTCTCTATTAGCTTAGCTTCCATCAATACCCGGATTGATGGGATCTCCACTTCTATGGGGAGAACTGCTTGTATGCCATATACTAGAGAGAAAGGGGTTACCCCTGTTGAAGTGCGGACAAATGTGCGATAACTGTGAAGAGCAAAGGGTAGCATCTCGTGCCTGTCTTTATAGGTTACAACCATCTTTTGAACGATCTTCTTGATGTTCTTGTTAGCCGCTTCTACCGCTCCGTTCATCTTAGGTCGGTAGGAAGATGAGTTATGGTGTTCGATCTTGAACTCAGAGCACAACTCTTTCATCATCTTATTGTTCAAGTTAGATCTATTATCAGTAATGATCTGGCTCGGAACACCATAATAGCAGATGAGATTGTTTTTGATAAAACGGACCATGACTTGTCTGGTTACATTGGTGTATGACGTGGCTTCGACCCACTTGGTGAAGTAGTCAATGGCTACTAGGATGAACCGATGTCCGTTTGAAGCTTTGGGTTCGATCATGCCAATCATGTCAATTCCCCATATGGAAAAAGGCCATGGGGAAGAAAGAACATTGAGATGTGTAGGAGGTACATGGATTTTATCTGAGTATATCTGACACTTGTGACATCTCCTCATGTACTTGTAGCAATCGGATTCCATTGTCAACCAATAATATCCTGCCCTCAAAATTTTTCTCGCCATTGTGTGTCTGTTGGCATGAGTGCCAAAGGATCCTTCGTGAATTTGTTTTATCAGCATGTTTGCTTCTGGTCTGTCTACGCATCGGAGCAAGACCATGTCAAAATTTCTCTTATACAGTGTATTACCGCTCAGGAAGAAGGTGCCTGACCGTCTTCTGAGAGTTTTCCTGTCTTTTCTTGATCCCCCATATGGATACTCTTGTTTCTGAAGGAAGCATTTAATGTCGTGATACCAAGGTTCCTCTTCTATGACTGCTTCAATTGTGAAAATGTATGCGGGCCTCTCAAGGCGCATTATATCAATCTTAGGTATGTCATTCCATTGACCTACACTAATCATGGAAGAGAGAGTGGCTAATGCATCAGCCATGTGATTCTCTTCACGAGGGATATAATGAAACTCGATTCTGTTGAAGAATGGTAATAACCTATTCGCACAGTCTTTGTAAGGAATCAGTCCTGATTGGTATGTGTTCTAATCTCCTTTGATCTGATTGACAACCAGGGCTGAGTCTCCATACATATCCAAGTTCTTGATCCTTAAGTCGATCGCTTCTTCGAGACACATGATACAAGCTTCGTATTCGACCTCGTTGTTTGTACACTTGAATGTCAGTTTGGCTGTGAAAGGAATATGGGTACCCTGAGGTGTTATGATGATGGCCCCAATTCCGTTTCCATAATGATTGACAGCTCCGTCAAAGATTAGTCCCCATTGGGAACCTGGTTATGGCCCTTCACTGGGTAGCGGTTCATCGCAATCTTTCATTTTCAAGTACATGACATCTTCGGCTGGGAAGTCAAATTCGACTGATTCTTGATCGTCAATCGGTTGATGAGCCAAATGATCGGCTAAAATACTTCCTTTGATGGCTTTCAGAGCATGGTACTCGATGTCGTATTCTGATAACAACATCTGCCAACGGGTGATCCTTCCCGTGAGAGCAGGTTTTTCAAAGACATACTTGATTGGATCCATTTCGGAGATTAACCAAGTAGTGTGACGAATCATATACTGGCGAAGATGTTTGGCTACCCAAGCCAAAGCGCAGCAAGTTTTCTCAAGCATAGTGTACCGAGTCTTACAGTCGGTGAATTTCTTGCTTAAATAGTAGATGGCAGACTCTTTCCTTTTCGTTTCATCTTGTTGGCCAAGTACACAACCCATTGAGTCTTCCAAGACTGTTAGGTAGATGATTAATGGTCTTCCCTCAACTGGAGGTGATAGAATCGGTGGATTCAACAGATACTCCTTGATACTCTCGAAGGCAGTTTGGCAGTCTTCTATCCATACACAACTTTGATTCTTTCTGAGTAGTTTGAAGATTGCCGGTCATAAGGAATATAAATCTGGAAATGTAGTTCAAAAGTCCCAGGAATCCCCAGACTTGTTTTTTAGTCTTTGGAGAAGGCATTTCTTGAATGGCCTTGACTTTGTCAGGATCAACCTCAATTCCTTTCTGGCTGACGATGAATCCTAGAATTTTCCCTGAGCAGACACCGAATGTGCACTTATTGGGATTCAAGCGGAGTTTGTATTTCCTCAGACGCTCAAATAGCTTTGACAGGTGGGTCACATGCTTCTCTTCTATTTTAGATTTGGCAATCATATCATCGACATACACTTCGATTTCTTTGTGTATCATGTCATGAAACAGACACTACTACGAAAAACCCATTTAACAACGGTTGGAAATTACATATAATGACGGGGGCGAAGGCGTTGTTATGTAGAGTGTTGTTGTATATGAGGTACGTACAATGACGGTCCTGGGAAACGTTGTTATATTCCAGTATGCGCGCACCATTTTACGACGGTTAGTTTAGTTAACCGTTATGATATACTAAACTGTGATCTGGTTCGATTCTCAGCAACAACATTTTTTATTTATATTAGCGTTTGACATACAACTACGGATAGGTTTATAACCGCTGCCAAAAACAGACTGTTTTAAATATAAAATTTATCTGCGTATCAAATTATTCCCATAATTTATCCTGTCAAAACAGCTTCTGTTTACATGCAAACACAATATGTGCACCAAACACAATTCTTCCTATATTTTATCCTTATAAATGAATCAGAGAATTTACATCAAAAGAAATTTACATCAAAAGCTAAATGAATCAGAGAATTAAACTGCTAACATTGTTTAAATCAAAAGCCAATATTATTGATTTCATTATGTGCATCAAAAGCCAAAACTATTGTTCACATTATGTGCATCAAAAGCAAAAAATATGTGCATAAAAAAATGTTATTGATATATCATACAGCAGGAGCAGAACCCTTAAGCTCATTGTGGATATACGCCCAACGTTTACGAAGATCCACAAAGCCCTCAAGGGGGAATGAGGTTTCGTCGTTAAACATCTACATAAGAGCAAACAATTGAAGATATATCATGCATGATAATAATTCAATAGTCAACTTATATATTAATATATGTAAACATTTTATGGCATATATTACCGTATCCCATGAATCAACAGTGCTGGCAAGGATGATGTTTAACATGTGTTTCATGATAAAATAGCCACACTCGTAACTCCCGCGTTGTTTCCTCGTCTACAAATTACATGAATATAAAAACATGAATACAACCACACATGCATGAATGTAAATGAAATAAACAGGTAATCGGGCCACTTACTTTAGGAGCAAGGTATGTGGGCTTTTTTCTAACATTCCTCAATATATTAACTTGCTCCACAATACTGCACATTGAAAATTGAATTAAACATATTACATGATAAACTAATTACAATTAATGCCAAAGAAAATGATATTAAACAAAGACAATTACGTTAATACAAGATCTTTCATTGGTTTGTGGAGTGGATCGTGCAAGGAACATACTAATGTCACCGTATTTGTCCTAAACGATATTACGATCAATTGCCAATGACCACTAAATGAACACGAGAATATATATATATATATATATTATTAGTTATTACTAAAACAAAACTAAATATAGAATATAGAAATAAATTACAACAATACTAACCTACATACGAATGGTGCAAGGTTACATTCTTTTCCTCCGTCATTTAGCCGGCTTTTCAAGTAGTTTTCTCTGATATTTTTTTCATTATACGCCTAAGCAATAAAACTTGGGTCCAAGATCCATAGGTACTTGATTTTTTCAATTCTATACAAACACGGTGAATGTACCTAAATGGTCAAAGAAAATGAATAAATTAAGGGAGAAAATACAAAAAATTATAATGTTTTATAATGACATGTATATTCGACTATATACTTACGTGCACCAAACTTGCAAAATAGATATGTCAAGCCACTTATATCCTGCGAGAAAATCCCTCACATCTTCAGGAGTGTAATACACTAAATCCAATTTTGGGCAATGTTCTAGCGGGAGAGCTTGCGCAAGGTCTGTTGTTGAAATGTAGTAGTATAAACTTGTTATTTCATTTGGACTAGGGTCCAATATCCCATTGTGGTTATCTACAGGTGGGGGAGGGGCTGTACAATTACTCCCTTTTGTAGAAGCGTGATTTACGACACTTCTACTTGGAGTTTGATCATCACCAACGCAGCGACGATCTTCATTAGTTCGTTGTTCGAGGCTTTCACTTAATCTCTACATCATAACATTCAATTAGAACATAAAACAAAAATAAGCACAATATATTCAATTAGAACATATAATATATATCATACAAAAATAATCGTGATTTACGACACATATCGAATACATCTCTTGTAACCTTTCCACTTCTTTCTCCCTTTTTTCCTTCTCCTCCTCAAACAGCCTCCTTTGCTCCGCCAATTGCTTCTCAACATTATCAATCTTTTGTCGTTGAGTAAGAAATTCAGCTGTTTCGGTGCTTCTTCTTTGAGATCCAAAGTATGACCTCAAGCTGACGCCATCTCCAACACCACGGATACGGCCTCCATGCTCAGCTATTTCGATAGCTTCGACTAATATGTCATGTCGTGCTTCCGGAACAAATATGCCTTCACGGACCGCCACAACCAAGTTATCCTACACAACATGAGCAACTTACATAAGCAAACGTATTTAAATAATAACTCATGAGCAATTTACATAAGCAAACGCATTTAAACAAAACATATACTTACAATTTTCTCAGCAACTACTCTTGAAGCCTCAGAGGTGTACTCTCCATTAGGTCTTAATCGAACCCTCTTCCATTTCTCATGTCTTGAAGGTGGAGATGGAATGTCACCATCTCCTCCTTCTTGTAGTTTTTCCTGCAGCATCCTCTTCTCAAGTTTCCTGTAACCCCTAATTCCTACTTCGCTTTTAGCCTGTTATTAACATAGTGAAAAATGTGAATGATTAGTATCTATAACTCATTAGCATAACATTATAGGTTACATAAGACTAGTACTAACCTTGAATTCCTCAGAACGGCGTTTCTTCGCAAACTTGTGCCACACCTTCTTCGATAAAAAACTATACCGAAGCCATGGAGGTTGAAGATCGCTCTTAGGCTTCGTAATGTAGTCAGCCGTGAGCCGTGACTTAAATCCCCTCCAACGAACACCGGCATAAGTTATCCACTTTCTTTTCAATTTTGAGTCATCGGTAAACTCAAAATTCAACTACATTAAATCAATATATAAGTATGAATTAGAAACTATAGGTAGTGATATCAAATATATGAAAATTATAGTATGAAATACCTTAACGTCTGTCCATATGCTGTCTTTGACATTACCATCCACTTCTCTCCAATCATCAATCAGTATACTGACTTTTCTACATGCAAGGAACACAACATAACTCCTAAAAGTAGCGTAATGTGGACAATCCACTAATCTGTAGTGCGAATCAAACTCGATCGGAATTTTTGCACCAGATGAGTTGCGGACTGATATGAATTGGGGCATCATTGTGACACCTCTTTGTGATCTTTTCGTTTGACTTTCAGTTGTTTGAGTTTCATTGGCTAACCTTTCATTTGTTTGAGTTTCTTCGCTGGTTTCTGATGAAGAACTCGACAAGGTCGACATCTAAGTTCAAAAACAACAACAACAACATGAACAACAATGGAAAAAGAGTTTACTGTAGATGCATGGGGAAAATATTTTACGTACCCTAAACGTGATGACGAAGTAAACGATGTTGGTGTTGGTGTTGTTGTTGTCTTCCTTCCTTACGACAACGACGGTGTTGTTGTTATCTTCTTTCTCGGCGATGACGATGATGACGATGGTGTTGGTATGTGCGTAATCTTCTATTTTCTTCACTATCGTGACGATGATGACGAAAATGACAACAAATGGATACTGATGATGCAAGCTTTGGTGGAATCGTGTATTGTTTCACAGTATTGAAGGTTAGGGTTTAGGGTTGAAATCGTGTAACGTTTCGTCTGGTTTCTATTTTCAATGGAAAAAAGGATACTGAAGAGACAATGAGACTAGCTAGTTTGGAGACTATTGAAACACTACTGCGACGGTCAAGAATTTACACCATTATGATATATTATTTACATAATGAAATTTCATATTAAAGCGCCAGAGTTATTTTTAGAATTAAAAATTAAAAAAACATACAAAATATATCACAACGGTGTATATAAACAACCGTAGTCATAACTTTTAATTTTTTAAATTAAAAGTAAATAAAAAAGTAAAGGTGCGCTTTAACATAAAAGGAATAATATATATGAATGCGCTGAGGTTCGAACACATGAAAGCTTGAAGGTATCACCACGGTTGATTTATCAACCGTTGTTATATACAGATAATCACCACGGTTGGTTTATCAACCGTTGTTATATACAGATAAGTTTTATTCAATAAACAAATAAAATACAACCGCGCCTTAGTTTAGATATGTCACAACGGTGTAGGGATGAAGCGTTGTGAGCATGGCATCGTTGTTTACGCGTTTTGTAGTAGTGAGAGTAGTCATGGCCCTTTGATAGGTTACCCCGGTGTTCTTCAGACCGAATGGCATTACCTTGTAACAAAAAGTTCCCCATGGGGTATTGAATGAAGTTTTCTCCATATCTTTTGGCGCCATTTTAATTTGATTATAGCCCGAGAATCCATCCATAAAGGAGAAGACTTTGAACTTTGTTGTACTGTCTACCAGCATGTCAATGTGCGGTAAGGGAAAGTCATCCTTTGGACTGGCTTTGTTCAGATCACTGTAGTCTACACACATTCTGATCTTTCTGTCCTTTTTTGGCATTGGTACTATGTTGGCTAGCCATTGAGGATATTCTGATGTGGTGAGGAAACCCGCGTCAATCTGTTTTTGTACTTCCTCTTTGCTTTTGATGGCCATGTCCGGGTGAGTCCGTCTTAGTCTTTGTTTTACTGGCGGACATTCTGATCTTAACTGTAGATGATGTTCCACGATGCTGGTATCCAACCTTGACATGTCCTGATAAGACCAAGCGAATACATCGGGAAATTCTTTGAGAAGTGTAATACCCAAAATTTTGACCACTTAGATTTCCCATCATTGTGAAAATCATCATCACAATATGGATGTACCTTTATGCTTCATCAGTCTCCCCAAAGATGGGTAAGCATTCAATACAATCAAAATTAGGGTTTTAAGCCCTCTCTGAGTGCTTAGACAAAGGATCAATCAAGAAATGACATGATCTTTAACTTGTCTAATTTCTCAAACATCCACAAAGGATCAAAAGGACTCCTACTTCAAGGATTAAGCACAAGGCTGCTCCCTTCTAGGTGGATCAAGTCTCAAGATCGACAGTGTCACCAAATTAGGGTTTTGGTCGACCAGGGCCTCCAGATGGAAATTTTCATCTGGGTACAAGGCAATGATCCAAAACATAACCTAATATGCTTCATGGAACCTCATGAACCCATGCATCAAGTCAATTTTGCCTCAGGGGATGCATTCATCAAAAATCAGGAATTAGGGTTTCTTGACCTAATTCACCCCTAAGTTGACTTTTGGGACAAACCATGAGCCAAGACCTCAAGAGATGATTTGAGGGTCTCTAATATACCATATTGATCCATTTGGAACAATGGATTGATCCAAGAAGCTTGAGCAACAAGTCTCATTTTCATCTGCACCACAATTAGGGTTTTAAGGGAAAAGTCAACTGTAACTTTGACTTTTGACCAGGACATGCTCCCAAACCCTAATACATGATTGAATATACCCTATGACACCCATGGAACATGTCCATCAAGTTTGATTTAGGTCAAGGACATGATTTCCTGAAGAATTGCACAGTTTGGAATTCATCTGATAAAAAGTCAACTGTGCACAAAAGTCAACTTTGACTTTTTGAGATTTTTCACCAAAATGGATTTTTAACCCTAAAATGATGTTAATGTATGATTTGAATCATCATTCATCAAGAAAAATCAAGAAAAGTGAGATAACTTGTAAAAGGGGTAACCATAAAACTTAGAAATTTTTCTAAGTTAAAAATAAAGTGGCAAAGGTACCAACTTTGGAGGACCATAACTCCTAAACCACAAGGCCATTTTTTCTCATCCAAAGATGGATTTGTAGCCCTCATTACCACCTACAAAAACTTTAACTACAAGTCATTCCAATTCATTAAGGATTTTCAGTTATGGAGTGATCAAAGTGGTTAAAAAGTGAAAATGTCACTTTTTCCAACACTTAGTGAAATTTTCACTAAGTCAGATTCTGCCTCACTTTTTGCCAAATGTAGGGGGATTTTTCACTTGGAATCAAAAGAGATCAAAACCAAACTTGTTCAAACAGTTGTTGTATCATGTAAGAGCTTTCCAAAATGGCCAAGAACATTGCCAAATTCAACCTACACCATGAGATACAACATTGCCAAGTTGCCTTGCTGAAATCTGTCAAGGCAAGGCAGAATTTGCAACTTTGGTCGATTTGCAAAAATCAGCCAAATTCAATTGCTCCAATCCACTTGGACACCTTAGAGGATTGAATCTAAAGGGGACAATCACTGAGCCAAGCCTCCAAAGTCCATGGAACAAGAAATAGCATGTTGAACCTAGAATGGCCAAAATAGGGACAAGACTTCAAATTTGGAATGAGGCATTCAATGGAACCATCAAGGTGGCATGGACTGAGCCATTCTCATCTGAAATCAGTCAAGACTTATCCAAGACCAAGGGGACCAAAGCTCTGTGCCCTAACCTCTAGTCAATGGCTAGAGGAGACTTGGATTTTCATTTGCCAACATTGGCCAAACCTACTTACCAGCTGCCATGCACTATTCCTTGCAAAACAAACTTGCTCTACTATAAATAGAGCTCAATTGTGGTTAGTTTAAGTACACCAAAGCCATCTAACAGATGCTTTCCTCAAAATCTCTTTCTCTTGGCAAAAATGCCTTTCTTAGCAAGGTAGCTATCGGGTTTTGAGTTTGAGAGCAATTCTGCACAAACCAATCACTCACACACCTCACATACATCACATATGAGCTGATCAAACACTCACATAACTTCTGAAACATCAATTTCATGAAATCATCAGCTGGTTGCTCAAGGTTTTAACCAAAGTGCAGCTGAGGTGCCACAAAATGATCCAACCAATTTCAATCAAGTCCAACCATCCAAACACAATCCATAGGGTGTAGGGAAGCTGTTCAGATCATCACCACTCATCTGTAACACCTCCAAATCAAAAATCACATTGCACTTGCTGTCACGACTTGGAGGTAAGCACATACTTGGTCATCTCTCAATCTATGCATATTTCCTCGCACAATAATTTGGCCATATGTTCATAATCATGCATGGAATGTTTTCCCTCAATTAATTGCATTGTTTGAATCGTGTATCAAAAATCCTAGCCTTCATGCAGAAATTAGGGTTCTTGAGGTCTCTTCGTGATTTCTTGTTGTATGTTTAATTTAAATGAAATTAAAGTACATAGACATGATCGTCAGGTTGAAACGAGCATAATGATATGTGGATTGCATGATATGATTACGTATTCATGGAGATTGGATGGAAAATGCAAATCTGAGAAACCAAGAACACGCGCGTGTTCTTCAGCTGTTCTTGGCGCCATTTTTGAGAAATTCAAATATTTGAATTTTGTGATTTTGTTTAATTGATTCAAAAATTAATTTCTCTCTGAGTTTTAATGATTTTGAGTTGATTCTTTTTTTAATAATTCACAAAAATGTTAAAATATTTTATTTTATCAAAAAATCCCAAAAATATTATTTATCTCATATAATTGATATTTTTGCAAAGAATTAATATTTTGATTGTTTTTGGCATTTTAAATATTTTTTCTACATTGATTTTGCAACTTTTAATGCTTTCTAATTATTTTGTAGGTCAATACTTAATTTTTGAAGCCTTAATCCAAGATCACAATTTGTTTTCCATGTATTAAACAATTTTTGATCATTTTAATTGAATTTTTATTCAATTAAATACATTTTGAAAACAAATTAGGGTTTTGGATTAATTCAACCCTCATAAATCATTTTCAAAACTTTTTGGGCCTCTTGAGAGAGTGTAAGACCCATCCCTCCTTGTACAAAAACTTTTTGGGCCTCACTCATTGTATAAGTCCCTCTGTACAAGTAAACGGCGCGATCATCGCCCGTTTAAAAATAAAAATCATCTGGGCCTCTCCTTGAGCTATAAGACCCATTCAAAACACTTTGGGCCTCTATTAGAGTGTAAGGCCCAATCCCCCTTTTAACCAAAACATTTTGGGCCTCACTTATTGTATAAGTCCCTCTGCGTTAAAAGAAAACCTCGGCGCGATCGCCATTTTTAAACGAAAAATCATTTGGGCCTACCCTCGTGTTATAAGCCCCACTCTTTTCTTTAAACCTTTTTGGGCCACTTGAGAGAGTGTAAGACCCATCCCTTTGTACAGAAAACCATTTTGGGCCCCAGTCACTTGTATAAGTCCCTCTGTACAAATTCAACAGTAAAACCCTGGGCCTCTCCTTGAGCTGTAAGCCCCAAATCTTTCTTTTTCAAAGCACTTTCTCCTTTGATTTTGAATATACTGTTGTTTTCAATCTTTCTTTGTTGAACAACTAACCAAACAGCATGGAAGCTCTACAACCGAGTAAGTGTTTACCAGCTTTCATTTACTGCTTTCATATTATAAACTGTATTGTGGGGCTGCTCACTGTAAGTCTCCTTTCATAAACTCATATCAACTGTGTAATAATAGTATAGATATTTCGAGTTTCCCCGGCAACTACGTCTAGAACTAGGTGACGCCGTTTCACTTACTCGTAGAAATAGACGCCTAGATCCCCAATAGGAGCACCAGATACAGTCTTCTCTTCGGCTGTCCTCCTTAGGAATCATCAAGAAGCTCTACTCCCCAAGATGAATGTATTCTCCGTGAATGGCATCTTTGAGTTTCTTCCCAATTCTCGAACTTTCCTGACTTGATCTATTCCTTGTGGATAGCTTGCCTTGAATGTCTCGGGGTTTGGGTACCCACTACGGTCATAATCTTGGACCTTAACTAAGGAACCCTCTTTAAAAGCTAAAAGTCGCTGGATAGTAAACCTCGCACGTTTACTAGTGGTTTTTATCTTTAAAAGAGTTATCTCTCCTAATGGAAAGGAGATGATAGACCCACGGGCTTCTTAAAAGCATCGGCCTCTTCTTGGGCATTATACAAGGACCCACAGGCTTCCTAAAAACAACCCAGCCTCCTCTTGGGCATTATTCAAGGACCCTACGGCTTCTTAGAAGTATTCACAGCCTCCTCTTAGGCTTCGTATAATGATCTCTTCCTCCGGGAATGATAGCTTCCTCTTGGGCTTCGCACAAGGACCCATCGGCTTCTTAAAAGTTTCCAGCCTCCTCTTGGGCTTCGTACAAATTGTCCCGATGACCTCCTAGAGGTATAGGAACAGAACATAGTCATCCTCTTAGAACAGTCCTTTCATAGAGTCTACTACTGTTTCTCACAGCGTAGTACAAAAGATAAAACTCTAGACACGGACAGTCTAACTTCCTTGAGTCTCAAAGACATTCTCAAGCACCCTTCGTTAAATAGGAAGGAAACCCGCAGACTCGGACAGTCTCAATACCCTTTGGATTTCCCGTTTCCTCGAAGAGAAGGAAATATCCCTGATCCTCAAATCAAATCCCTGAGTACAGTGTTGCTCATATAAGAACTGATTTTCTATTTTAAAATTAGTATATTGGATCTGTCACTCAACTGAAACAGTTACAATAGCCTTCATCTCGGGCTTCGTACGAGATACCAAAATTCTCCCCAGTGGAGTCAAAATAACCTTTTCGCCTCTCTCTCGGGCTTTGTACGAGATACAAAAACACTCTCTTACTGAGTATAAAAGATTCTCCAACTAAGTCAACTCTTTGCTAGCCTCCTCTTAGGCTTTGTATAACGATATGCCCCACTGGGTCGAACCCTTTTAGCCTTTTTCTCGGGCTTTGTACGAGACACAAAATAGCCTCCTCTTAGGCTTTGTATAATGATTTTCCTAGCGGAAATTAGCCTCCTCTTAGGCTTCGTATAAGAAAACCACTGGTTGATCCAATCAACCTTTTAGCATCAAAACTGTGCCTCGTTCACAGTACACAAACACCAACAACTCCTTTCCCTTCATCTAATCGCTGTAAGCGGCAAGCCTCTGGATCATCTACATCCATGCCACTGTCCCTCTTTTAGCATGAGAAATTCCTAAGGAAAGATGACATTGCTCTACACTGAGTTAAAGTCTTCTCCTTCAGGTTAAAACCCTTTCTTCGAAAATTATGGCATTGCTCGGATCCGCGTATCCTAGTTAAAGTAATTCTCCTTCTCCCCTCTTTAGAGATGACAAATTCTCTCTAAGGTCGAGGTCTTTCAGCTTCACGTCTTGGGCTTTGAACAAGACACAAATAGACCTTTCAGCTTCACATCTTGGGCTTTGAACAAGATACAAATCACCTTTCGCTTCACGTCTTGGGCTTTGAACAAGACACCAAAAACCAATTTCCTCCCATAGAATAGGAGGAACTACGAACGCTCTGATTTCCCTGTTTCGGTAAACTGGAATACGTAGACATAAGATCGAAAGAAAAGATCTTAGCGAGCACAATCAACAAAAAACCCAAATCCCATATCTCCATCAATCAAAAGCAGTAATTCAAAAGCACCAGTCCTAACATCCTAATCCTTGTTCCCCGTCAGAAACCATTTGCCTAGATTAAAAGAAAGAAAACCGTCTTGGCGAAAACACAAATAACCAGTACAAAGGCCCCCCACATTGATAGCATCTGTAACCTAACAGACCGCTGTTTAAACTCAGTATGCAAGCAGGGTTAATTGGAGACATCTATTTCCCTTCCTTATTCAGCTCACAATAGGATAAAAAATGAATCGACCTGTAGTTTTAAGCTCAAACCACAGAGAGCGACCAGCGCTTAAGAACCGCGTCCAAAATCGCTCGCTACAGAAAAAGTGGCGCCCACCGTGGGGCCGATCTTTCTTTCTTTCTGTTTTCCTTGTAAAATGGCAACTCTGCTGGGGAGTCTTTGCCAAGATCTTTTTGCCTTAGGGCATCATCCCCGTTTTCCACGGAAAATAGGAACTCTGCTGAGGAGAAAGATTGACCTATGCTGGTCCATCTCTTAGGCAGGGAACCACAGATTGGGGCTTTTGCCGGGGAACCCATTTCTGTCAGGAACTTAAGAATCGTAGCTTTATAAGTCTAGGATGATTAGGACAAATATATATACTGCTTTTCCTAATTGCTATATGTGTTTATTTTTCTGCTAATGGGAATGCGTGTGATGCCGCATGTGGTGAGAATGAGTATACACCTAGAAAAACCAAACCCTTTCGTAGTGCGGAAGCTATCGGAAATAGCTGTTACGCGATACTACCCTCATTTGAGGCTGGTGATCTATTCTCGGTGAATAGCACTTACTCTAAGATTGCACACAACTCGCTGGCGATCCGCTTGTTGTTTTGCTTTCCTGGGAGGAGCTGATGATAATGAGTACAGGTACAAAAATCACCCTAGTATAAACCTTTAGGGATGGGTAGAGCCTTGACTTCATGACAACGACCCTCTGACCCCATGTTTTTTCTATGTTTTTGTGTGCTGCATTCATCTAAAAAACATTAAAACATTCAAAAAAATTCTCTTCTAGTCTCTCTGTTTTTTTAAATTAAACTATGACTGTGATTGCAAATACCGGAGAAAAAGATTGCATTAATGGATTTCGGTAGAAGGAGAACTCACCAGTATACCTTTAAGGTTCCAAAACTAGGGGATTTGAGAAAGTTAGCGAGGATGATCATTAACCCAGAGGCTTTCAGAGCCAAGCACGGTGGTTTGCTACCACTGTTAAGAGTCCATGTGATTAAGGGGATCATGGACGCGCTCATTCAGTTCTACGATCCGGTTTATCATTGTTTCACATTCCCAGATTACTAGCTTGCACCAACGCTGGAGGAGTATTCTCATCTGACTGATTTACATATCGCTGATCGAGCTCCATTTTCTGGACTGGAAGAAATTCCAAAGAATCAGACTATTGCAATAGCAATTCATTTGGACGAGTCTGAGGTCAGGACTCACATGACCACTAAGGGTGGCATCCAAGGTTTGCCAGCCCAGTTCTTGACAAAGAAAGCTCTGTACTTCGCTAGTATAGGGAACATGACGACTTTTGAAAGCATCTTTGTCTTGCTCACCTACGGGTTATTTTTGTTTCCCAACATCAATAACTTCGTCGATATCAACGCTATTAAGGTTTTTCTCATTGGAAACCCTGTGCCGACTTTGCTCGCAGATGCGTATCATTCTGTACACTTGGGAAATTTGTACAACGGAGGGGAGATCACATGCTGTGTACCTTTGCTCTACAAATGGTTTATCTCTCACTTGCCAAAGTCTGCTGCTTTTTGGGATTGCAAGAGTGTTTTACGTTGGTCGCAGAAGATCATGTCTCTCACCAATTCTGATATAGATTGGTGTAATAGGATTTATGAGGGAATTAGAATCATTGACCGTTGTGGAAACTTCCCCAGCGTACCCCTCATAGGAACTAAAGGAGGAATCAACTATCATTCCATATTGGTTCTTCGTCAATTTGGATACCCGATGAGACACATCCCATTGGGTGTTCATCTGGAAGGTCTTTTCTTCAAAGAAGGAGAAAACGACAGAGCACTAAAAATGGAAATAGTGCAAGCTTGGAAACATGTTCATAAGAAAGGACGAGAGTCTCTGGGAAAACCGGACTGTGTCTCGGTAGAGCCTTATCTCCATTGGGTACAAACTAGAGCTCTCAAGCTAAAGATGCCTTATCCTTATTACGGAATTCTTCCGCCGAGGGAAATTGTCATGTACTTCATGACGAAAACTGAAAGGCTTCAGGTTACTCTCAACAAAGTTCAAAAGGAAAGAAGATCTTGGAAGAACAAGTACCGCACCCTCGACGTAGAGTGTATCCAAATACAGCAATTACTAAAAGAGAAAGATGCCCTGATTGAAATTTTGGAGCAGCATGCTGTGGAGAATCAAGATGACCAAAGGAATTTGCTCACTCCTTTCACTTGGCAAAGGAATGACAACCCGACAATGGCCTAAGCGCCCCGGTCAAAGAAGAGGACTCGGGACCCATTAGTTTAGGTTTCTGTTTCTGCACTTTGTAATCTACTGTATTTCCATTTCTGTAATCCTTTGGAATTCAATAAAAAGGGGTTTCCCCACCGTTTGATATTTACAATCTAATTGTCGAAGTTTATTTTGATTAAACCTAAAAACAATTAATATAATCATTGCATTCATCATTCTCACATCGCGTATTCTCCTTCCCTACGAATCTCACGTTTGTGTCTCGATTCTAGAGTCAAACGGTCTCATTCGTATAATACTCGGGCCAATCGTCAGAAAAGGATGGATGATCTTGAGGAAGAAAACAGAGAGTTGAAAGAAGAGATCGACACTCTGAGAGAGGATATGAGAAAGCTTCGTAACGACATGCAAGCCATGGCAGAAGCTCAGCTACAAAGAACTGTGATCTCAGAGATCACCTCAACGCCAATCATAGAAAAGTATGATCCTAGGTATCAGATGCCGAAAGATTGTCCTTGGGGCATACCTGTTAACTATATCCCGGAAGGATATGTTCCGCCGATCACTGAAGATCAGGGAATCGCAACAGAAGCCGTTGGGCCTGAAGGTTACAAACTTCGGGAAAGCGAAGATGCCAGGGGCATACTCAAGACTCCAGAAGGTTACAAACTTCGGGAGGCGCCAAGACTTACTGTCGTAGTCACGGTACCACCCCCTGTGGTGCACACTGTCCCAGAAGGACAGATTCCACAGACATCTTCTGATAAGAAGGAAACTATGTTTGACAGAATGGATGAATTCCAGGAGCAGTTCTTGGAAATGCAGAAGGAACTGCAAGCCATTCGCGGTCAGGATCTATTTGGAAAGGACGCCGCAGACCTCTGCTTGGTCCCAAATGTGAAAGTCCCACACAAGTTCCAAGTGCCCGACTTTGAAAAATACAAGGGTAACTCTTGCCCTCAGAGCTATCTGGTGATGTACGCTCGGCGGATGTCAGCTCAGACGGAGAATCAGGACCTGCTGATTCACTACTTCCAAGATAGTTTAACCAGTGCCGCACTCAGATGGTACATGGGTTTAAACCGTACTACGATCAGTACATTCAGAGATCTTGGTACTGCCTTCGTCCAACAATACAAGTACAATTTGGACATGGCACCCGACAGAGATCAACTTAGATCAATGTCACAAAAGGACAAGGAAACCTTTAAGGAGTATGCTCAAAGGTGGCGTGAAATTGCCGCTCAAATTTGTCCACCTCTTGAGGAAAAAGAGATGACAAAAATCTTCTTAAAGACCTTAAGCTCATTTTACTATGACCGAATGGTTGCCAGTGCACCCAGTGATTTCACCGAAATGGTCGGCATGGGTGTACGTCTTGAGGAAGCCGTCCGAGAAGGACGTTTGGTGAAAGACACTGGATCAACGAGTGGTACTAAAAAATACGGTAGTGCTCTCCCTAAGAAAAAAGAGCAAGATATTAGGAATATCTCTCTCGGAAAGCAAAGGCGACGTTATCAGCCAGTAGCAGCTGTAACTCCTGCTATCAGCCCCGCGCCTGTTCCTATGTATCAACCTCAGGTAGCGCAGAGCCAACCTGACCAACAAAGGACACAACAGCCTCTTCAGCAGGCTCGTCCTCCATATAACAACAACCGTACAACACGGCCACCAGGATTTGATCCTATACCCGTAACGTACGCAGAGCTGTTTTCGTTACTGCTAGCCAAGGGGCACATCCAGACTAAGTCTCCCCTTTCAGTTTCGGAAAATCTGCCTTTTTGGTTTAAGGTGGATCAAACATGCCCTTATCATCAAGGAGGTTCAGGGCATAACATTGAAACTTGTCTCAATTTCAAATCCGACGTGCAAAAGCTTGTTAGGAACGGGCTCTTATCTTTCAAAGATACGAATCCCAATGTTCTCACGAACCCGCTGCCTCAACATGAGAAAGCTGCAGTCAATCTGATTGAGAAAGAGACTAGCAATGTCTATCAAATTCATGATGTACTCTTGTTGAAAACCAATCTGGTCAAGATGCATTGTAGACAGAGTGGATATGGCCATGTGCCACCTCATAATTATCACCAGTGTGATATCTGCTCTAAAGACAACCAGGGATGTTCTGTAGTGCAAGCAGCTCTACAGGAACAAATGGATCTTGGATGGATCCAAGAGCACCGAGTTCGTGGAGTTAACATGGTTTACACGAACTCCAACGTCATTCAAAACCACGACATCCGTGCGATGAATGTCAACTTGGTGGCGATGCACTCAAGGCAAAGCCAGTATCATAATCTGCCGCGGCACGATTACAGTTCCTATCTGATTTGCTCGGTAAACAAACAGGGTTGCTCTTTCATACAAGAGGCCCTCCAGCGTCAGATGGATCTTGGATGGATCCAAGACTACCATGATAGGAACTCCTATCAAATCAACATGGTTCAGATCTTTGACATTCGCGTGATGAATACCAACCTGGTAGAGTTACATGCTGAGCAGGTCCGACTCGGATTCTTAATATCACACGATTATCAAAGTTGTAAAGCAGGTTGCGAAAACGATCGAGGTTGTACCCTTGTCCAGGAGGCACTTCAGCACTTGTTAAATCACTGGTGGATGCCAATCTATATGAATGAAGATACTCAGCAGATTAGTATCAATCACAGGAATCTTACTCGTCGTCAAAGTCAGGATGTCCGATCAATGGAAGATAACCTAGTGAGGTTACATTGCATTCAAAGTGGGCGTGGCCAGGTGCCACCACATAACTATGACAGTTGTAACGTCTGTTCGGAAAGTAACCAAGGGTGTTACCTTGTGAGAGCAGCTCTTCAGGGTCAGGTCGATCACGGAGAAATTCGTCCATATCCAGGTTCAGAACCCATCATTTGGTCGCCGAATTACCTTGCCGATCAAGTGGAGGATGTTGTCACGATCTCTGGTCATCATAGGACCAGGGATGTTTTTACCATCATCCCTCTATTTGATGAATCTAAAGTTCCCAACCGGGAACGGATCGAGGTTACTTATGATGGTCAGAAAAATCAGAAGGTTCCCATAGTCGTCTATCTACCGAGACCATTACCGTATGAATCAGCTAAGGCTATCCCTTACAAGTACGGTGCAACAATAATTGAAAATGGAAAGGAAATTCCATTACCCTCCATCGTGAATATTGCAGATATCAGTCGAGTAACACGGAGCGGTCGAATCTTCAACCGAGGAGTTGGAGAACTTAACAAAGAAAAGGAACTTCAGGCAGAAATTCCTGATCCACCAGTCGGTCAATCTAGTAATCCAGACTTTTCAAAAGACAAAGATGAGATGCTAAAGCTCATCCAAAGGAGTGAATATAACATTGTTGATCAACTGTTACAGACTCCTTCAAAGATCTCAGTATTATCGCTGTTACTCAGTTCAGAAAGTCTTGGAGCAAGCCTTTGTGGAACAGGATGTAACAATCAGACAGTTTAATAGTATTGTCTCTAACATCACTTCCTGCAATAATTTGGGATTTAGTGATGAAGAATTACCTGAAGAGGGTCGCCGTCATAATATGGCGCTCAATATTACAGTTAACTGCCAGGGAAATGCTTTAGCCAACGTACTGGTAGACACAGGGTCAGCCCTGAATGTTATGCCGAAGTCCACTTTGATGCAATTATCATTCAAGGGCCCTCCGATGAGAATCAGCGAGGTCGTCGTCAAAGCGTTCGACGGATCCAGAAAAACAGTTATCGGAGAAGTTGATCTTCCTATAACTATTGGTCCTCACACTTTCCAAGTCACTTTCCAGGTCATGGACATCCGGGCAACATATAGTTGTTTATTAGGAAGACCTTGGATACATCAGGCTGGAGCGGTTACTTCAACCCTCCACCAAAAGCTAAAGTTCGTCAAGAACGATCAACTTGTCACGGTTTGTGGGGAACAAGCCTTGCTTGTGAGTAACTTATCATCATCTACTTGTGTGGAACCCGAGGAGGTTATTGGAACTCAGTTCCAAGCACTATCGGTGAGCAAGGACGATCAATCTGAAGGAGGAACTTCAATTTCTTCATACAAAGATGCTATCAAAGCGGTCGAGAGTACCGATACGACAGGATGGGGACAGCTTGTCGTTCCTATTAACAATAAAACAAAGAAGGGTCTTGGTTTTTCTGCAACCTGTACCCAGACAGTTGCTAACGATGAAAGTTTTCATCCCCTTCAAAACTTCTTCCACAGTGGAGGTTTTCTTCACCCAGTGTCTCAGACAGTTCATGCTATCAATGAGGAAGATCTCTCTGACACAGATGAAGAATGGAAGTCCTGCCTTAACAAGGACGGCTATATGTCTCAGGAAGAGGTGCCTATGCCTTTTTGCTTTCCTACAGAAAGTCTGAGATTTATACCCAGGTCAGATGTCGAAATGATATATGGAGATTGTGATCCGGAAGGATGCCGTGCTCCGCCAAATTCATTAGAGGAAGACACTCTGATGAAAGACAATTTTGACTACAATTACTATGGCCCGATGGATGGCCTGCCAATGTGGCAGCCTTACCCAGGAAACTTGGGGCAAGAGAGTCAGCCGAGTAATGAAACTCAGATGAGCGTCATTGAACAGAATACCTGTGTCCCCACCATGTCATGGGATCAACACTCAGGTCATTCAGAAACTACTCAACATAAAGATGAATTTGCAATGTTTGCAGGACTTGAATTCATCAACTATGCTTTTCCCGAGGTCAACGTCATCGAGAGAAATGACTCCTCCAATTCCAAAGAAGTTTGGGACAACCTAGTGGAAAATACGACTATATGGTCAAGTACACCGCTCCCAAAAGCTCTCGTATCAGGCTCGAAGATATCCAGTCAACTGGATGGGGAGATGTACATGAGAGCACAAATGCTATGCAAAATACAACAGAGGAATCCTCCTACGACAATTCTGCCTGGGAGACAGATTCCAATGATCCTGCTCCACCAGAAATCAGAGTCATTTCTGAAGACAAATCAAGGAAGGTGCCAGACTTTGTGATTCACCGAGGAGTTCGCCGCCAATGGGTTGCTGTCGAGGTTCCGAAGGTCGTTCGCCAGTCAAAGTAATTGCCATCTTTAACCTTTCACCCTGCCCAGGTGAAACGGATGTTTTGATAGGGATTGTTTTCTGTAAATTTCCCTCTTCGCTTTGCCCGAAGCGACAGAGTTTTGTTTTATAGGGCTGTAGTTTCAAGAGTTGACTTGTTCATTAATAAAATAACGTCGTTCTGTAATTTCCGCATTAATTGCTGTTTTCTCTTTTTGCTTTTTCAGAAAATGGTAATCCTAAAAAACATTCAATAATAAAAACAAGCAGTAAAATCAAAACACTGAACACACTTACATTTTCTCTATCTCTTCTAAACACGAATCATCACGTCATGCAGATTGTTTGTTTTATACCCCGTTGAAACATACGATCCGATGCCTTCTTCCAACTTTGAGTTCTCAGTATTCGAGGCTGAAGAAGAAAATGACGACCAAATTCCAGAAGAGATCTCCCGACTACTCAGACAAGAGGAAAGGTCCATTGAACCTCACAAAGAGCCGTTGGAAACGGTAAACTTGGGTTCAGAAAAAGAGAGAAAAGAAATCAGGATCGGAGCATTGCTCAGTCCAACTGCCAGAGAGGGTTTGATAAAGCTTCTCAAAGAATTCCCCGATGTGTTCGCTTGGTCCTATCAGGATATGCCAGGGTTGGATACCAGCATCGTGGAACATCACTTACCGTTGAGATCAGAATGTCCGCCAGTAAAGCAAAGGTTGAGACGGACTCACCCGGACATGGCCATCAAAATCAAAGAGGAGGTGCAAAAACAGATTGACGCGGGTTTCCTTGCTACATCTGAATATCCTCAATGGTTAGCCAACATCGTACCCGTTCCCAAAAAGGACAGAAGGGTCAGAATGTGTGTTGATTACAGAGATCTGAACAAGGCAAGTCGAAAGGACAACTTTCCTTTACCACACATTGACATGCTGGTTGACAGCACAGCAAAGTTCAAAGTATTCTCCTTCATGGATGGATTCTCGGGCTATAACCAGATCAAAATGGCGCCGAAAGACATGGAGAAAACTTCTTTCATTACCCCATGGGGTACCTTTTGTTACAAGGTAATGCCGTTCGGTTTGAAGAATGTCGGGGCAACCTATCAAAGGGTCATGACTACTCTGTTTCATGACATGATACATAAAGAAATCAAGGTATATGTCGATGATTTGATTGCAAAATCAAGAACAGAGGATGAGCACGTTGAACATCTGTCAAAATTGTTCGAACGTCTAAGAAAATTCAAGCTCCGCTTAAATCCCAACAAGTGCACCTTCGGTGTCCGTTCGGGGAAACTACTAGGGTTCATCGTCAGCCAGAAAGGAATTGAAGTTGATCCTGACAAGGTCAAGGCCATTCAAGAAATGCCTTCTCCGAAAACTGAAAAACAAGTCAGAGGATTCCTGGGACGTTTGAACTACATCTCCAGATTCATATTCCTTATGACCGCCACTTGTGCGCCAATTTTCAAATTACTCAAAAAGAACCAGGATTGCGTTTGGTCAGAAGACTGCCAAACTGCCTTCGACAGTATTAAGGAATATCTGTTGAATCCTCCGATTCTATCACCCCCAGTGGAAGGAAGACCACTGATCATTTACCTCACAGTCCTAGAGGACTCAATGGGATGTGTACTTGGCCAACAAGACGAAACTAAACGAAAAGAGTCTGCCATTTACTATCTAAGCAAGAAATTCACCGACTGCGAAATTCGGTACACAATGCTTGAGAAAACTTGTTGCGCTTTGGCTTGGGCAGCCAAACGTCTTCGCCAGTACATGATTCGTCATACTACTTGGTTGGTCTCCGAAATGGATCCAATCAAGTACGTTTTCAAAAAACCTGCTCTCACGGGAAGGATTGCCCGTTGGCAGATGTTACTATCAGAATATGACATAGAGTACCATGCTCAGAAAGCCGTTAAAGGAAGTATTTTAGCCGATCATTTGGCTCATCAACCGATTGACGATCAAGAATCAATCGGGTTTGACTTCCCAGACGAAGATGTCATGTATCTAAAAATGAAAGATTGCGATGAACCGCTACCCAGTGAAGGGCCAGAACCAGGTTCCCAGTGGGGACTTATCTTTGACGGAGCAGTCAATCATTATGGAAACGGAATTGGGGCAATCATTGTTACCCCTCAGGGTTCCCACATTCCTTTCACTGCCAGACTTATATTCAAATGTACGAACAACGAGGCCGAATACGAAGCTTGTATTATGGGTCTCGAAGAAGCGATTGATTTAAGGATCAAAAACTTGGACGTATACGGCGACTCAGCCCTAGTGATCAATCAGATAAAAGGAGATTGGAACACATACCAATCAGGATTGATTCCTTACAAAGACTATGCAAGGAGGTTGTTACCCTTCTTCAACAGAGTCGACTTTCATCACATCCCTCGTGATGAGAATCACATGGATGATGCATTAGCCACTCTCTCTTCCATGATTAGTGTAGGTCGATGGAATGACATACCTAAGATCGACATCATGCGCCTTGAACGGCCCGCTTACATCTTCGCGATTGAAGCAGTCATAGACGACAGACCTTGGTATCACGATATCAAATGCTTCCTTCAGAAACAAGAGTACCCATCTGGGGCACTCAGAAAAGATAGAAAGACCCTCAGAAGATTGGCTGGAAACTTCTTCCTGAGCTGTGACACTCTTTATAAGAGAAATTTTGACATGGTCTTGCTCCGATGCATCGACAGACCAGAAGCAGACGTACTCATGAAAGAAATTCATGAGGGATCCTTTGGCACTCATGCCAACGGACACACAATGGCGAGAAAAATTCTCAGGGCCGGGTATTATTGGTTGACCATGGAATCCGACTGCTACAAGTACATGAGGAGGTGTCACAAGTGTCAGATATACTCCGACAAAATTCATGTACCGCCATCACATCTTAAAGTTCTTTCTTCCCCATGGCCTTTTTCCATTTGGGGAATCGACATGATTGGTATGATTGAGCCCAAGGCTTCAAACGGACATCGGTTCATCCTGGTAGCCATTGACTATTTCACCAAGTGGGTCGAAGCAGCGTTATTCGCCAATGTAACCCGACAAGTGGTGGTCCGATTTATCAAAAACAATATCATCTGCCGTTATGGTGTTCCAAACGAGATCATTACTGATAATGGATCTAACTTGAACAATAAGATGATGAAAGAGTTGTGCACAGAGTTCAAGATCGAACACCATAACTCATCTCCCTACCGACCCAAGATGAACGGAGCGGTAGAAGCGGCTAACAAGAACATCAAGAAGATTGTTCAAAAGATGGTTGTAACCTATAAAGATTGGCACGAAATGCTACCCTTTGCTCTTCATGGTTATCGCACATCTGTCCGTACTTCAACAGGGGCAACCCCTTTCTCTCTAGTATATGGCATGGAAGCAGTGCTCCCCATAGAAGTAGAGATCCCATCAATCCGGGTATTGATGGAAGCTAAGCTCACCGAAGCTGAATGGTGTCAAAGTCGACACAACGAACTGAACCTGATCGAAGAGAAGCGAATCACGGCACTATGCCACGGTCAGTTGTATCAACAGAGAATGAAGAGGGCGTTTGACAAAAAGGTCTGACCTCGTGTCTTCAGGAAAGGAGACCTTGTGCTCAAGAAGATACAATCATTTATCACTGATTCTCTGGGCAAATGGACCCCAAATTATGATGGCCCCTATGTGGTCACGAAAGCTTTCTCAGGCGGTGCCTTGAGACTTGCAACCATGGACGGAGAGGAATTTGCCTACCCCACGAATGTTGATGTAGTCAAGAAATACTTCGCCTAAAACTAAAAAAAAAAACGTCTCGGTGGATTGAAAACCCGAAAGGGCGGTCCAGGCAAAAGTTAGAGACATGAAAAAAAAGAATCATCCCGATGGATTGGAAATCTCAAAGTACAATCCAGGCAAAAGTTAGGGATAATGGCAAGTAACTGTGTTCAACAGAGGCAAGTCCCTCAGCAGTAGTTACATCATCTATCGGAGGAAATCTCCAGTCAAAGGCCATCTTCGACAGAAGCTCAGGATGCCCCGAATTCAATGTTGGTAGAAGGATAGTGGTCGTTATGTTTCAACGTAGCCCTTTTCCCTGTAAATTACCATTTTCTAACTTTGTATATACTTTTTGGAATCACGCGTTTGGCTGATCTCCATCTTATCAATAAAATTTGAGCCCTTGTGCTTTTGTTTGTAATTCTTTACTTGTTTTAGCTTTACAGAACGACGTTGTTTAAACTTAATCAGCGATTCTTGAAATAAAACAAAAATGAATTTACTTGTTAAACTTTTTCTGCTTTTAAATTAGAGATGGCATTTCTTTTGACTGTTGAACATCAGAAGAACATCGATCGCTTCTCCCGAAGTAAGCGGACTTCAAAGTACAGAATCAAAGTACTCCTTCTAAGCCAGTATGCCTGAATGAAGGGATCAACTGTGTCAGAGACCTTGTTTCGTCTGACACGCCTCGACCGAGTTCTCATCTCCTAAGCCCAATCAACATAGCTCCCAACGGGACTATCTCTCCTAAGCAAGGTGGAATTGCTATTTTGAATCAACGGTACTTCTTCGCCCCGCGATGGCCGAGTATCCAATTGTGTTCATCCATTAGTTTGTATGTCGCGTCTGTTTTGTCAGCATATACATACGTACTTCATGCATTTTTATTTGCATTTACATTTCATATTGCATCGCTATCACTCTAGTCGGTCTTGTCCCCTAGTGGTAGAAGTCCTCTCAATCGAGTTGTCAGTTCTTGCCTCGTCAGGAAATACTGTGTCTGAACAACCTCGCTTCCAGTTTAATTCTGAAAAGAAGTTGGTCCTTAACCACTTTGATAACTTGAACCTCTGAAAAGCCAGAGAAAACTTTCAGTAAACATCACTCTTTGCCATTGAAGATGATATCCTTGCTTTCCCGGATTAAGAAAAATCCACAGAGAAAGCCTCGTGATCAGAGATTCGGCAGCACGCCAGTTTTGCTCCGAAAAACCACTGATGAGAAGGTCATTGGCACCTCAAAATTGGATCCCATCATATGGCATTTTTCCGGGAAGATCCCGAGAAAAGTATGATGTAACCCCAAATGAAAACAGTCTCTCAAGAGACTCGCTTTCCCCAGATAGAGTCGACAAATGGCGTCTCCAACAGAGAAGTTTGTGTGCCTCTACAATTCAGACGAATGGGTTCCCCAGCAAGTCTGACATCAAAACTTTTCCACTTAAATGGCATCTCTCCAGGAAAATTCGGCGAGAAGTTTGAAGGAAAACCGCTACTAACAGCGTCCCTTGTCAATAAAGTTTATTGACAAAAGAAACCGAGACTAGTTCCTTGGTAAGAAACCAGGATCGAGGGGAAGTTCAAATCAGAAACTAAGACCAGTTCCTTGGTAAGAAACCAGGATCGAGGGGAAGTTTAAATCAAAAACTAAGACCAGTTCCTTGGTAGGAAACCAAGAACGAGGGGAGGTTTATTTCAAAAGAAAACTGAGACCAGTTCCTTGGCTGAAGACCAGGATCGAGGGGAAGTTTACCTTTTCTAAGCATCATTGCTTAGCTAAAGAAGATGAATGCGTAAGCTACCATTCATAACCACCATCAAAATTTCGGGTATTCCGATATTTAATCCTCTTGCACCCCGAATGCCCGAATCCCTTCGTCATTCACACCTTCGGGTCCAAGAAGATTAAATAGAGGGATCTGTAATACCCCAAATTTTGACCACTTAGATTTCCCATCATTGTGAAAATCATCATCACAATATGGATGTACCTTTATGCTTCATCAGTCTCCCCAAAGATGGGTGAGCATTCAATACAATCAAAATTAGGGTTTTAAGCCCTCTCTGAGTGCTTAGACAAAGGATCAATCAAGAAATGACATGATCTTCAACTTGTCTAATTTCTCAAACATCCACAAAGGATCAAAAGGACTCCTACTTCAAGGATTAAGCACAAGGCTGCTCCCTTCTAGGTGGATCAAGTCTCAAGATCGACAGTGTCACCAAATTAGGGTTTTGGTCGACCAGGGCCTCCAGATGGAAATTTTCATCTGGGCACAAGGCAATGATCCAAAACATAACCTAATATGCTTCATGGAACCTCATGAACCCATGCATCAAGTCAATTTTGCCTCAGGGGATGCATTCATCAAAAATCAGGAATTAGGGTTTCTTGACCTAATTCACCCCTAAGTTGACTTTTGGGACAAACCATGAGCCAAGACCTCAAGAGATGATTTGAGGGTCTCTAATATACCATATTTATCCATTTGGAACAATGGATTGATCCAAGAAGCTTGAGCAACAAGTCTCATTTTCATCTGCACCACAATTAGGGTTTTAAGGGAAAAGTCAACTGTAACTTTGACTTTTGACCAGGACATGCTCCCAAACCCTAATACATGATTGAATATACCCTATGACACCCATGGAACATGTCCATCAAGTTTGATTTAGGTCAAGGACATGATTTCCTGAAGAATTGCACAGTTTGGAATTCATCTGATAAAAAGTCAACTGTGCACAAAAGTCAACTTTGACTTTTTGAGACTTTTCACCAAAATGGATTTTTAACCCTAAAATGATGTTAATGTATGATTTGAATCATCATTCATCAAGAAAAATCAAGAAAAGTGAGATAACTTGTAAAAGGGGTAACCATAAAACTTAGAAATTTTTCTAAGTTAAAAATAAAGTGGCAAAGGTACCAACTTTGGAGGACCATAACTCCTAAACCACAAGGCCATTTTTTCTCATCCAAAGATGGATTTGTAGCCCTCATTACCACCTACAAAAACTTCAACTACAAGTCATTCCTATTTATTAAGGATTTTCAGTTATGGAGTGATCAAAGTGGTTAAAAAGTGAAAATGTCACTTTTTCCAACACTTAGTGAAATTTTCACTAAGTCAGATTCTGCCTCACTTTTTGCCAAATGTAGGGGGATTTTTCACTTGGAATCAAAAGAGATCAAAACCAAACTTGTTCAAACAGTTGTTGTATCATGTAAGAGCTTTCCAAAATGGCCAAGAACATTGCCAAATTCAACCTACACCATGAGATACAACATTGCCAAGTTGCCTTGCTGAAATCTGTCAAGGCAAGGCAGAATTTGCAACTTTGGTCGATTTTCCAAAATCAGCCAAATTCAATTGCTCCAATCCACTTGGACACCTCAGAGGATTGAATCTAAAGGGGACAATCACTGAGTCAAGCCTCCAAAGTCCATGGAACAAGAAATAGCATGTTGAACCTAGAATGGCCAAAATAGGGACAAGACTTCAAATTTGGAATGAGGCATTCAATGGAACCATCAAGGTGGCATGGACGGAGCCATTCTCATCTGAAATCAGTCAAGACTTATCCAAGACCAAGGGGACCAAAGCTTTGTGCCCTAACCTGTAGTCAATGGCTAGAGGAGACTTGGATTTTCATTTGCCAACATTGGCCAAACCTACTTACCAGCTGCCATGCACTATTCCTTGCAAAAAAAACTTGCTCTACTATAAATAGAGCTCAATTGTGGTCAGTTTAAGTACACCAAAGCCATCTAACAGATGCTTTCCTCAAAATCTCTTTCTCTTGGCAAAAATGCCTTTCTTAGCAAGGTAGCTATCGGGTTTTGAGTTTGAGAGCAATTCTGCACAAACCAATCACTCACACACCTCACATACATCACATATGAGCTGATCAAACACTCACATAACTTCTGAAACATCAATTTCATGAAATCATCAGCTGGTTGCTCAAGGTTTTAACCAAAGTACAGCTGAGGTGCCACAAAATGATCCAGCCAATTTCAATCAAGTCCAACCATCCAAACACAATCCATAGGGTGTAGGGAAGCTGTTCAGATCATCACCACTTATCTGTAACACCTCCAAATCAAAAATCACATTGCACTTGCTGTCACGACTTGGAGGTAAGCACATACTTGGTCATCTCTCAATCTATGCATATTTCCTCGCACAATAATTTGGCCATATGTTCATAATCATGCATGGAATGTTTTCCCTCAATTAATTGCATTGTTTGAATCGTGTATCAAAAATCCTAGCCTTCATGCAGAAATTAGGGTTCTTGAGGTCTCTTCGTGATTTCTTGTTGTATGTTTAATTTAAATGAAATTAAAGTACATAGACATGATCGTGAGGTTGAAACGAGCATCATGATATGTGGATTGCATGATATGATTACGTATTCATGGAGATTGGATGGAAAATGCAAATCTGAGAAACCAAGAACACGCGCGTGTTCTTCAGCTGTTCTTGGCGCCATTTTTGAGAAATTCAAATATTTGAATTTGGTGATTTTGTTTAATTGATTCAAAAATTAATTTCTCTCTGAGTTTTAATGATTTTGAGTTGATTCTTTTTTTAATAATTCACAAAAATGTTAAAATATTTTATTTTATCAAAAAATCCCAAAAATATTATTTATATCATATAATTGATATTTTTGCAAAGAATTAATATTTTGATTGTTTTTGGCATTTTAAATATTTTTTCTACATTGATTTTGCAACTTTTAATGCTTTCTAATTATTTTGTAGGTCAATACTTAATTTTTGAAGCATTAATCCAAGATAACAATTTGTTTTCCATGTATTAAACAATTTTTGATCATTTTAATTGAATTTTTATTCAATTAAATACATTTTGAAAACAAATTAGGGTTTTGGATTAATTCAACCCTCATAAATCATTTTCAAAACTTTTTGGGCCTCTTGAGAGAGTGTAAGACTCATCCCTCCTTGTACAAAAACTTTTTGGGCCTCACTCATTGTATAAGTCCCTCTGTACAAGTAAACGGCGCGATCATCGCCCGTTTAAAAATAAAAATCATCTGGGCCTCTCCTTGAGCTATAAGACCCATTCAAAACACTTTGGGCCTCTATTAGAGTGTAAGACCCAATCCCCCTTTTAACCAAAACATTTTGGGCCTCACTTATTGTATAAGTCCCTCTGCGTTAAAAGAAAACCTCGGCGCGATCGCCATTTTTAAACGAAAAATCATTTGGACCTACCCTCGTGTTATAAGCCCCACTCTTTTCTTTAAACCTTTTTGGGCCTCTTAAGAGAGTGTAAGACCCATCCCTTTGTACAGAAAACCATTTTGGGCCCCAGTCACTTGTATAAGTCCCTCTGTACAAATTCAACAGTAAAACCCTGGGCCTCTCCTTGAGTTGTAAGCCCCAAATCTTTCTTTTTCAAAGCACTTTCTCCTTTGATTTTGAATATACTGTTGTTTTCAATCTTTCTTTGTTGAACAACTAACCAAACAGCATGGAAGCTCTACAACCGAGTAAGTGTTTACCCGCTTTCATTTACTGCTTTCATATTATAAACTGTATTATGGGGCTGCTTACTGTAAGTCTCCTTTCATAAACTCATATCAACTGTGTAATAATAGTATAGATATTTTGAGTTTCCCCGGCAACTACGTCTAGAACTAGGTGACGCCGTTTCACTTACTCGTAGAAATAGACGCCTAGATCCCCAATAGGAGCACCAGATACAGTCTTCTCTTCGGCTGTCCTCCTTAGGAATCATCAAGAAGCTCTACTCCCTAAGATGAATGTATTCTCCGTGAATGGCATCTTTGAGTTTCTTCCCAATTCTCGAACTTTCCTGACTTGATCTATTCCTTGTGGATAGCTTGCCTTGAATGTCTCGGGGTTTGGGTACCCACTACGGTCATAATCTTGGACCTTAACTAAGGAACCCTCTTTAAAAGCTAAAAGTCGCTGGATAGTAAACCTCGCACGTTTACCAGTGGTTTTTATCTTTAAAAGAGTTGTCTCTCCTAATGGAAAGGAGATGATAGACCCACGGGCTTCTTAAAAGCATCGGCCTCCTCTTGGGCATTATACAAGGACCCACAGGCTTCCTAAAAGCAACCCACCCTCCTCTTGGGCATTATTCAAGGACCCTACGGCTTCTTAGAAGTATTCACAGCCTCCTCTTAGGCTTCGTATAATGATCTCTTTCTCCGGGAATGATAGCTTCCTCTTGGGCTTCGCACAAGGACCCGTCGGCTTCTTAAAAGTTTCCAGCCTCCTCTTGGGCTTCGTACAAATTGTCCCGACGACCTCCTAGAGGTATAGGAACAGAACATAGTCATCCTCATAGAACAGTCCTTTCATAGAGTCTACTACTGTTTCTCACAACGTAGTACAAAAGATAAAACTCTAGACACGGACAGTCTAACTTTCTTGAGTCTCAAAGACATTCTCAAGCACCATTCGTTAAATAGGAAGGAAACCCGCAGACTCGGACAGTCTCAATACCCTTTGGATTTCCCGTTTCCTCGAAGAGAAGGAAATATCACTGATCCTCAAATCAAATCCCTGAGTACAGTGTTACTCATATAAGAACTGATTTTCTCTTTTAAAATCAGTATATTGGATCTGTCATTCAACTGAAACAGTTACAATAGCCTTCATCTCGGGCTTCGTACGAGATACAAAAATTCTCCCCAGTGGAGTCAAAATAACCTTTTCGCCTCTCTCTCGGACTTTGTACGAGATACAAAAACACTCTCTTACTGAGTATAAAAGATTCTCCAACTGAGTCAACTCTTTGCTAGCCTCCTCTTAGGCTTTGTATAACGATATGCCCCACTAGGTCGAACCCTTTTAGCCTTTTTCTCGGGCTTTGTACGAGACATAAAATAGCCTCCTCTTAGGCTTTGTATAATGATTTTCCTAGCGGAAATTAGCCTCCTCTTAGGCTTCGTATAAGAAAACCACTGGTTGATCCAATCAACCTTTTAGCATCAAAACTGTGCCTCGTTCACAGTACACAAACACCAACAACTCCTTTCCCTTCATCTAATCGCTGTAAGCGGCAAGCCTCTGGATCATCTACATCCATGCCACTGTCCCTCTTTTAGCATGAGAAATTCCTAAGGAAAGATGGCATTGCTCTACACTGAGTTAAAGTCTTCTCCTTCAGGTTAAAACCCTTTCTTCGGAAATTATCGCATTGCTCGGATCCGCGTATCCCAGTTAAAGTAATTCTCCTTCTCCCCTCTTTAGAGATGACAAATTCTCTCTAAGGTCGAGGTCTTTCAGCTTCACGTCTTGGGCTTTGAACAAGACACAAATAGACCTTTCAGCTTCACATCTTGGGCTTTGAACAAGATACAAATCACCTTTCGCTTCACGTCTTGGGCTTTGAACAAGACACCAAAAACCAATTTCCTCCCATAGAATAGGAGGAACTACGAACGCTCTGATTTCCCTGTTTCGGTAAACGGGAATACGTAGGCATAAGATCGAAAGAAAAGATCTTAGCGAGCACAATCAACAAAAAACCCAAATCCCATATCTCCATCAATCAAAAGCAGTAATTCAAAAGCACCAGTCCTAACATCCTAATCCTTGTTCCCCGTCAGAAACCATTTGCCTAGATTAAAAGAAAGAAAACCGTATTGGCGAAAACACAAATAACCAGTACAAAGGCCCCCCACATTGATAGCATCCGTAACCTAACAGACCGCTGTTTAAACTCAGTATGCAAGCAGGGTTAATTGGAGACATCTATTTCCCTTCCTTATTCAGCTCACAATAGGATAAAAAATGAATCGACCTGTAGTTTTAAGCTCAAACCGCAGAGAGCGACCAGCGCTTAAGAACCGCGTCCAAAATCGCTCGCTACAAGAAGCTTTATCAAATTTTCTTTGACAGTTAGACTGAGCAGTCCCCCAATCTTGACTTCTTTTCTCTCTTCTTCTGAACCCAAGTTGACCGTTTCCAACAGCTCTTTGTGTGGTTCAATGGATCTTTCCTCTTGTTTGAGTAATCAGGAGATCTCTTCTGGAATTTCTTCGTCATTTTCTTCTTCAACCTCAAATACCGGGAATTCAAAGTTGGGAGAAGGCATTTAATCGCGTGTTTCAACAGGGTTTAAAACAAGCAATCTACATGACGTGATGATTGTTTTTAGAAGAGATAAAGAGAATGCAAGAGTGTGTGCAGTGTATTTTTTGAAAACTGCTTGTTTTTATTATTTGAGTTGTTTTTTAGGATTACCATTTTCAGAAAAACCGAAAAGAGAAAACAGCAATAAATACGGAAATTACAGAACGACGTTATTTTATTTATGATCTTGTCGATTCTTGAAACTAGAACCCTATAAAACAAAACTCAGTCGCTTTGGGCGAAGTGAAGAGAGACATTTACAGAAAGTGAGCCCTATCAAAACATCCGTTTCACCTGGGCAGGGTGAAAGGTTAAGACAAAGACGACAATTACTTAGACTTATGAACAACTTTCGGAACGTTGACAGCAACCCATTGGCGGCATAATCCTCGGTGAATCACAAAGTCAGGTACCTTCCTTCTTGATTTGTCTTCAGAAATAACACTGATTTCTGGTGGAGCAGGATTGTTCGAATCTGTCTCCCAGGCAGAGTTTTCGTAGGAGGATTCTCCTATTATATCTTGTACAGTGTTTGCACTCTCAGGTGGATCTCCCTATCCAGTGGGCTGGATGTCTTCGAGCCTGATACGAGAGCTTCCAGGGGCGGTGTACTTGACCAGGAAGTCATACTTGCTACTCGGTTGTCCTAAGGTTCCCACACTTCTTTGGAACTGGAGGAGTCATCTCTTTTGATAACGTTGACCTCAAGAAAAACATAGTTAAGGAACTCTTGTCCTGCAATCTTTTCAAATTCATCGTTGTACGGGATATCTTCAGAATGCCCTGAGTAATGACCGCATGACTCGGTGGGGACGCAGGTATTCTTTTTAATGATGCTCATCTGATATGCATCATTGGGCTGACTCTTTTGCCCCAAGTCTCCTAGGTACGGCTGCCAGATAGGCAGGCCATCCATTGGGCCATAATAGTCATGGTCAAAGTTGTCCTTCATTAGAGTGTCCTCCTCTAATGAGTTTGGTGGAGCACGACATCCTTCAGGATCAAAATCTCCGTATATCATTTTGACATCTGACCTCGGTATATATCTCGGACTCTGTGCGGGATAGCAAAATGGCATAGACACTTCTCCCTGAGACATATAACTATCCTCATTAAGATAGGACTTCCACTCTTCATCTGTATCGGAGGAATCACCCTCGTTGATGGTATGTACTTCTTGAGATACTGGGTGGAGGAAACCTCCACTATGGAAGAAGTCTTGAATGGGATGAAGACTTTCATCATTAGTAGCAGTCTGGGTACAGGTTGAAGAAAAACCAAGACCTTTCTTTTTCTTATTGTCAGTAGGAATGACAAGCTATCCCCATCCTTTGGCATTGCTACTTTTGATCACTTCGAGAGCATCTTTGTACGAGGAAATCGACGTTCCCTTTCCTGATTGATTGTTATTGCTCACCGAAAGTGCTTGGAACTGAGTTCCAATAACCTGCTCTAGTTCTACACAAGTGGACGATGATAAGTTTCTCACGATCAAGGCTTGCTCTCCACAGATTGTGACTAGTTAGTCATTCTTGACGAACTTTAGCTTTTGGTGAAGTGTTGAAGTGACTGCCCCAGCCTCGTGTATCCAAGGTCTCCCTAAAAAATAGTTGTATGCTGCCTGGATGTCCATGACCTGGAAAGTGTGAGGACCGATAGTTATGGGAAGGTCGACTTCGCCGATAACTGTTTTTCGGGATCCGTCAAATGCTTTGACGATGACCTCACTACCTCTCATCGGAGATCCTTTAAAGGATAGTCGCATTAAAGTGGATTTCAGCATAACATTTAGAGCTGATCCAGTGTCCACCAGTACGCTGGCTAAAGCATCGTCCTGACAGTTGACTGTAATTTTGAGTGCCATATTATGATTCTGGCCCTCTTCCGGCACTTCCTCATCACTAAACCCCAAGTTGTTGTAGGAAGTGATGTTGGAGATGATGCTGTCGAATTGTCTTATTGTCACATCTTGTTCCACAAAGGCTTGCTCTAAGACTTTTTGTAGAGCCTCTATGTGGGCTTCGGAACTGAGTAAAAGAGATAGCACAGAGATTTTTGAAGGAGTTTGCAACAGTTGATCAACAATGTTGTACTCACTCTTCTGGATGAGCTTCAGCATCACATTTTTGTTCTTTGAAAGGTCGGGATTACCGGATTGACCGACTGGTTGACTGGGAACTTCTGTTTTAGGTTCCTTTTCTCTGGTAGGTTCTCCAACTCCTCTGTTGAAGATCCGACCGCTCCGTATTACTCGACTGATGTCTGCAATATTCACGATAGAGGGTAATGGAGTTTCCTTTCCATTCTTAATTTTTGTTGTTCCGTATTTGTAAGGGATAGCCTTATCGAATTTGTACGGTACTGGTCCCGGTAGATAGATAACCACGGGAGCCTTTTGATTTTTCTGACTATCGTAGCCGGCCTCAATCGGTTCGAGGTTGAGAATCTTTCCACTATCAAGAGGAACCCTCAATTCATGGAGTAAAGGAATTATGGCACACACATCTTTGGCCACTTCTCGCTTAGGGATCAAGACAACTTCTTTTCCTCGATTGGGAATATAGTCTGACATTATGTTGATCGGACCAGAGCTTGAACATGGTTGAACCTCTTTGTGGTCTAACTAACTTTGAAGGGCTGCTCGCACGAGGTAGCATCCTTGGTTATTTTTTAGCAAACTCTACAGCGCTCATAGTTGTGTGGTGGCACCCGGCCACGTCCACTTTGTATGCAGTGTAACCTTACTAGATCTGTTTCCATTGATCGAACATCCCAACTTTGATGCCTAGTAGGGCTCCCGTCAGTCATACTGACTTGTTGTGTGTCTTCATCTAGATAGATCGGAAGCCACCAGTGGTTCAACAAGTGTTGCAGTGTTCTTTGAACAAGTGCACATCCTTGGTCATTTCCACGACATACTTAATAGTTCTGATAATCATGTGAAGTCAGAAAACCGAGCTGGAGTTGCTTAGCGTGTAATTTCACCAAGCTGGTATTCATCAAATGAATATCAAAGATTTGAATCATGTTAACTTGATAATGACTTCTATCACGATATTCCTGGATCCATCCATGATCCATCTGACGCTGGAGGACCTCTTATACAAAAGAGCATCCCTGATTGTTTACCGAGTAGATCAGACAGGAATCGTAATCGTGTCGTGGCAGATTATGATGTTGGCTTTGCCTTGAGTGCATTGCCACTAAGTTGACATTCATCACACGGATGTTGTAATTTTGAATGATGTTGGAATTTGTATAAGTCATGTTGACCTCACAAATTCGGTGATCTCGGATCCATCCGAGATCCATCTGCTCTTGTAGAGCTGATTGCACCACAGAACATCCTTAATTGTCTTTAAAGCAGATATCAAACTGGTGATAGTTATGAGATGGTACATGACCGTACCAGCTCTGTCTGCAATGCATTTTAACCAGGTTAGTTCCCAATAAGAGTACATTATGAATTTGATAGTTGTGGTTAGCCTCTTCCTCTATCAAATTTACCGCAGCTTTCTCGTGTTGAGGCAACGGGTTTGTCTGAACATTTGGATTTGTATCCTTGAAGGATAAGACCCCGTTCCTGACAAGCTTCTGCATATCGGATTTGAAGCTGAGACAATTTTCTATGTTATGCCCTGGTCCTCCTTGATGGTAAGGACAAGTCTGATCCGCTTTGAACCAAAAAGGCAGATTTTTCAGTACTGTAAGAGGATACCTGGTTTGGACGTGCCCCTTGACCAGTAGTAATGGAAACAGTTCTAAGTACAACTTTGGTTTAGGGTCGAACCCTGGTGGTCGTGTTGTACAGTTGTTGTTGTACTGAGGATGAGCCTGCTGAAGAGGCTGTTGTGTCTTTTGCTGATATTGTTGTTGATTCGGTTGGCTCTGAGCAACCTGAGGTTGATACGTCAGAACAGGCGCAGGGTTAATAGCAAGAGTTACAGCTGCTACGGGTTGGTAACTTCGCCTTTGCTTTTTGAGAGAGATATTACCAATATCTTGCTCTTTTTCTTAGGGAAAGTACTACTGTATCTTTTGGTACTGCTTGATGGTCCTACATCTTTGACCTGACGTCCTTCTCGGACTGCTTCTTCAAGGCGTACTCCTATATTCACCATCTCAGCAAAGTCGCTGGGCGCACTGGCGACTATTCGGTCGTAGTAGAAAGAGTTTAAAGTTTTCAAAAAGATCTTTGTCATCTCTTTTTCCTCAAGAGGTGGACAAATCTGGGCGGCAATTTCACGCCATCTCTGAGCATATTCCTTAAAAGTTTCCTTGTCCTTCTGCGACATGGCTCTAAGTTGATCTCTGTCCGGTGCCATGTCCGGGTTATACTTATACTACTGAACAAAGGCAAGGCCAAGATCTCTGAACGTGACGATCTTGGTGCGGTTTAAACCAATGTACCATTTAAGTGTGACACCGGTTAAACTATCTTGGAAGTAGTGGATCAGTAGCTGTTGGTTCTCTGTCTGAGTTGACATCTTCCGAGCGTACATCACCAAATGACTTTGAGGGCAAGAGTTGCCCTTGTATTTTTCAAATTCGGGAACCTTGAATTTGTGCGGAATTTTCACATTGGGGACCAAACAAAGGTCTGCGGCGTCCTTTCCAAATAGATCCTGACCGCGAATAGCATGCAGTTCCTTTTGCATCTCCAGGAATTGTTCCTAGAATTCATTCATTCTATCGTACATACTTTCATTTCCACCAGAAGGTATCTGTGGAATCTGTCCTTATGGGACAGTGTGTACCATGGGTGGTGGTATAGTCATTACGGCAGTGACTCTTGGTGCTTCCCTATCCCGAAGTTTGTAACCTTCGGGAGTTGCTGTCATGCCCCTTGCATCTTCGCTTTCCCAAAGTTTGTAACCTTCAGGCCCAGCGGTTCCTGTTGTAGTTTTCGGATCTTCCGTGATCTGCAAAATATATCCTTCCAGGATATAGTTAAGTGGCATTCCCCAGGGACGATCTTTGGGCATGTTGTACCAAGGATCATACTTTTTCACTATGGGCGTAGATGTGATCTCTGAGATCACAATCCTTTGTTGTTGTATCTGAGCTGCTGCCAGAGATTGCATGTCATTGTGAAGTTTCCTCAGATCTTCTTTCAGAGTGTCGATTTCTTCTCTCAACTCTCTGTTCTCTTCCTCGAGATCATCCATTTTATTTTGTCGATTGGCCCGAGTATTGTACGAATGAGACAGTTTGATGCTAGAATCGAGACACAAATGTGAGATTCGTAAGGAAGAAGAATGCGTTATGTAAGAATAATGAATGATATGCAATGATTATATTAAATTTTTTTTAATCAAAAGAAACTTCAACAATTGGATTGCAAATATCATACATTGGGGAAACCTCGTTTTATTGAATTCAAAGATTGCGGAAATGGAAATACAGTAATTTACAAAGTGCTGCAAAAGGAAATGTCTAAGCTTATGGATCCTGAGTCCTCTCTGAAGAGAGCTCAGGTGTAGGTTCTGGTATTTTCCTTTTCTTTGACCAGGGCTCTTGAGCCGTTGTCGGGTTGTCATTCCTTTGCCAAGTGAAAGGAGAGAGCAAATTCCTTTAGGCTTCTTGATTTTCTACGGCATGTTGCTCTAAAATCTTGATCATAGCATCTTTCTCTTTTAACAGTTGTTGTATTTTGTTACACTCCGCATTGAGAATGCGGTACTTGTTCTTCCAAGATTTCTTTTCCCGTTGAACTTTGTTGAGAGTGACTTGGAGTTTTTCCGTATCAGACATGAAATAAAGGACAAATTCCTTTAACGGAAGAACTTCTTGACGAGGGTAAGGCATCCTCAGCTTGAGGGCTCTAGTTTGTACCCAGTGGAGATAAGGTTCCACCGAGACACAGTCTGGTTTTCCTAGAGACTCTCTTCCTTTCCTATGAACATATTTCCTGGCATGCACTATTTCTGTCTTTAGTGCCTTGTCAATTTCTCCTTCTTTGAAGAAAAGACCTTCCAGATGAACATTACGCGGTACATGTCTCATCGGGTATCCGAATTGAGGACGAACTAAAACTGGATGATAGTTGATTCCTCCTTTAGTTCCCATGAGGGGTACATTAGGGAAATTTCCACAACGGTCAATGACTCTTATCCCGTCGTAGATCTGATTGTACCAATCTATGTCAGAGTTGGTAAGAGACATGATTCTCTGTGACCAACACAGAGTACTCTTCTGATCCCAAAATGCGGCAGACTTTGGTAGATGGGAAGTTAACCATTTGTATAGCAGGGGTACACAGCATGTGATCATTCCTCCGCTGTACAAATTTCTTAAGTGTACAGAATAATAAGCAACTGCGAGCAAGGTCGGTACGGGGTTTCCAATTAGATATATCTTGATGGCATTGATATCAACGAAGTTATCAATGTTGGGGAACAGAAACAACCCGTAGGTGAGTAAGACAGAGATGCTCTCGAAAGCAGTTAAGTTCCCTATACTAGCAAAGTACAGGGCTTTCTTTATCAAAAACTTGACTGGTAAACCTTGAATTCCACCCTTAATGGTCATGTGAGTCCTGACTTCTGACTCGTCCAAATAGATTGCTCTTGCAATGGTTTGATCCTTTGGAATTTCTTCCAGTCCAGAAAAGGGAGCTTGGTCAGTGATGGGTAAATCAGTCAGATGAGAGTACTCCTCCAGTGTCGGTGCTAGTTGATAATCTGGGAATGTGAAACAGTGATAGACCAGATCGTAAAGTTGAATCAGCGTAGACAAGATTCCTTCAATTACATGGACCCTTAACAGAGACAGCAGTCCTCCGTACTTAGCTCTGAAAGCATCAGGGTTGGTGATTATTCTTGCCAACCCTCTTAAATCCTCTAGTTTTGGAACCTTGAAGGTGTACTTGTGAGTCTTCCTTCTACCGAAATCCATAACGCAATCTTTCTCTCTGATATTTGCAATCATTGTCTTAGTTTAATTTGAAAATGAGATAGTGGAAGAGAAGATTTTTTCTTTGTTTAAAAGTTTTTTAATGAAATGAATGCATGAATACAGCACACAAAAACATAGAAAAAACATGGGGTCAAAGGTTCAGCGTCATGAAGTCATGGCTCTACCCATTCCTAAAGGTTGTAATGGTGAATTTTTGTACCTACCCTCAGAATCATTGACCCCCCTTGGGATAACAACAGCAGGCTGGTTCACCCAAGCGAGCTGCAGTATCTTAAGGTAATCTCAAATGAGGATAGTATCGCGTGACAACTATTTCTGATAGCTTCCGCACTACAAAATAGTCACATGGTCTTAGTCTAATAAATCCTCAGTTTCATGGATACCACAATCGAACAATCTGCTTTCAACAACCGAAGTTGTTTAGGCATTGAATCCGCAAAGGGTACTCCACTGATTCGATGGTCTACCAGGATCGCTTATTTGGGAATCACTCCCTATAAGACCACCCGTCTATCCCATCACTTATCTTAGATATCACTCAAACTTTCCAGATACGGCATCACCCGCAGTCCCATTAGCAGAAAAATAAACACGAATATCAATTAGGAAAAATGATATATATATTATTCCTAAAACTAACATCCTAGACCTCTTAAGAGCTATAATCCTAGTCCTATAGAGACAATGGTTCCCAAACAGAGTCGCCATTTTTCTGTTGGAAAATGGGGACGATGATGACTAAGGTAAAATAGATCATACAGTGACTCCCCAGCAGAGTCTCCATTTCTCTGTAGCGCGCGATTTTTGTCGGTGACGCGACCACCTTATCGCGGAATTTGGGTTTTCTCCTCAATGAAGAGGAGGGGGGTGCTACTTTCTGATTTCTTATTTATCCCATGAAGCTGGAAGGGAAAGGGAATCTATCTAAAACTAACCTTGCACGCAAATGTTTAACTGAATAAACGGATAAAGAGATTGGGGGATCTGGGGTCAGGTTATACAACGGGGAGTTGTCAATTACCCATCCTATATGTGGTTATCCACAGGATGTTAGCTTTAGGTTTCGCTTTGTACTTTATGGTGTTTATCCGTTAATGGGTTGGGAAAGTTTCTTGGGAAAGTATGAGAGAGATAGTGAGTTGATGTTGATGTTCAGTTTTTTTTCGATGTTTTTGGTAAGGTACTAGACCTAAGTTTTGATTAATATGAAGGTGCTGGACCTAGAGTTTTTGATTTATATGCTCGCTAAGATTTCGCAATCTTATGCCTACGTATTCCCGTTTAAACGAAACAGGGAAATCAGAGCAATAGTAGTTCCTCCTATTCTAATGGAGGAAAAGATGTTTTGGTGTCTTGTTCAAAGCCCAAGATTGAAGCTAAAAGGTTTATTTGTGTCTTGTTCAAAGCCCAAGATTGAAGCTAAAAGGTTTGACTGAGAGAGAATTTGTCATCTCTAAAGGGAGACATCTCGTCTGTTTATCACAACTGTTGGGTGACTATTTATAAAGGAGGATTATTTTAACTGGGATATATGAATCCAGCAATGCCATAATTTCCTTTATAGGGGATTTGTCCTGAAGGGGGAAACTTTAACTAAGTGTTGAGCAATGCCATTTTTCCTTAGAAATCTTTTATGCTAAGAGAGGGACAGTGGCGTGGATGTAAATAATCCAGAGGCTTGCCGCTTACAGCAATTAGATGAAAGAAAGGGTTTACCAGGATAAAAGATGGACGACAGCTTGGATATTTTAATCAACAAGTGTGCCACTTACAGCAGTTATCTGGGATAAGGTTTTGTTTTGAATGGCTGTTTTGATAAGGATAAACAGAGAAATGACTTCCTACAGAGATATTTTGATTTCCTCTAAGGGGGTGTTTATTTTTGTGTGCCTTGATCAAAGCCCAAGGTTGAAGCTAAGAGATTGATTGACTCCACTGGGGAAGTCCTTCTACAAAGCCTAAGAGGAGGCTAGGAAAGACTGACTCAACGAGAGAGTGTTTATCTGTCTTGTACAACGCCCAAGATTGAGGCTAAAATAGACTGACTCTTTGGGGATATCATTATACAAAGCCTAAGAGGAGGCTAAAAGTTTGACTTTTCTGGGGAAAATGTTCTGTCTGTCTTGTACAAAGCCCAAAATTAAGGCTAAAAAGTGGTTTTGACTCCGGCGGGGAGGGTTTGTATGTGTCTTGTACAAAGTCCAAGATTGAGCCTGAAAAGAAATTGACTTTGTGGGAAAGAAATCTTTATCTGTCTTGTACAAAGCCCAAGATTGAGGCTAAAATGAGACTTTACTGACACGGTTAAGGATATTTTAGGTATCTCGTACAAAGCCCAAGATAGAGGCTGAAATGAGTTTGACTCTATGGGAGAGTATTATCCGTCTTGTACAAAGCCCAAGATTGAGGCTGAAAAGAGGATTGACTCTGCTTAGGAGATTTATTTCTCAAAGCCTAAAGGAAGGCTGAGAGGAAATGACTCCGTTGGGGAAGATATTTGTCCCAAGCTTAAGAGAAGGTTATGAAGATTTATGTCTTGTACAAAGCCCAAGATTGAGGCTAAAAGGGTTTGACTCAACAAAAGAATGCTTTTATCTGTCCTGTACAAAGCCCAGGATGGTGGCTGAACAAGCTGGAGAAATTATTAAACCTAAGAGGAGACTGACTTCTGCTAGGGAAATCATTATATCAAGCCTAAGAAGAGGCTGGAAAAGATGGACTCAACAAGAGAGTGCTTTTATCTGTATCGTACAAAGCCCGAGATTGAGGCTAAAAGGGTTGACTCAATAAGAGAGTGCTAAAAGGTGATTAACTCAACAAGAGAGTTTGAACGTTGATTGACTCAACAAGAGAGTCTGAAAAGGTTAGCTCCGCTGGGGAGAATCATTGTACAAAGCCTAAGAGGAGGCTGGCTATGCTGAGGAAAGATCATTATACAAAGCCTAAGAGGAGGCTATCTTCTGTCGGGGATTATTGAGATCCCGAGGTAGGTCCAAATGGGGGAATCAACTCTTACTAAGGGTTACAACAGAGTTGAGATATCAGAGACCTTGAGGTTCTGATAGTGTTATACTGAGGATAAACTGATCCTGACTGGGGGTTTTTTAGGAGAGAGACTGGGTTTTAGAACCCATGGGTCCTAACTCTGCTAGAGATTGATCCAGAATGACCGGGCTTTCTTCTATGTTTATAGGGAATTTGAGAATGTCTTTGAGACTCAAGAGGAGATTTAGACTGTCCAAGTCTACTGGTATGGAAGAGTTTATCTTTGTATGATGCCCAAGAGGAGGCAAGTGTTTTAAGGGATGATAATCAACCCTAAATTGGTCTGAGGTTTGACACTGGAAAGACTGCTCTAGCAAAGGATGACTAAGTTTTGTCTTATACCTTTAAGAGGTCTTCAGGGTCCTTGTATTAAGCCCAAGAGAAGGCATGAGAACTTCTAAGAAGCCGGCGGATCCTTGTACAAAGCCCAAGAGGAGGCGGGGATGCTTTTAGGAAGCCTGTGGGTCCAAACTTAAGAAGAGTTCAAGAAAATTTTCACCGAGAATAATCTTTCCTTTAATGAACAGTTCTAGGGTTTGAAGAAATTCAAGAGAAGTTTCACCGGGAATTAATCCTCTCTGGGAAACTGAATTTCTTTGACAAATTCTAATAGTGACAGTTTGAGAAAAGGTTCACCGAGAATACTGCCTTTCTCTTTGTTCCATATTGTTTAAGCCCAAGAGAAGGCGAGACTGTATCTGGAAATCTTATGGGGATCTAGTTTTGACTGTATTTAAGAGTGACCAACTGGCTTTACCTAGTTCTAGACCTAGTTTCTGGGGAAAACTCTAAATAACTATACTAGTACATATACAGTTTATATATGACAAGTATTTAAAAGGGTATGAAAGAAGGACTTACAGAGGAGCAGCTTCCCACAATATAGTTATATATATTAAAGCATGTAAATGAAAGCTAATAAAACTTACAGGCGAGCAAGCTTCAATGCTGTATTGTTAGTTGCTCAGAGAAATTAAAGAAAGCTTTGATAACAACTATATATTTGAACCTAAATCAAAAGAGAAGTTGTTTTTGAAAGATTGTTGGGGCTTATACTCAAAGAGAGGCCAAAGTTTAACAGTGATCGCACCGTTGTTTTAAAGATCGTACCGGGACTTATACAGCGACTGAGGCCAAAAAATGATTTTGGTTAAAAAGGGATTGGGTCTTACACTCTATTAGAGGCCCAAAAGATGTTTTGAAAAAAAGAAAGATCAGACTTACAACACGAGGGAGGCCCAATGAAAGACAGTGATTGCACTGTCGTTTTGAGAATCGCAGAGGGACTTATACAATGACTGAGGCCCAAAATTATTTTTGTATTTTCAAAGGATTGGGTCTTACACTCTATTAGAGGCCCAAAGTGTTTGAAGAAGGTTTGTTAGGGTGAAAATCAACAAAACCCTAATTTCATCATTTTTTAAAGTAATTATTCAAAGAAAATTAATTAAAATGATAAAAACACCAAATAAGTTTGAATAAACAACTTATGATTTTTGGTGGAGGTATGAAAAATGATGTTTTAATCACAAGATGAATTAAAACTCATTTGGTTTTGATTTCCAAGATGAAAATTCATTTTTTTGAAATGTTTAAAACAATAAAAAATGAATTTATTTGCAAAAATATCAACTATATTAAATAAATAATATAAATTTGATTTTTTTGTGGAACAAAATATTTTAACATTTTTGTGATTTTTTGCAAAAAAAACCAATAAAAAATAATTAAAATTGAGAGAGAAATTAATTTTTCAAATCATTTAAGAAAATAATAAGAAAATATAAAAAATGGAAAAAAGTGATAAACATGGTCTGGGGCAGGGGGATTCGAACCCTAGACCTCCAAGCCAAACACATGAGTGCGTAACCACTGGGGTGTATCTCCTTGCTCAAATTGAATTTGGAGATGATCTGGTACTTGTTGGAAAGCCCTTATGGCATACTTTAACTTTGATGTTCACCCCTAGACCTGATTTGACTTGGATCAAAGTTAAAAATGTCCCTACATTTTGGAAAAAGTAAGGCAGAATCTGACTTAGTAAAAATTCCACTAAGTGTTGAAAAATGTCATTTTCATGTTTTTTGTCATTTTGATCACTCCATAACTTAAAATCCATGAGGAATTGGAGTTTGATGTAGTTGAAGCTTTTTTAGGGTGCATCAAGATTACAAATCCAGCTTTGGATCACCCAAAATGGTTGCTTGGATCTCAAGTTATGGTCTTTGGAAGTTGGTACCCTAGCCACTTTGTTCCATAACTTAGAAAAATTCTAAGTTTTTTATGGTTACCCCTTTTACAAGTTAACTCGTTTTCTTTGGTTTTTTCTTGATGAATGATGATTCAAATCACATATTAACATTGTTTTAGTGTTAAGGAACCTTGATTGAAAAAAAATCCAAAAAGTCAAACTTTGGATTTTTGTACAGTTGACTTTTTATCGGATGAAATCCAAACTGTGCGATCCTTTGTGAAATCAAGTCCTTGACCTAAATCAAACCTAATGGATGGATTCCATAGGTGTTATTGGGTGTATTAAATCATGTCCCAAGGTTTGGGAGCATGTCTTGGTCAAAAGTCAAAGACACAGTTGACTTTTTCCTCGAAACCCTAACCGTGGTTCTGATGAAAATGAAACTTGTGAATCAAGCTTCCTGGGTCAATCCATTGTTGCAAATGGGTCACTGTAGTATATTGGATGCCCTCAAATCATGACTTGAGGTCTTGGCTCATGCTTTGTCCCAAAAGTCAACTTAGGGGTGAATTAGGTCAAGGAACCCAAATTCCTGATTTTTGGTAAATGCATCCCCTGGGGTTAAATTGACTTGATGATTGGGTCCAAGAGGTCCCTTAGAGTATCTTGGGTTGTGCTTTGAAGCATTGGCTCATGCCCAGAAGAAAATTTCCATCTAGATGCCTCAGTCGACCAAAACCCTAATTTGGTGACACTGGCGACTTGAGGCTTGATCCACTTGGAATGTTGCAACCTTGTGCTTGATTTTTGATGTGGGAGCCCTCTTGATCCCTTATAGGTGTTTGAGAGGCTAGAAAAGTTGAAAATCATGTCATTTCTTGATTGATCTTGTTGTCTAAGTGCTCTGAGAGGGTCCAAATCTCTAATCTTTGATTGTAGTGAATGCTCAACCATCTTCGAGAAGATTGATGAGGCGTGAGGGTTCATCCATATTGTGATGATGATTTGTACTATAATGGGAAATCTTGGTGGTCAAAATTTGGGGTATGACAGATTACAATCAATTGTTGTTTAGTTTGTGAAAAATGGGTTAATTGTGATTCTGATGGGGGTGCATATATATAGCCCTTGTTATTAGTTAAATGATATCTTTTAACTAAAGGTTGAGTATCTGAAACCTGATTGGTGTGGGTAAAAGTGTGAGTTTTAACTTTGGATTAGAAAAGTGAAAGGAGGGAGTTATTTTGATTTCTAGCACTATTCATCTCTTTCTACTTCGTTAGAACAACAGGAATCACCTTAGAACCACCGTGGGAGTATACTCCGGCGAAGCCCCCCGTCTGTTTCGACCACCACCTCGGAAGCAGCAACAATACAACATGTTTCCATTTCAACTTAACAACACCATCTCAAATTAATTTCTACAGTTTTGTCAACACCATGACATCGCCGACATCAACAACCGTGCATACAACATCAAGCAGCTCAACGTTTCACCGATGCAATACAACAACACAACTTCTTCCTTCAAGCTCTATTTTTTGTCGGTTTCAAATTAGTAGAGTTTTCTTTGATTGAGGTTGTTGTTTGTTTAATTTATGTATAGGTGCGTTCGATTCACGTTGGACTTGCCACCGGTGCTCTAGAAATTATTCACTGTTTTTCCTATTCCTAAAAGCATCCGTGATTTCCGACAAGTAGCACCGCAGCTTTTCCATACTCTGACAGAGATATTTGATTCTTAGTAATGACTCAGTTTCACATACATCACTGTGTTGTGTTTATTTTTTTCCGATAGTATTTGCTGTTGTGTCGATTTCGATTGAGTGGTGTTAGATTCTATATTATACTTTGTTCATTGTAAATGAGTTGTTGCTGTTTGTTAACCTCCTTGCGTTTAAAGTCGGATTAAACCTGTGGCTTCGACATCAAATGTATGTCGTTATGCTGTTGATTTTCTTGTTCTGATACATCAATGTAACAATGTCAATTTGTGTTACGTTCATAATATTTGTTGCATGTTGTTTGACCAAAGAAGAGATTGTTACAATTTGAAATGAGAAGAAAGATGAAAATGCTGAGTTGTTTGTGGTTTTTCCATCCCTCTTGCTTGTGCATCTTTATACCATGCTTGGCCTTAGTATTGTTTGAATTGGCTTCAAGTTGTTTCTCCCACTTGCATTAATGTTAATTATATTTGGCCTTTGTTTTGTTCATTGCACCCTCACTTGATAAATAATTTTGTAAATAGTTTTATTTTTAACTTTTTGTGAATATCTTTTGGTTTGTTGCTATTTAATTTCATCGAGTTAAATCGAATTTTAAATTCATGGTTTCGACAATTCTATGTCGTTCTGCCACCAAAATTTTGATACATCAATTTGGCAATTTCACCGGGTTATGACTCATACATACGACATTTCAATTATGTGGTCATTATTTACAAACTGACTTTCGAGCACATTGTGACTTATTCGATTTGACTTTTTTTATGTGCTCGCTTTTGTGTTCACCTTTCATTAATTAAATAACTTTTGAATTTAATTTTGTTAATTAATTTTAATTAACTTAATTATTTGATTTAATCGAATAATTTTGATAATTAATTTTAATTAGCCTAATTAATCGATTAACCAAATTCCAATCATTTAACTTTATTAATCAATCTTAATTAATTTAATTATTTGATTACATTAATTTTAATCGAATAATTTTGATAATTAATTTGGATTAATCTAATTAAGTGATTTAATAAACTTTGACCATTTGCCTTTGTGAAATAATATCGGCCCAAGATCGAGGGATTCCAAAACTCAAATCGCTTTTGTTCATATGCACTTGCTTTTGTGTTATTTCATCCCCATTCGACAAAATGTACCCCAATTCCCATGAAGTGTGAATAACTTTACCGCTTTCCTTTACTTTGCTTATGACTTGTCATTGCACCGATTAAACCCTTTTTCAAAATAAATTATCGATCCAACGTCGAGCCATTTTTCACCTTTGTAAGTCGATCGCTTTCAAAGAATCGTCGTCAACCTTTTGGTCACCATACACAACATTCATAGCTTACTCTTGGGCTTTCTTAAAGCGAGACCTATTCGATCAATTACTTCTAGTTGGTCGTTTAGAAGACTAGCCCACTTTGCCAGTGCACAAGATTAAAATTCAATTCGATTGCTTTCCTTTACTTATTTATTTATATTTTGTCTTTGCATGATGATTCAAATCAAAACTCTAAAGCGCTCTTGATCTATATCACATCCGATTACCTCTTGTAAGTCGATTGCCTTGTGCATCGCCATCGACCTTACCTTACACAACTAGGACCTCCTTACCATTTAGTTCAAGTCCTTACACCTTTTCATACCCAAATTTAAACCTCGATTGATATCGAGTATTTTGTTCAAGTCAAATTAAAATACCTAATCATATTTAAACACTATTTCTTAAAAGATGCAAATGAGGGGTTTGGAGCCTTCGATTCTTCTCCTTAATTGTTTAGGTGGGAGTTACCTTTCTCGCTGTCTAAACAATTGTCATCTCTAAAACACTTCTAATCCGATAAGATTCAAATCTTTTTTTTTATAATCACTTAAACAAATAAGGGGTGTAGAGCTTTCTATATCTCTTCCCGAGTGCTTGGGATACGAGGAGCCTTTGTTGGTTGTTCTGAGCACTTGTCGTTCATTAAAACACTTAATCCATACTCAAACACTTTTTCAAAAGAACATTGTTTAGTCCTTTCTTCCGTGCATATAAACTAGTGCTTCAGCCTTCCCTAGCGAGCAGACAAGCCAACGTTTAGCAGTTAGAATGCAACTTAAACACTCGTTCACTTAAAAAACACAAACCAATAAACTGTGGTCATCCGAACTACGATTGCCCTGACTTCCTCATTGCACGATGAGGGTACGTAGGCATAGGATTGTGAGATCCTAGCGAGCTTCCTTTTCTTTTTTTCTCTCCAGACCTTTTCCCGTAGTCCCACAAACTACAAATGCTCTGATTCTTCATTTTTTCAAATGAAAGATACGTAGGCACAAGGGCTTCAATCCTTGGCGAGCACCCTAATAAGAAACCATCCATTTACCCTTTTAGAAACTAAACTCTTTTCCCATACCTTTTCCCATTATTCCCTTAGAAGAAAACAAACAAACCTAGCTAACATTTCTCACAAATCGAATTAAAAAGTTCTCGTTGAGTACAACGGACGTAGGGGGTGCTAGTACCTTCCTCTTACGTAATCGACTCCCGAACCTAGATTTTGGTTGCGATGACCATTTTCTTATCCCTACAGGTTTATCGATATTTTCCTATTCCTTCCTTGGAATGAATAAAAAGTTTGGTGGCGACTCTGTTCTAACGTTTTTTCCGCGTCCATTGCGAGGATCGTATTTTTCGAGGTACGACAACCGGCTGAAGTAATCCAATCATACCTACAAAATAATTTGGATGGCAAATCGAAAAAGCGTTACTTAGGGCCATTGTTAAATGGGTAAGTACAAGTTTCCTTGAAGGTCTTATTGTTTTTTTTAATGCTATTTTCTAATATTTGAATATCAGTGATTCTAACACTTTTGTTTTGAAACTACAGGAATCATTGGAAGCTGTTTGTAATTTGTCCTAAGGATAATGATATCTTTTGGTTTTATTCATTAAACAAACCTCCCAAGAAAAATATTAAGATCATACTTGAAGGGTAAGAAGCCTAAATCAAGAGATATCATTTATACTTAATTTTTGTACCTTTTAACTTTATATTTATAACTTACTTCTACTGCAATTTCTTTTATCAAAGATGTAGAAGGATATCATCTATTAAGACGTATTAAGAATAAGAAGCCTAATTGGAAGATTGTCAAGGTAAGTAAGTTGTTTTGTTCTACCCATATTTGTATACTATAGTTGTACTACCCATATTTCTATTGCAATTTGTTTTGCCATAGCTACATATTTAATGGTTAATGGTTAATGGTTAATGTTCCGTACTACCCATATTTCTGCTGTATTTGTAATGCTAAATTCATAGTTTGAATAGGTAACAGATGTATATAGGCTCTGGCACAAATATACCACTGTGGGATGAGACCTTATTTGGCGTCTCCAGATGCCTCCTAAGTTCAATAATTTGTTATGGTTTATTTGTCGGTGTTGCTGCCTACTATACTTGCTCAGGGCGGACTGTTCAACAGTGGTTGGGCCTGCAAATTGTAGATAACTGCGACAACAGTAATATAGAATAGAGCAACGAATTTCAATTTAGCTGTAGCTATGAGCAACGAATTTATGAGAGAAGCTTGTATTCATATGCAACCTCAACTAACTAATTAACCAGTGTTCCCCTCATGTTTGTAGTAATGCATCTATAAACGTTTTCCATGTAATCCACCGCTAGTTTTCATTTTTCCTCGATCTGAGTATATGATTTTATCCAAAAGAAAGCATAAACGTTTAAAATTATTTCTCTCTTTAATCTCTTCTATTTAAAAATGGTTAAAGATTCTTAATATAAAACTATATCGTCAAGAGCACTGATTTGTCTGCTCCCTGTGTATTCTTAAAGGTAACATATGCAGTCTTAGTGTTCTCAGTATCCCTGCAAAAATGCCATAAAAGCGTTTGAGAAGAATAACATTCATAAAAATGAAAACAAAAGTGACGAATACATTTAGAGGGCTCTGACTTTTGCCTCTCAACATATTGAATGTCACCTAAGAATGAAAATAATTTTTTGATATCATTCTTTGTAGCAGCAGTTGTTACATTGCTTACCTTAAATGTTTTTATCCGCTAGAAGTAAAAAAGAATCAACTTAGGGATTCTGTGTCAACGGATAACTGAAATTAGATAAACTTGTCTATAACTTGGCATTAAACAAATACCAACACATGATAATCTGGAACACATAAGAATTCTTATTATCCGCAGCAGCAGTAATATAGAAATTACATTTTTTTTATTTCCCGTTGATTGTACAATTATCAATATTGTAATTGTTCTATAACGCAATTAATAGTAATCTTTTCCATTTGTTGTGATCTAATTAAGATCACCTTCAGAACTTCCTCCATGCAAGTTCCTAGGTGTTAGTTACCACTTTCTATACAACATGAAATGAAATGACCATACAGTATTAAAATGAAATGACTGACCATATTAAAGAGACCATATCTTATTTAGATCACCTCACTTATAATGATAATATTCTTTTTAGACAACTATCATACATTTTTTTGTGCCTTTATTGTAACTAAGATTTTATATATAGGCACATCGTCAAGATAACAGATAGGCTTGTGGATATTACGTCATGAAGACTATGTTTGACATCGTTAATGCTTCTATTGTTGAAAGATTCAACGAGGCAGGATAAGTTAAAATATTTTTCGTATTGCATGTATTTAATTAAAAACATATAAATTATTGTTTTAATATGTAGTTGTTTAACTTATTATCTGTAAACGTGTAGATATTCAGAGACACTTCATCATATGAAAAAGAGACGATTGACCGCGTGCGACAACTCTTGGCTAAATGTTTTTTTTTTTGGAAATGATGAAAGAGCAAATGCAAATGGCTGAAGAGCATAAGGGCTAAGAAGACATACAAATATTGCCAAAACCAAAGCGAAGGAGGAAAAATTATATATAGATAGTTTTTTTAATATGATTTTGATGTACGACTTTATGCTATTAGATAATATGATTTGATAAGACTTATATATACAATGATGTTAGGATGGTTGTTTTATGCTATTAGATAATATGATTTGATAAGACATATATATACAATGATGTTAGGATGATTGTTTTGGTTGTACTTTTTGTTTATTGAATGTTTAGTGGTATACAAAATATTTGATTAAATAAAATAGGGTCTAAATCTAATTAAATATAATATAATTATGAAACTAAAACAAACATTCTATTTAAAGAAAATAGGGTGTAAAAATGCCAACATCAATGATAAAATTGGGTATAAAATGCCAACATCAATGATAAAATCGGGTGTAAAATGTCAACATCAACGGTAAAATCGGGTGTAAACATGCCAATATCAATAGTAAAATCGGGTGTAAACATGCCAACATCAATAGTAAAAACGGGTGTAATACACCGTGTTTTTACACCCTATTTAAAGAAAATAGGGTGTAAATTTGTCAACGTCTATAGTAAACATTGCTCATTTTACATTCGATTTTATCAAATTAGCTGTAAATTCGTTTGATTGAAATGCAATTATTTACTCATTTACACCCATTTTCTATAAAATATAATGTAAAGTGGAATATATATACATTCGTTTTAAACAAAAAAAAGTGTAATATATCATCTATAAATGTATATATGTAAAAATTTACTCCCGATTTCTATAAAAAATAGTGTAATATAACATTAAATTTACACCCGTTTTAAAACGGATGTAAATTTGTCAGACTTTTCTCACCCGTTGAATTCACACTCTCCAATAACGGGTGTTAAATATAAAATAAACGGGTGTAAATTAACCTTTCCGCACTAGTGCCTTGGCGATCACAGTAATTTAAAGCTTATTTTTTCCCTTTTCGCAAGTAATCTTTAGATAGTAACAGTTATCTGCACAAAGAACAATAAAATCGTTCCTGTCGAGTACGACGGATGTGAGGGATGCTAATACCTTCCCCTCACATAAAGACTCCCTTACCCGTTTCTCTTCCCTAAGGGTTTTATCGATATTTTCCCTTTCCTTTTGGAATAAATAAAGTTTGGTGACGACTCTGTTTTAACATCGAGCGTGCAATGCGCTCAAATATTTTTCGCGTTGCGACAACCATTATCTAAATCCTCAACCAATATAACCTTCTCTCTACTTTCATTTTCATTAAACATTAATAACACAAACATTACACTTCAAACACAACCTTCAATCACTACGCCATATAAGGGAAAAGACGGTGCTTTTTTTGTTGGCATAGACAACGCTTAAATGAACTGCCTATACTGGTGTTGCTGTAGGTAAAGACAACGCTTTTTTGAAATGCAAAAGCATTGCCTTATGTCCCCTTTAGGCAACACTTATTTTCAAAAGTGCTTTCTATTGTCACCTTTAGGCAGCGCTCTTTCTTGAAAAGCGCTTTCTATTGTCCCCCTTTAGACAACGCTTATAAAAGCGTTGTCTAATGTATTTGTTAGTTCTCTTTTAGGAAGCGCTTTCTTTAAAAGCGTTTTCTATTCTCCACTATAGGCAGTGCTTTTTTTTACAAAGCGCTTTATGTTCTCCACTTAGGCAGCGTTATTTTTAAAAAGCGTTGTCTAATATCTCATTTAGGAAGCACTTTTTTGTTAAAAGCGTTGTCTATTGTGCACGTATGACATCGTTTTTTTGTTCTTTGGAATCACGTATGTCATCACTAAAAAAACACCATTGTCTCCTAAAAAAACTTGCATTATCGCCAATGTTCGTTGTCGTTTCTAATAAGTATACTCCTTATCATCATTGTTTTATCATGTGTTTGGTGGTTTGTATTTAAATTTGAGTAATCCGAGCGAGAGTAAGAACGCGGGAAGATATAAAACGATTGAACCATTTTGATGTTGTGTTTCGAAAATCGAAACAATATGAGAGAGAGTTTTGAGATTTGTTTTCCATGACTTGTTTTTTGTGAGATAACAGAAACAAAGGGAGAGGAACGAGATCGAGTGAGGGGAGAGAAAGGAAATGAATATGAAAATTGGACTTTCTCTTTTAAATTATATGGGTTATTTTTTATTTTAATTAAAATAGGGAAACATGTCATGATGCTATTGGGTGGTATGTTTAATTTTGAAAAAAGTAAAAAAAAAACATTTGAATTAGGTCGTGGCTTTTGACGGAATGCGACGGAATGCAACGGAATGGAATGGAATAATGTTATATTCCACTGTTTGGATTGGAAAAAAGAGGATGGAATGGAGCGGAACATGATGGAATGCATTCCATCCAATTCCATTACTTACCCTCATTTTGGTTCCATCCGATTTGGGCGGAATAACATTTTTTACTACATTCCATCTTAAAATATCCAAACACTGGAATGGAATATCGATTCCGCTCCGCTCCGTTCCCCTCTGTTCCATTCCGCTCCACTCCGTTCGTATTGAAATATCCAAACATAGCCTAAATTTTATTATTAAAAGGAGAAAAAGACGGCAGTGTCCCCTAGAGCCACTTTTTTTTTTAATTTTTGTTTAAGTTTAATTATTTAATTATTGGTGATATTAGAATTATTTTTTTCACATGAATTTGAGCCTTAAGCTCACTTATCTCAATTTACACACCTCATTCTCTTCACATTTTTTTGGATTTATTTCCGTTATTCATTATATTTAGTTTAGTCAAATTCAAGTTTTTTATTTTGTTTAATTTATTTAATTTTATTTATTCTTATTTAATTTTATTTCATATATTATAAAAATGCAAAAAAAAAAACAATAAAAAAGATTATAAAAATACGAAAATTCATTTAGGTATATTAGGTTTTCTCAACTTTTTTTAGGCTAGTCTTACAATTATTACCACAAAATAAAAAGACAAAAACATGTCATTTAGTATGATAATTATAAAAATTAAAGAAACACAAAAAATAATTAAAAATATAAAAAAAAAATCCAAAAACATTATTCATTTTGTTTAATTTGCAAAAATGAACAAAAAAATCAAAAGTAAAAGTTCAAAATATTTTTTTCATTTAATAAAATAATAAGAATACTTTGCCTTTTTTCATTTAAAATTCAAAAAAAAAAATAGAACCTTTATTTTGTAAATAATTCATCATGCATATAAATCACAAATTATTTTCAAAATCAAACTAATAACAAACTTTTTGCAAATAAAAAATGTATGAGGGGATGCACATCAACTTTGTCTCTGATTAATTGATTGGTTGGCGCTCGTCACATCGATCAATAATTCAAAATTCAAAATTCAAAACAACATTTAAAATCAACACAACCCACCAAACATATTTTGTGCCCTTGTGCACTTATTCAAACATCTCTTCATAAAAGGATAGGTTAAATCATTTCGACGCGAAATACAAACGAGTGCTTAAAACTTCATCGTGCGAGCATACAAGCCAATGTTTAAACGCAAAATTATGACTTAAACTTCATCTTATAAAATCAACACACAAACATTTTCATACGAACTCCGGAACTCTGATTTTCTCACTGCATTCTAAGAATAAATAGGCACAGGGTTTTGAAACCTTGGCGAGCACAATAATTAAAAAAACTAATTTTTCCTCTTTTCTTTTGTAAATAATTGCTTTTTGTAAATATATTTTAATAAATAAACAAAATGAAACAAACACATGAAAACAAACCATTAACCCTTGGACAAAGGAGATCTCCGTTGAGTACAACAATTGCAAGGAGTGCTAATACCTCCTCTTGCATAGCCGACTCTCGAACCCATATTTGGTTGTGATGACCACTTTATCCCGTTCCTTCTCCTTAGGGTTTTATTATTATTTCCACTTTTCGTAGGAATAAAATCCAGTTTTATAAAATTCCGGCAAATTCTTCAAGGCAGTTTTGGTTTTTGGGTTACCAAGCCCCCTATTGTAAAACCATCCATATTCTCGCTTTCATTGGCCCAAGCGTTATTGATATAAAACGCAAATCATCTTGAACATCCAAAGAAAGTTGCACTTGATTAGATATATCGTCTTGCGCTAGAATGCCCCTTTTAATATAATATAATGATGTCAATTTAATAGAAAATAAGTTACTTTTTTATTTTTTTAGAGAATTTTTTTATTCTTATATATGTACAAAATTTTCAAATTTTAATTTTAATTTATAATTTATACCAAAAATAGAGTAGAGAGAAAATTTTTTTATTCTTTATATGGAGATTTTTTCAAGAATAACTTTCAACAGAAAATGACAAATTTAATAGAGTTATCTTGCGTTAAAGTTATATATAGATATTTTAACAAAAGTTAAAAAAAAATTATATTAAAATTTTTCAAAAGTGTATGAAGTTTTTTAAAATATCAAAATGTAGATTATATAAAAAAATATGAGAACTAGAGTAATAAATTATATTTTTAAAATATACTAAATTTTATAATTTTTAATTTTGATTTCTATAAATAACATTAAAAATTTAAATGAGATTTTTTTTCAACAAAAGTTTAAAATGGGACGTTTTGGAAATGCGGCATATCAGATTGCTCTCTCCCTGTTTCAACCCCATAAACTCTAAATCCACCCTTTCTCAGATCCCTCTTCTCCTCTCTTTCTCATATCTCTAATCTTTTTTCTTTCTTTCATCAGCCATTAATCGATTTTTTCTGTTAACCACTGAACCTGATATCACTTTTGTTAATCATTTATTTTAGGTATTTCATCGCATTCCTCACAAGCTACAAGGTATGTCGATATTCGTTCGTGTATTCATTTTGTAATGGCGTGGTTTCATTTTTTTGATTTCGCTTTGTTTTTTTATTTAGATTTATCATCAGCACCATCATTTAGATTGTAATGACTGTTAACAGTAGTCTCCCTAGGCACATGAAGAAAGATAAAGAAGAGATAAAAGAGAACAAAACTATATTATTCATCTATCATATTAGTCAGGCTCAAGCTTAAAAATAAGTCTATGATAGGTCGTAGGTCAAGCTTAGGCTTTGAAAGTTTTAGTAGGTCAGGCTAAGACCTCCAATTAGAGCTTTATAAAAAAATTTATCAATCTTTTACTAAGAAGCTACATTTTAATTTTAAATAATAATGAAAGAATGTGGCTAAAAAGTTTTATGTTTTCTTTTAAAACATGAATATAAAGTTGCAATCAAATGATATATTAAAAAAAATTGTCAATATTTTAAAAATAAATTAAACGTAGCTTTTTATTTTTTTGATCAATTATTTTAAAAATTATCTTTATTACCTACTCAATTAAAAAATGATTATTTATCAAAGATGAACATATAATTTGCTTTAGAAATAATTTATTGTATAATTATATATGTGATAAATGTTAAGATGTTACATAGTTATTTAAAAAGTCATTTTAAAAAAAAATGTTACTTTTCCAAATCTTAAAGGAAAGTAAATTTTAGAAATTTTATTTTGTGACTCTTGAAAAATACTACAAATAAACAACACCATGATGGTTAAGATACACATAAATATGTGATAATGAAATTCTTCATTGCACGGGACACTATCTGCATAATACATATTTTATTTTAATCGAAAACAGTCTTTATTTGAGAGATAAATTTCTTATTTTCAAATGTAAAAATTTATCTTTTAATTTTATTTCTTCTTTTCATGGGTCAGTTTTTTATATTGTTATTTAATACAATTAAATATATATCATCAACGTTCATTTTACAATTAAATAACTTATTTAAAATTTACAAATCCATTTAAATACAATTTATACTGTATCAAATAAATTTATTCGTGCAAGTTATCTAATACATTTATCTATGGTATTTTATTCAACAATTACATTTATTTGAGAGATAAAATCTTTAATTTCAAATATCAATTTTTTGTTTTTTTCTCCATTAGACATGTCCTATTTTGTTCTTTTCAAATTCTTATTTAATGCAATTAACTATATATGATCATTGATCATTTTACAATTAAGTAATTTATTTTAAATTTAGGTCTATATCTAAATAATTTACTATCGTATAAACGCTTGCTATATTTTCCTTTATCTATATGTTCTTATTATGGATCATTAACAATATTTGTCAAATATACATTATATTGTGTAAAACAATTTACCATTCTTTCATTTAGTTTTTTTAATATTATAAATTTCAAATTAAACATTTTATCTATAAATATATTTTAACAGACATATCTCAAAATATTATAACTACAATCGCACGGGTATTATACTACTCTTTTAAATAAAAATTCAAAATGGGAGACTATATATATATATATATATATATATATATATATATATATATATATATATATATATATTTTTTTTTTTTTTTTTTTTTTTTTTTTTTTTTTTTTTTTTTTGAGGTTTCATTTTTTAAGCATATAAGGCCTATTTTTAAAGGCCCAAAAGTTTGAGGCTTAAGATAAAAGCCTCACTCGCCATAGACTTCGGTAGACTCTAATACTATGATAATAATGATGTTGGTTTTTTCAATTAAAATTAGACAAAATACAAAGGTTGGGTAGTGGATCGGGTGAGAAATTTTGATCCAATTTCGACCGAGTTGAAATTTTGGGGTTTTAGGTTCGGGTTTCTAATTTTGTTTTTTCGGGTTTAAAAAATTTGGGCCCAATGAAAAGAAATACAATTTTTTTATTTGGACCAAGGATGGCTCAATTTTAAAAATGGCCAAAATACATTTTTAAGTCAATTTTTTTAGAGTTTCTTAACGCACCCCATGTGTTTCTTAGCCACCTCGCGAGTTTCCAAAAATACCCCCATTTTTCGGAAATATATCTTCAGACGCACCCTAATACACATATTTTATTCGTTTTTGAGTTAGAATCGAATTTTTTTAATACAATTATTCCAGAAATATATCTTCGAAAAAATTTTGAAAATATATTTTCGAAAATAAGGTATGCAAGTAACAGCCACCTAATATCTTATATCTTACATTTTCTGTTCTTCTTCTGCTTCTTTTCTTTCTATCAACTTTAATTTTTTTTACACTTTTTTCCTTTTGAATCTTGCAATGTTATAACATTAATTTGGGTATTTTGCTCATCTAATTTATATAAACTTTTTTCATTTGATTTATGAGATTAAATGCAAACAAATTGAAAACAGATAGGCATAAATCAAAATCAAAAAATCTATAATAGGAGGAGCAAAACAAGAATAAAAAATCCATAAACCCTTAAAAATCATAGAATAAGGTCCTAAGTTATGATAGCTTTTATTTTAATGAAAGTTTGAGCTTAACTAATGTGACCATCCAAAAAGCACATTTTTTTGTTTCCGGAAATATATTTTTGGAATTTTTTCGGAGATTTATTTCTGGAATAAATGTATTTATAAAATTGGGGTCTGACTCAAAAACGAATAAAATTTGTGTATTAGAGTGCGTCCGGAGATATATCTCTTGAAACAGAGGGTATTTTTAAAAATTCGCGAGGTGGCTAAAAAACACGTGGGTGCGTTAAGAAACTTTTTTTTTTGTTTATTAAGAAATGGGCTAGATATTGGGCCTTCCAAAATTTTACAATTTAAATTGTTAGAATACATTCAAAATAACTATTAGAACCCATATTTCCCTTATAACTAAAACAAGTTCAATAACATTAATACAATCAAATTATTTTACTAAATTCAAAATTAATCCTTCGGAGGACCATATAAAATCTAAGTTTAAAATGAATCCTTACAACATAAATAAATACATGTAGTACCATTAACAAAACCAAATAAATCTAATAACATCAACTAACACAACCAAAGCTCCATTGTGAAACCAGTAACATTGAAGAACCTTCCATTGTGAATCTTCTATGTTTTTTAGCATGCTTGAAATGGCCACTTACATTGTGAATGCCAGTAAAGGAGTGAAAAACCTTTAATAGGAAATACAACATTGTTTAGTTCCATGAATATCATCATCAATAGCCGGAAATTAAAAACAAAACCAAAAACAACAGCAATCAAACTCATAACATGAGACAAATCCATCTAAGAAGTGATAGAACAAATTGTGATTTATACCATTAAGAAGCAAACCTTTCTTGACTTGATATCCCTTTGACATGACAAGGAGTTCATATTAGTTCTTTCGCATAACATGAGACAAATCCTATGTGTACATACAAACAATTACACCATGAATTCAAGCACAGGTTGCATGTATGATATTAATAACAGAGTTATGAAATGGCCTTATAGGTAGAGGAAAACATGGCGAATTCAGATATTCAACATTATAGTGATCAATACACTGCGATTTGCTTTTCGTTCCAACATTGTCTGCAACTTCATTCCAGTTCCCAAATCCATACATGTCAATGGCCTAAAACAAAACAAGTTTTGTTATGATACACAATTTTGATAATAAGAACTAAAGACGAATTGCATACAAAATTTAATATAAGCATACCACAAGAAGTAACATCTCTTCATCTGCACTCCAATCTAGACATATAAGTGGAAAAGATAGATTATACTGTAAAAAGAAATATATTTTAAAACTTAAATTAATAAACTAATGTCATTCATGTTGGAAACTATGCTTGAAACTATGACTTCATCCTAATGTGATACTGCACAATAAACTCATGGCACACAAAAATTTGAGGGGAAAGAATTGTTATCATCCGATTGTAAGTGAACTGGTGGACTCACATAACCGAGTATTGTTCCTGTCCTTGTGGTTGTTTGTGAATAACCGAGTGATCGCGTGTCAGTGTCTTCTGCAAGTATACGGACTACGTCAGTGTAATATAAAAGATTATCCTTCCCATAGAGACCAATGTCAAGCTATCTATAACTATTGTTATGATGTACTATTTTAGGCTAATCAAACAGGGTTGCAAAGTGCGCAAAAAAATAAAGATTGAGTAAATTGAGAGAAACAATGCTGAAATACAATTCACATCGATCAGACAATACTCCTATTGTATCTAAATAGAATTACTTATGGGGCAATATTTTCTACCTTGAAAAAGAGTTAATTAAAAAGGAACAGACGCGTTAGCGTAATCGGAACCAGATTTGAACTCTAATCTATACTAGCCGCTCACGCTGCACTGGTCGCTTATTGCGTTAAAGTGAAAAATCCTTTTTTATGTAACTACTTCTAAGACTCAGTTGAAAAGTACTTTTGATTGGAAACTTTTAACACAAAAGGGTTTCCGGCATATGCTCGGCCAACCAGGTCTTAAACCTATGAACGCGTTCAAAAATAGTTTTAAAATCACTTTCTAATAATATTAAACTTTCCTAATTGATTAACAAAGTGCTTCTGCTGTTTTTCTTAATCAAAAACTAACCAATTTTTATCTTAAATGTCGGATGACTTTCGATCTTACCCGACGTAATCACGGATTTACTTTCGTAATATCTGATCAAATAAACCACAAAAAATTTGTAGTAAAACCAAAACAGCCCCTAAAGCATCCTACAGACACAACATAAGGAGTATCGCCGAAACGAAGATCCTCACATTCCAGCACTTAGTAATTTAGCTCGACATGACTACAGTAAACAACATAGCATATAATTGATTATCGGAATAAGTCATTTAGGGAAAATGTGTGTTAAGTGTTCATTTGGTTTTGAAAATGTAACGACACGAACAATAAAATAAATCAAAGTAAAGCGTGCGAGAGAATAAAGAAATTAAAATAGAATGATAAAGTAAAGGCGATGCGAGAAATAAACAAAAGTAAATGCGATACGAGAAATAACTAATAATAAGACAGTGCGAGAAATAAACAAAAGTAAATGTGGTGCGAGAAATAAATAATAAAAATGCGAATTGAATTAAAAACCTGCTCCAAATCGAAGACTTGAATCTGGTAAAAGACTAGTAGAGAAAATAACGACAAGCTTCAAGCTTCTACTCTACGATTGCTCCACACTCACTCACGATAATGGTGCTATAATTCCTTGATGTGACGAATTATCGCTTTTACAGAGTAAATCTATGCCTATGCTATAACTAAGAGTGGATTCTCAAAAATGGAAAACTAAGTCCTATTTATAGTGAAACAATGCCTTGGACGTCAAGTTGGGCCTTCACAAATCGTGGGAGAGAAAACCTCTGGTCATGGCTTCATCCTCCAACCGCCCTTGACTGGCTCCTCTTTCGCGAAGATGGCGCCCGCCATCTAGTCATGGCGTACGCCATGTGTGTATTTGGGGGTGGACGTGGTCTCATGATTGTTGGGTCGTGGGAGAAACCCTACACCTCATGGCTACCCCCATGGCCAATGCCATGTGGAATGTCATGTGTGTAATCAACCTTAAAATCTCCGTTTTTTGCTCTTTTCTCTTTGTTTCTTCGTGAAAGGCTCTTATTAGGCAATGTACCTAAAAATAAGACAAAACACAAGCATAATGCAAGAAAATAATAATTAAACGACAATAAACATGTGCAATCCGAGCCAAATACGCATTGCGTTTTAGTGTTATCAAATTCTCCCACACTTAAACCTTTGCTTATCCTCAAGCAAACTCTTATGAGCACAAAAGAAAAACAATAACACATAAGTATTCAATTCAGGCTACAAAATCTTAGTTCGATCAAGGTTGCGTTGATAGGTACTAACTCGTGAACCAAGGACATCGTAGTGACACTTTCTGCGGGTTGCGGTCATAAGTTTTCTTCCTATATAAATCAATCTGTATCATGTTATTATACCTAGGCCTAACTTATTCATCCCTCTTTTATCCTTTTTTCATTCAGGCGCAATCACATTAAGCCTGTTATCTTGTACTTGCACGATGAACAAACCTGTTGGTGATCCTGATCCAAAATTGTGTCAATATTCAATCATTTTTTTTCTTTTTAACACAGACACATAAGCATATTTTTAGAAGTTTCTCTACCGTTGGGCTAAGTAATCGGTTGAGGATTACCTAACTTAGAAGGCAGATCCTTTTTCAAAATATTTGCTTTTTCTACGTGTATTTTTTCTCTCTCTTTTTTCTTTCTTTTTACGGAATCATTCACCTATTTGCATCAGTTCTTCCACTTAGCGGTATTTGAGATGGTGTTGACTGCTAAAATAAACTACTTAAGGATTAATTCAAGGGTGAGATTTTAAGGCCATAGCATTATAAGTATCCAGATCGATTCCTATAATTAAGAAACTTACGGTGTCAAGACGATATCGATTTTTCAAAAGTTTTCCGAAGTCTTCGCAAACTATCCTAACTTCTCTAACAGCCCAAATTTTCAAAATAAAAGATGTTTTCTTATTCAATTTTTTTTTTGGTATGGCTCAAGAAATGGGGAAAATAGACAAACTACACATACGACTCGTCAAGCACATGTAATTATTAAAAACAAACTAAAAACAAGCTAAAAGCATAATTAAAACTAAGCTAGAAAGTAAAAAATGCATAATTAAAACTAAACTAGAAAGCGATAAAATGAAAAAATAAAAGCAATAAATATCTCCACCCATATTTAAACCGAACATTGTCCCCAATGTTTCGATAAAAGGTGGAAAGAAATATGTGGAACTTGGACAATGCTACGGATGACCACTACTACCCTACCCTCCCTGCTCTGAACATTGAGGATGACGGCTCCTACTGCGGTGACGGCCACTATGTGAAAGCTTAAGCCGCTCAATCCTTGCTGCCAACGTCGCATTAGACTACAGGAGTTGTCGGAGGTTTCCAAGTATGGAACCTTGAGTGGCTTGGTTGAAGTTGCTGGTCAGATAGGCTTGTCGGCGTTGTTGTTGGGAGACTATGGTATGTAAAGCCTCCATAATGGAGTGTAGAGAGCGCTCAGTTTGTCTCTGTGTCTCACGCATGAAGTCCATCGCGTCATGTTGATGCTCGTACATGGCATACAACAGACCATCACGTTCTTCTTCGCGGGCTCTCTACTCTCTCCACATTTCCTCAGTGATATAAAAGCCAGAAGATGTACCTGCAGCAAGATGAGTAAAAGGTGGTGTGTGTGTAGGTGAAGTATGCATTGGGGGTGAGTGATGAACGAGAGACTGGTTCCTTCGCTCATATTTGTCATTGGTTCTGTTCGGTGGTAACGGACCAACAACAGGTGGGGCCTGTAAGTCATACGTCCAGTTCCTCTCATATCGCACATCTGTTCGACGAGAATAAGGTAAAACGACACTCGGGATAGCTACATTATGAATCATGAGGTTGAAGCCTCCTTCCTTCCTCACTTTGCATAAACACATATTTCTCAAAAGTTTGAAATCAATCATGCGAGGTGGAAGTGGTTCTAATGTAACCAACTCAGTGTCTAGCTGTAAAGCTCGTCAAATGGAGATAATCAATCCTCCAAATGATATAATTCTGTCCTTTTTCACAACGGACAAAATTCAATCTCCTCCTTATGAGGGAAGCCTGCAAAAAGGTTAGTTATTTGGAATTCAATTTATTAGAATTTCCTCGGCTGAAGATACTGTCAGCCAACAGATGACGGAACACTCGTATGGTCGAGTTGTGGATATCTGAGGCCAAGTTTCCTTTGAAGGAATCAGTAATTTGGCTTTTCAGATTTCTCGACAATTGGAATGCCTCAATATGCTAATTAGTTTCTAGAGGCACTTCACAAATATCTCCGTCCCCATAAGGGAATCCTAACAAACATGCTAGATAGTCGGTGGTACATTCATATTCAACATTAAACATTCTAAATTTTACTGTATCGGCACTACTAGAAGTGTTAGAACTAACAGTGTAAATTAGGGAACTCAAGAATTCTCGGGTCAGTCTCTCAAAAGTGGGCTCTTTACGCTAAAAAATACTATGCAATCCTAAATTGTCAAGAAAGTAGAAAACACTATGATAGATGCCTAAGCTATACAAACAGTTTGAATTAATATACCTTGTCGCAAAAATTTAGTGTGTCTGCAACACTTCAAAGTTCTTCCTTTGCCTCTCTCCGAATTTTCCCTCGTGAAAAATGACTTCTCCATGCTCCATTTCTGCCATTGTTGGTGGTTGTTAAAGAAAAGTGGAGGTTTAAGTGAGATATGGTGAAATGGGGATTTTATGGATTTGTGGTGAAAGGTGAGGTTTTTATGAATGGGAAGTGAGTGGGGTTTTGGAAATGGTAGTGGGTTAGTGAGTGAATGAGTGTTTAATGTCGTTGAGTGGGTTTTGAAGTTAGTTGAAAATGGGGAAAATGGGGTTTGGAGAGGTTGAAGATGAGGAAAATGAGGCTTTTCACATTCTTCTCCAATTTTAGCTTCAAACCCCATGGCGTTCGCCAAGGGGTAGATGGCGTCTGCCATCTTCACAAAGCATCTTGGGCCATTTTTGGACGAGCTTTGGGTCTTTGGATCATCATCAGGGGGTGTATATAGCATCTTCTACAGCTTTTATTTGTATTGGTACATGCATGAAACATAAGTGATATTTTGATAGAAAAATAATGGTAAACAAGATAACATTTAATATAAATAAGGAAAAAAATGTTTGAAAATCCGAGCTTTTTACAATTCTTGAAAATCCGAAATTTCACCGACAAAAACAACTGAAATAAATGCAAAATATCCAGATAAGTTTGGTAACGGAAAATTTAGTAACGAAAATATCCAGATGATTCAAATGCGAGAGATTTAAGTCTGAAGTGCAAAAATAAATGTGGAAATAAATATAGTAACGGTGAATCAGATAATAGTAATGATGCAGTAAGTCTCCCCACACTTAATGTGAGCATTGTCCTTAGTGCTTCTAGTAACTCCTCTAGAGTTATTTGCAACGGGCACCCTGGTTCATATGTGGACAAAGTGCTTGGGCTTCTACTAACTGGCGTCAAAGACTATAGATTTCCTGATAAAGGAAATCAGTCTCTGAGGCATGTGTGGCGTCGGTTACCTCCATCTGTAAAGTTAATTCAGTAAGATATTTATGAAGGGAGATCATCTCTTTACGCAAGGTATCAAACTCAGAGTAAATGTTGCGCCGCTGCAAATTAACATTAGAGGAATAAACTGTGGTCCTATCCGAGAGAGATGTAGGATGATATTCGGGAACATGAGGGGTCTTAGGTCTAGCAGGTGTCTTGTCTTGGGATTCTAAAGGGTATAACCAATTTCTTTCTTGTGAATGTTGGTTCTCCCTTTATGTGGTAGGCTAAAGTAATGGATTGTTTCATGGTTTATCAAGAGCTTATAGTGTTCGGTATTGAAAAAGACTCTCTTCACTAGGCCTCGCTCTAAACAGTGGTTCAGGTCGATGAGGGTGTAGCTACAATAAGGGGTTAGGTTAGACAATTAATTCAGGAGACCTAAGGCAAAAACTATGTGGGTCACTGTTCCTCCTACATATATAGGTCCCTCGGAGGATATGGCAGTAAGGTGTAGGTTCAGGATTAGGAAATTACCACAGGCTACAGGACGGGACTGGGTGGTGCATAAAAGCATAAAGATCTCCTCAGCACTGACATGGTCATCTGTCTCACTCTTCCCAAAGAAGGTTTGGGCTAAGATCAACTGGAAGTATCTAAAGGCTGGGTTATGGATGCGAATTGAAAGTTGGGTGGATGGATCAGGGCCTTTTCCACACGTGATATCGCTCCAAAACTTATCAAGCTCCTCCTGCATAAACTCATCAACAGGAATTTCAGGTATAGCATCAAGGCCACACTGAAATCCTAGTAAGTTAGCAAACTCCTAATGGTTAAAGGTGTACTCGGTTCCAAACAGTCTAAAGTTGATACGAACTCTTTTAAATCCTTTACCCACATAGGGTTCATAGGTGAGTGAGCTAAGGAATTCTAAGGTTAGGTTCCTGTATGTGATGTTCCGTGAAAATAGAGTTAGTGGAGAATATGCTATGGAGAGTGATGGAATCTGAAACCTACAATGTAAACATCACACAAGTCAGTCCTGTTAAGTAAATAATAGATTAAATAATTCACCTTTTTAAAATAATAGGAAATAATGCAGAATAAATATTAAAAGGTCGTGGGTTGCCTCCCACGCAGTGCTTGTTAAATGTCGGTAACTCGACGATTATAGGTATCACATCGTATTAGCAGCAATTGGGGGCTTAATCAGAGTATGGCCAGAGTAGTAGGTAGGGATGTCACCTCCGTTATAGTGCTTAAGTCTTTGTCTGTTTACTATGAAAGAACTACAATAATGGTTCCAGATTTCTACTGCCCCAGATTTCATGACTTTGGTGACCTCATAAGGGCCAGTCCATCGTGAGCGTAACTTACCAGGGAAAAGTTGTAATCTCGAATTAAAGAGAAGTACAAGGTTGCCTACTTTAAATTCCTTTCTAACTATTCTTTTATCATGCCATGATTTAATTCTTTCCTTATAGATAATGGCCTTTTCATAAGCGTCGCGACGAAGTCCTTATAACCTATGAATGTCGAGAATGTGCTTGTCACCGGCTGCTAAATAATCCATATTAAGGGTTTTGATGGACCAATAGGCCTTATGCTTTAACTCGAAGGGCAAGTGACAGGATTTTCCATAGACTAATTTAAACGGGGTTGTTCCTATAGGGGTTTTGTAAGCAGCCTTGTAAGCCCACAAGGCTTCTTGTAGTCTAAGGGACCAATATTTTCTGGATATTGAAACAGTCTTTTCTAAGATTTGCTTAATCTCCATATTTGACACCTCTACTTGACCACTAGTTTGCGGATGGTAGGGTGTTGCTACTCTGTGCTTAACTCCATACTTATTTAAAAGGCTATTAAAGATTCTCGATATGAAGTGCGATCCACCATCGCTTATAACGAGGCGGGGTACTCCAAATCTAGGAAATATGTAGTTTTTGAATAATTTGATGACTACGCGAGTGTCGTTGGTGGGTGAGGCAACGAACACAGTCCATTTAGACACGTATTCTATGACTACTAACATGTATTTATTTCCCATTGAAGATATAAAAGGTCCCATAAAATTTATCCCCCATACATCGAAGACTTCCACTTCTTGGATATTCCTTAAGGGCATTTCATCACGTCTTGAAACGTTTCCAGTGCATTGGAACATGTCGCATCTGACTATGTAAGCATGGACATCGCGCCAAAAGGTTGGCCAGAAAAGGCCAGCTTGAAGAACTTTGGTACATGTCTTAGACATGCTCGCATGTCCACCATAAGGTGCTGAGTGACAGTGATTGATTATACTTTCTACTTCCTCCTCAGGGACACAACGACGAAATATGTTGTCGGAACCTCTCTTAAATAGGAGTGGCTCATCCCAATAAAAGTGTTTCACATTGTGAAAGAACTTCTTCTTCTGTTGATAGTTTAGAACAGGGGGTACGATATCGGTGGCTAGGTAGTTAACAAAATCTGCGTGCCAAGGTACGCGAGTTACTACTAAAGCGTTCTCAATGTTTAATTCTAATTCGGGATCGGGGTCATCACTGTGATTGGTTCTAACAGCTTCTATATTCTATCATAGGTAAAGTCATCATTTATGGGTACTAGGTCGGGTTTTAAATATTCTATCCTCAAAAGGTGGTCAGCTACCACGTTTTCGGTGCATTTATTATCACAGATTTCCAGATCGAATTATTGTAGCAAAAGGATCCAGCGTAGTAATCTCGGCTTAGCGTACTTTTTGCTTAACAAATATCGAATGGCTGCGTGATCAGTGTAAACTATTAATTTGGCTCCGACTAAATAAGATCGGAATTTGTCTATAGCGAAAACTACGGCGAGGAGTTCTTTTTCGGTTGTGGCATAATTAAGCTGGGCGGCGTCTAAGGTTCTACTGTCTTAGTAAATAACATGTAATTTCTTGTCCTTTCTTTGTCCTAAAACAGTACCAACAGCAAAATCGCTTGCATCGTACATATTTCGAAAGGTTGGTTCCAATCAGAAGGTTGCAAAATGGGTGCCAAAATTAGTGCTTGTTTAAGATGTTTGAATACTTCGAGGCATTTATCATTGAAAATGAATTCAATGTCTTTCATCATAAGGCCAGTTAAAGGTTTAGTTATCTTAGAGAAGTCTTTAATGAAACGTCGGTAGAAACCGGCATGTCGAAGAAAGCTTCGGAATTCCCTAACTGTCTTTGGTGGTTCTAGGTTTTCTATAACCTCTATCTTGGATTTGTTAACCTTCGATGCCTCTCTCAGATACTATATGTCCTAATACTATACCTTCGGTGACCATGAAATAACATTTCTCCCAGTTTAGAACTAGGTTTACTTCCACACATCTTTCTAAAATTCTTTCAATGTTAGCTAAGCAGTTTTTAAAACAGGATCCGCATACCGAGAAATCATCCATAAAAACTTCCATAATCTCGTTGAGGAAATTAATGAAGATTAACATCATACAACGTTGGAAAGTAGTTGGGGCATTGCAAAGTCCGAATGGTATTCGTCGATAGGCAAATGTTACATAAGGGCATGTAAAGGTTGTTTTCTCTTAACCATCAGGATGAATGGGAATTTGGAAAAATCCTGAGTATCCATCTAAATAGAAAAAGTAAGAATGTCTGGCTAAGCACTCAAACATTTGATCTATGAATGGAAGAGGGAAATGATCTTTCCTATTTACTTTGTTTAGCTTTCTATAGTCAACACACATACGCCAACCGCTTTCTATGCGTTTTATGACTTGTTCTCCTTTCTCGTTTTGCACAACTGTGAGACCTCATTTCTTTGGTACCACATGTACAGGGCTTACCCACTTACTATTAGAAATTTGATAAATTACTCCAGCCTCTAGTAATTTCAGCTCTTCCTTCTTTACCATGTCACTCATTATAGGATTTATCCTTCTTTGATGTTCTCTAGAGGGTTTAGAATCCTCTTCTAGCATAATTTGGTGCATGCACACGAATGGACTTATCCCTTCAAGATCAGATATGTTATAACCAAGGGTTGCATGATACTTTCTTAAGACATCTAAGAGTTGATTGGTTTCGTCACTATTTAAGGTAGCACTTACTATAACTGGACGATTTAGTTCTTTATCCAAAAAGTCATATCTTAGATTCTTAGGTAGCTCTTTAAGCTCTATTGATGGTTTCTTAAGACCTGACATATGGTTCAGGGTGAGTGCTAAGCATTCGGAAAGACTGTCATCTATGTAAGGTTCCATAAATTCGTTGTCCTCCAGGATGGGATTCGATGGTAATTTAATAGCTTCGGTGGGTTCTTCTTGATCTAACTCCCTTATGCAGTCATCGATGATGTCGATCATATAACATGAGTCATCAATGGCAAGTGCCATTAAGAAATTGAATAAGATAAATTCTACTTTCTCATCACCTACTTTGAAAGCTATCTTTCATCTCTTGACATCTATTATAGCTCCAGCTGTCGATAAAAAGGGTCTACCTAGAAGGATAGGTATTTCATCGTCTTCTTTAATGTCCATAACGACGAAGTCTGTTGGAATGTAAAGTTGACCGATTCTAACTGGGATGTCTTGTAAGATACCAATAGGGTATTTAACTAACCTATTAGCCAATTGAAGGGACATCCTAGTTGGTTGCATGCCTCCTAGGTTTAGTCTATTACAGACGGCTAAAGGCATTAAGCTCACGCTAGCTCCTAAGTCTAGAAGGGCTTTATCAATGACATGATTTCCTAAAACACAAGGTATAGAAAAATTTCTGAGGTCTTTCTCCTTTTTAGCTAATATATTTTCAGCAATAGAGTTGCATTCTAAAGGTTTAGGGTCATCAAATCTACATTTATTGGTTAATATGTCTTTAACGAATTTAGCATAACATGGTATTTGGGTGATGGCTTCGGTGAATGGAATCTCAACGTGGAGTTTCTCTATCACTTTTACAAACTTTTTGTATTGGTTGTCTAATTTGGTTTGTTTAAGTCTTTGCGGATATGGAATAGGTGGGTGGAATATAAACTTGGTTATCTTTAACTCCTTCCTTATCTTTAACTTCTTTTTGTTTTTCAGGTTCTACAATCTCCTCATTTTGTTTCCCAGGTGTGGCTTCAACATTTTTCGTCGGTTGTTTTGGCTTGTTTAACCTGGGATCTTCTGGTCCATCACAAGTGGTTCCACTCCGCATGGCTATAGTGTTAGCATGCCCCTTGGGGTTAGGCTGAGGTTGTCTAGAAAATTGTCCTCCATGCGTAGCCTGAGCGGCTTGTTGTTGAGCTACTTAAGAGATTTAGGTTTCAAGCATTTTATTGTGGGTTACCACAGAATCGACTTTGATGCCTAATTGAGTAATCATCTCGTTTATGTGAATGTTTTGGTTCATGAATTCTTTGTTTTGCTGAGGTTGGGCTGAAATGAAGCTCTCCATGATTTTCTCAAGATTTTATTTCTGAGGATCATCTTGCATAGGCTATGTCAGTCTTTGGGCTTGAAAACCTTGGGGTCTTTGGGGTGCAGAACTCTGATTGGGGTTATTGTTTTTATAAGAAAAGTTTGGGTGATTCCTCCATCCAGGGTTTTAAGTATTGGAAAAGGGGTTTCCTTGGGTATAATTGACCTGATATGGGTTTGGTTCAGCTAAGAGACTATATTCAGCAGTTATATGTCCTAGGGTTCCACAGATTTTGCATCCGGGTTGCACTGGAGCTATGGTAGCTTTAGGGTTAACACACATACTTTCAACTTTTTGAGCCAGGGCGTCCATTTTAGCTTTCATCATGTATAGGAAACTGACTTCATATATACCTCCTTTGGGCTCCTTCTTCTCCACTGATGTTCGTTCCGCCCCCCATTGGTAATGGTTTTGTGCCATATCTTCAATGAGAGTACAGGCTTTGGGGTAAGGTTTGTTAATCAGTGCACCACCAGCGGCAGCGTCAATGGTCATTTTTGTGTTATAGAGAAGTCAATTGTAAAAGGTATGGATAATCAGCCATTGTTCTAAACCATGGTGCGGATATGCTCTTAATAATTCTTTATATCTTTCCCAAGCGTCGAAAAGAGATTCTTCGTCCTGCTAGGTAAATCTAGTGATTTGGTTTCGTAGGACAACGATCTTACTTGGTGGGAAATATCTAGCAAGAAAAACTTTCTTTAGGTCATTCCATGTGGTTATTGAATTGGGTGGAAGGGAATCTAACCATGATCGTGCTCTATCTCTGAGGGAAAAAGGAAATAGTCTTAGACGTATCGCCTCAAGAGGATAACCATTGGCTTTCAGGGTATCCGCTAATTGGATAAAAACTTTTAAATATTGGTTTGGGTTCTCAGTAGGGAGACCAACTAACTGGTTTTGTTGCACTAATTGTAACAGAGCGGGTTTCAACTCAAAATTATGAGTTGCGATAGCTAGGTTTACTATACTTGAATGGGGTTCTTCATTAGAAGGTAAGGTGAAGTCTTTAAGAGGGTTTTGGTTTTGTTCTTCAGCCATAGCTCTTCTAATCTTTTGGAGTAAAAGACGTGTGTGTGCGTATCTTTCTGGATCTTCTATTGGATCTACTAAGTTTTCGGTACTGCGAGATCTTCGCAGTTACCGATAAACAGAAAGAGAAAATTCCTAAATCTAGAGGATGTAATAACAGTGTATGAAAATTTGACGAAGTTGGCCCCTGACAACGGTGCCAAAAACTTGATCGTGTGTCAGTGCCTTTCGCAAGTATACAGACTAGGTCAGAGTAATATAAAAGATTATCGTTTCCACAGAGACCAATGTCAAGCTATCTATAACTATTGTTACGGTGTTCTATTTTAGGCTAATCAAACAGGGTTGCAAAGTGCACAGAAAGTAATGAAGATAAAATAAATTTAGAGAAACAATGCTAAAATGCAATTCACATTGATCAGACAATAATCCTATCGTATCTAAATAGAATTACTTATGGGGCAATATTTTCTTCTTTGAAAAAAAGTTAATTAAAAAGGAATCGTCGCGTTAGCGTAAACAGAACCAGATTTGACCTCTAATCTATACCAGCTACTCACGCTACACCGGTCGCATCTTGCGTTAAAGTGAAAAATCCTTTTTTATATAACTACCTCTAAGACTCAGTTAAAAAGTGCTTTTGATTGGAAACTTTTAATACAAAAGGGTTTTCGGCATATGCTCGGCCAACCGGATATTAAATCTATGAAGCGCCGAAAATAGTTTTAAAATCGCTTTCTAATAAAATTAAACTTTCCTAATTGATTAACAAAGTGCTTATGCTGTTTTTCTTAATAAAAAACTAACCAATTTTTATCTTAAGTGTCAGACGGCTTTCGATCTTACCAGACGTAATCACGGATCTACTTTCGTAATATCAGATAAGATAAACCATAGAAAAATTACATTAAAACCAAAATAGCCCCTAAAGCATTCCTACAGACACAACATACAAAGTATCGTCGAAACGAAGATCCTCACATTCCAGCACTAAAGACTTAGCTGGACATGACTACGGTAAACAACATAGCATATAATTGATTATTGGAATAAGTCATTTAGGGAAAACGTATTAAGTGTGCAATTGGTTTCGAAAAGATAACGACAAAAACAAGATAAATCAAAGTAAACGTGCGAGACAATGGAGAAATTAAAACAGAACGATAAAATAAAGGCATTGCAAGAAATAAATAAAAGTAAAGACAGTATGGGAAATAAACGAAAGTAAATGCGATGTGAGATAAATAAATAATAAAAATTGAGAATGTATTAAAAACCTGCTCCAAATCGGAGACTTGAATCTGGTACAAGACTGGTAAAGAAAATAATGGCAAGCTTCTCCTCTACGATTGCTCCATACTCGCTCACAACAATGGTGCGATAATTCCTCGATGTGACGAAGTATCGCTTTTACAAAGTGAATTTATGCCTATACTGCGACTAAGAGTGGGTGCCTAAAAAATGAGAAATTAGGTCCTATTTATAGTGCAACATTGCCTTGGATGTCAAGTTGGGTCATCAGAATTCGTGGGAGAGAAATCCTCTGGTCATGGCTTCAACCTCCAACCGCCCTTGATTGACTTCATCGTTGTGAAGATGACGCACACCACTAAGGCATAGCGTCCTCCATGGGTGTAAATGATGGTGGACATGGTCTTCTGGCCGTTAGGTCGTGGGAGAAACCCTACACCTCACAGCCACCCCCATGGCCAACGCCATGTGTGTAATTAACCCTAAAATCTCTGTTTTTTGCCCATTTCACTTAGTTTCTTCGTGAAAGGCTCTTATTGGGCAATGTACCTAAAAATAAGAAAAAACACAAACATAGTGTAAGAAAATAATAATTAAATGATAACGAACATGTGCAATCCGAGTCAAATACGCAGTGTGTTTTAGTGTTAACAATACCACACGAAGTAACATCTCTTTATTTGCACTCCAATCTAGACATATAAGTGGAAAAGATAGATTATACTGTAAAAAGAAATATATTTTAAAACTTAAATTAATACACTAATGTCATTCATGTTGGAAACTATGCTTGGAACTATGACATCATTCTAATGTGATACTGCATAATAAACTCACGACACAAACAATTTTGATGGAAAAGAATTGTTATCATCCTATTGTGAGTGAACTGGTAGACTCACATAACCGAGTATTTTTTTCCTGTCCACGTGGTTGTTTGCGAATAACCGAGTATCACTATTAGCTCCATCCATAAGAGCTTCAATTGGGTCAAATAAAGACAGCTTCAGTTTTTCCTACAACAATATTATTAGTAAAATGAACCAAAATGTAGTAAATGTGATCCCATCCATCACCAAATCAATTAATGTATACAATAAATTATGGTGAGAAGCAACAACCTCTCTACTTACCTTAAATAATCTTAACGGACATTAAATACTAATTAAATTTCTGCACAACACTCCATCAACATCCCATGTGAACCTAATTCTAGCAATTATTCCAGCAACATACATATTCCACCAATTATTCCAGCAACATACATATTATTCCAGCAACATGGAAAATTATTCCAGTAAGTATTTTCTAACAAATAATTCTAGCAATTATTTTCTAACATTATTCCAGCAACATATATATTCCAGCAAGTGTCTATATTCCAATAACATAACAAATTATTCATGCAACATATATATTCCAACAACATACTGTATGATAAAAGTAGCAAGTGTCTATTTTTGATATTCTTGCCAAAATTTGATAAGCGTGACTGTTTTGATAGTCTTTCAAAAAAGTGTTTGGTTGTGTTATTCATGGCTTAAAAAATGAGTCTTTCATGACTCCAAAACATTCAAAAAACGGCTGAAAAAATCGCAGAACACATTAGAATGCATATTATACATAACAAACACAAATTAACAAAATACAAGTGATTTCAACCTTAATTTGTTTTAGCGCTTGAGTCGGAGAGGATGATGGGGCCCCACTTCCGGCTGAAGTTTTAGTAAATCCTATAATACATTTAAAAATAAATTACTAAAAACACTTAAGAAAGATTGAAACAATACCATGTAAAACATTTTCAGAAATCTCATATTTCTCATTAAATTCTAAGTCTTTGAATTGGTAAAAAGAAGACCTCAACCAATTCTTAGCAAAAATTAGAGCCACTGCCATTTCTAGTTTGAGTGAGCTTCGAAATACCTCTAAACCCCTCCCCCCCCCCCCCCCCCCCCCCCCCCCACCCGTGCTAAAAGAACTTTTAGAAACCACGGTTTAAACTGGGGTGGGCATGGCATCTCTTACTGTTATTTCTTTGATTTTGTGGTTGGCATTTATTTTACTAAAACTATTCTAGCAGCAAGATGTTGAAACAAGATGTTCTAATATTCTGCATTTAACATGTCGGTTAAAGATGTCCCATCCTGGATCATAGGACATCGCGTCTGATTTTGGTTTAAAAAAGGAAGATTCTGTTGTTGGTATTTGTTACTGAATATTCTGTGAATATTTAGTTATCCTATGTGGCATCCAAAGTATTTTGGGTTGAGTTTTTGTGTGTTGGTTTTTGGATTTTCGACATTTTCTAAATATGGAGACATATTAGGAAACTTTAGATTGAAGACCTATTTTCTTGGAGTTTATTTTGCAGAATTGTGTGCAGTCTCTTTGCTGCGTTTTTGAAGCCCAATCCAGTCCAGATTTAATGCTATATATTGACTGGTGTAAACCTAGTTTAGGTGTGGAACTTACGTGTGTTTTGTTAGGGTTTATTTGAGTGTTATTTGTGAGCCTAACTGGTATCATTCTGATAACAGTACAAGGACTGGTTTTGTGTTGTAAGTTCCACATCAGTAGGATATCACTGTGTTCTTTACTTTTAGCACTGTTATTATTATTGTTAACTTGTTCATTGTGTTGGATATCAGTGTCTCAACATCTGTGTAGGACATCTGATATCTGTGCCAGAATTTCAATTGGCATCAAGAACTTGCGCCCTTGTTTGGTTCTGGGTGAGATTCAGGGAAGGTACTTTCTGGTGCAATGGACAAGGATGGAGGATTTTTAAAAAAACCACCTCTGCTTGATGGTTCCAACTATGACTACTGGAAACCAAGGATGGTAGCTTTCATCAAATCCATGGATGATCAAGCATGGAAAGCTGTTATCAAAGGATGGGAACCCCCAAAGGTTAGAGATGGAAAAGGTAATCCTACTGATGTGGTGAAGGAAGAGGAAGACTGGGATGATGCAGACTACAAAGGGTCCTTGGGAAATTCCAAAGCCATGAATGCATTGTTTAATGGTGTCAACAAAAATATCTTCAGGTTGATTGAACACTGCACCATTGCAAAAGAGGTTTGGCAGGTCTTGAAGGTTGCTCACGAAGGGACTTCAAAGGTGAAGATGTTAAAACTTCAGCTTCTCAGTACCAAGTTTGAGAATTTGAAGATGAAGGAAGATGGGAGCATTCATGATTTTCACATGAACATTATTGAGATAGCTAATGCTTCAAGTGCCCTAGGTGAAAAGATGTCTGATAGTAAACTGGTCAGAAAAATCCTCAGATCTCTACCTAAGAGATTTGACATGAAAGTGACTGCTATAGAGGAAGCTCAGGACATAGATAAGATGAAAGTGGATGAACTTGTGGGATCACTTCAAACATTTGAATTGGGGATCAGTGAAAAGTCTGAAAAGAAGAAGAGTATAGCTTTTGTGTCAAATGCTGATGATTCTGACGATGAAGGTAACCTGGTCAGAGATGAAGGGGTGTCTAAAGATCTGGTATTGCTTGGAAAACAATTTAACAAAGTGTTGAAAAGGATGGACTGGAAGTCAAGAGCAAATGTTCAGAGCAAGTCACTCGACATCAGTAAAAACCAGGATGGAGGCAGAAGGTCCAGAACTGAAGAAGACTCAAATCAAGGGAAGAGAGTTCAGTGTTTTGAATGTGAGGGATTTAGGCACATAAAAACTGAGTGTCCCACGTATCTCAAAAGGCAGAAGAAGGGCTTATCTATGTCTTGGTCAGAAGGAGAGTCTGAGAGTGATCTTGAAGAAGAATCAGTAAAATTGGTGACAACCTTGATTGGAATCTGTAAATCTGATGGAGAAACAACTTGTGAGTCTGATTCTGACAAAGAATCTTATATTGGAGAACTCACTAAGCAGGAAGTTATCACTGGGTTCTCAAAATTGTGTATCAAGAATGAAGAGAGATGCCAGATAATATTAGAACAGAAGGTTCTGATAGCTCAACTAGAAGCTGAGAAGGAAGAACATCTATCAATCATTGCTGATCTTAAAGAGGAGGTTGTATGGCAAAAGTCAAACCTTGACAATATGACCAAATCTATAAGAATGCTGAACAATGGTTCCACGCAGCTGGATGAGATTCTGCAGACTGGGAAAAATGCTGGAAATGTACAAGGTCTTGGTTTTAGCAATCAAGCAGAGAACCACATGAAGTCTGTATTAAAGTTTGTTCCTCAGAAAATAAAGCAAGAGGAGTAGATGTCAAATCACAGTTTCAACATCAGATGAAACATCAGAAAATAGTATGGAATTCAAAGTATAAACCATGGAGATGTCATTACTGTGGAAAGATTGGTCACTTAAAGTCCTTTTGCTACAATTTGAATGGTTATCCCAAAACTGCTCATCAACAAAATAAAGGACAGAATTGGGCTAAAGTAAAGAAAAGATGGACTCCTAGAAATATGATGGCTAGTTTCATAGCACATACCTCTCTTAGAGCATCTGCAAGGGAAGATTGGTACTTTGACAGTGGTTGTTCAAGACACATGACTAGTGTATAGAAATTTTTGTCAGATATCAAGCCTCACTCTACCAATTATGTCACTTTTGGGGATGGATCAAAAGGTGAAATAAAAGGTGTTGGAAAGCTGGACTACACAGGACAACCAAATCTGGATCGTGTTCTATTTGTCAAAGTGCTGACTGCAAATTTGATCAGTATAAGCCAACTATGTGATCTAGGACTCAAAGTAAATTTCACAAAATCTGAATGCCTAGTAACCAATGAAGAAAATGAAGTTGTCATGAAGGGAACCAGGTCTAAGGATAACTGCTATCTGTGGAATCCTCAAGAATCAGAAAGTTTGTCTACCTGTTTGATGTCAAAGGAAGATGAAACCAAACTGTGGCATCAGAAATTGGGTCACTTACATTTGAAAGGATGAAGAAAGTTATGTCAAGTGAAGCTGTTAGAGGTATTCCCAAGCTGAAGATTGATGAGGATAGAATATGTGGTGAATGTCAAGTTGGGAAGCAAACAAGGATGTCACACAAAAAGCTTCAACATCTTACCACAACTTCTAGAGTTCTGGAGCTGCTTCACATGGACTTAATGGGACCTATGCAGGTTGAAAGTCTTGGTGGGAAGAAGTATGCCTATGTTGTCGTTGATGATTACTCCAGATTCACCTGGATAAGATTTATCAGAGAGAAGTCTGAAGTATTTGCAACTTTCAAAGAATTGTGTCAAAGGATTCAACGAGAAAAGGATTGTGGTGTTGTACAAATCAGAAGTGACCATGGGAAAGAATTTGAAAATAGCAGGTTTGAAGAGTTTTGTTTATCAGAAGGAATCACTCATGAATTCTCATCACCAATCACTCCTCAGCAAAATGGTGTGGTGGAACGCAAGAATAGGACTATTCAAGAGTGTGCACGGGTCATTATTCATGCCAAAAAGCTTCCATATCATTTTTGGGCTGAAGCCATGAATACAGCTTGCTGTATACACAATAGGGTGACTATCATATCAGGTACTTCTGTTACTCTTTATGAGCTATGGAAAGGTAGAAAGCCAAATGTGAAATATTTCCATGTTTTTGGGAGTAAGTGCTATATCTTGGCGGATCGTGAGCAGAGGTGAAAGATGGATCCTAAGAGTGAGGAAGAGATATTTTTGGGATACTCTACAAACAGTAAAGCATATAGGGTATTTAATTCCAGAACTAAGGTGATGATGGAATCCATAAATGTGGTGGTTGATGACTCTGGCAAAGACGAAGATGTCCTAGATGATGTTGGAACATGCTTTCCCATGAACAATGAAATCTCACAAGACACTGAGTCCGTAGAAGATAATGCTCAAGAGACCGACACTAGACCTGAGAATGAAGAGGTAAAGGATGCTAACAGGGGATCCTCTATAAGGGTTCAGAAGGATCACCTTAAGGAGTTGATTATTGGAAATCTAAATGAAGGTGCAAGAACCAGATCGAAGGAGGCTGTGTCAAATGCCTGTTTTGTTTCAAAGCTTGAACCAAAGAATGTTAAAGAGGCATTGACAGATGAGTTTTGGATAAGTGCTATGCAGGATGAGCTTTGTCAATTCAAGAGGAATGAAGTCTGGGAACTGGTACCACGACCAGCAGGAACAAATGTGATTTTAACAAAGTGGGTTTATAAGAATAAGTCCGATGAACAAGGAGTTGTTACTAGAAACAAAGCCAGACTAGTTGCTCAAGGATACACACAGATTGAAGAAGTAGATTTTGATGAAACATTTGCTTCT